>CM041781.1:123464786-123614373 GCA_023374045.1 Limonium bicolor | reverse complement strand
CTCGGTTTTAGATTTGGACAAGTGAGTAAGAAGTTACAAGATTTTGAAGTTGCATGTTTGTGCTGGTGCTGTTCGATCGTGAAGGAGAGAAAGGAAGGATAGTCTACGTGAGATAGTAAGGAAAATGAGAGAATGAATGATGAGGTTCACTTATTGTAGTTGCTTTTAGTAGATATTAGTTATCTACGTAAGGGAAGTAAAAAGCAAATAGTGCTTATTAAACTACTCATTTACTTGCTCACTTATTTGATCAATCAGTAAGCAAGGGTGTCGACACACCCAGAACCGACTCCCTTTTTAAATACAAGGGGTTACTAGTCTTTATTGCTCAATTAATTACACATGTTAATATATGTTACAAACTAGCTATTTTAGTCACTATTCACTATAACAAAACACATAAAAGTGAAATATTTATTTCTTATTAATTTAAACTTCCAAATGTGATACTAAATAGTACACATATTAATAAAAGAGTATTGATGGTCATTTAGCCATTCAAAACTCATTTATACGACAATTTTCATTTTAGGCAATTAATTATATTTACTATTATTAAATTGTTTACTAATATTTCTAAGACTCTTTTAGTCTTGTTAATTTATTATTTACTATCTAAACCACTTATTAAGGTTTGGGGTATTTCAATAATGATCACACTCTCTTATTTCTTTCTCACACTCTCGGTACCTATCCCTCCAGTCCACCGAATTCTTGTGTTTAGGAAAAAGAAGATTTTCTCTTCTTATACACACAAATATGTTGACAGTATTCCTTGCCCATGCTCCCAACTTATTCCTCTTCCTGCTTTGTTTTTCTTCCCCATTCGACAGTAGCAGCTGAACATCTCCTTCTGCATTTTTTTCCTTTCTTCCAACCGTAACAAATAACCCAGCCTGCAACAGCAAGCTTTTTATTTCTTTCCTTCCTCCACTGCTACGGTAGACAGAACAACAAGCTTCATGTTTTCTTCTTCCCCTTCACTGCCAAACGGTAAATAAGGCAACAACAGCCTCTATTTTCAAAGCAACAGCAGCTCCTGTTTTCATCCACAAGTAGCACCCACAACCAGCCTTAAAAACTGGACATTCCCACCGTATTACTCACGTCAAAACACCACCAAACATCATCTCCATTCATTGGCAGCACCACCCTTCTCCTCCTGCTTGTAAACCGAGACCAAACCCATGGAAAAGGGTCACTTGAAGCTGCAACAACAAGAAAAGAGTTAGCAGCAAGAGCAAGACTGAATTTAGTCCTACATTGGAACCAAGAGAAGCACGCTATCAAGGAGCTGGAACCAGAGAACAAAACCAGCTCAAAAAAAAAATAAGGTAAGTAAATATGTTCTTGTGCTGTACCGAAACAGAAATCTTCCCCTGTATTCTGCAAAAAAAATCTGAGGCTTCCCCCCTTGTTTAACAACCGAACAGAGCTGAAAGAAAAGGAAGAAAATCACTCCAAGGACTGCTACAAGGTTCCCTTGAAATTTCTCCTAAAACTAATGTAAGGATCAAGCCATTACATGGCTGTTTAAATTATTAACTTCCTTTACCATGATTCTGCACAAACCTGAACGTGCTCCTCTTGTTATAGGCAGCTGAGAGCTCTGTCTACTAAGCCTCCAAATGCCATGGTAATGACCCCTTTTAAGACTTAAAAATCTTCCTAAAATAACTACCTAGAGTGACTACTAATCAAACCCTATTTTTTCTCTAATTTACATGGACCGGGTGCAATGTTGCTCCTACCTAAAGCGCTGGAAATCTGAGAGCTAACCTCCAAGAGTGAACCAAGCTGGGAGGTAATTACACTACTAATACTCTAAGGGCTTATTCAAGTTAAGTGCAGAGTTTCTTAAACAAAAAAAAACTAATGCATGTACGTAAACATGCACAGCTGACCTACCAAGGAGTCTTGTTTGGCTGAGGAGAGGTGAAGAGAAAAGAGAAAAACTAGACCTGTTGACACACCAAGGTAAACAAACATTACCTCCCCTGTTAAGTCAAAGAAAAAATACTCCCTTAATGCATAATAAAACCGGTAGTCTTAGGAGTAATATAGCTACAGCTAAAACATTCAATGCATGAGATTTATGTGCAATGGTGAGCCATGTTGTTGATGATAAATTGAAGCCAAATGAAATGTTAAAAGGGGGTGATGACCCGTGAGAAAGGGGGTGTACAAAATTTGTACAAAACTGAAAATTATATGCTCACTTATGTGTTGTTTAAGTAATGATAATGTGTAGAGTATAGTAGGTATACATGTTGGTAATGAGCCTAAGCATCAATGACTTGCTTAAGTCAAGCTTATGGATTAACATTGTAAGAAAAAGGTGTTAAAAGGCTATGTACATAATGTGCGGGAACCGAGAGCATATATATATATGGTATATACAATTTTGAACCAAAATTATGTGATGTGTAGGCTATTTAAATCCTAAATATGTGGAGAAAATTTAGGGTTAAACATTTGTTTAGTGAGACTAAATGCTAATGGCTTATTTAAGTGTATTTAGTAATTGATCAATGAAAGAAAATGATTTAGAGAAATTAACCATGAATTCTGTAACAAACCGAGAGCCCATGCGTGATGTATATGCAATTTCAGATTTAGTTATGTGTAGGAAATTAATAATTTAGTGATACTAAGCATTAATGACTTATTAAAATACATTATATAAATTAAGGATGGAGGAAAAATAATTTGAAAGTGTTAATAATAAATTGCAAAAAATCCGTGAGTAAATATGTATGATTAAGACATTTTATAAGTAAATTTATTTTATGTTTAAAGCCACATGGTTAGGCTAATGTTATTATGCTTGCTTTAAACTTTAAATAGTGATTATTAAATTTAGAGTGATTAAATGAACTATATAAAAATTCTGGTGCAAAAATATAATTTTAGTGAATATAATCACCTAGGAATATTTTAGGTGGATATTAGTGAATTTAGATGTTACTTGAATCAAATATAATGTTACCATATAGTTTAAATAAATTTTACAAGTGTGTAAGTAAATAAAAGATCATTTATGGGGTCAAAATGAAATTTAGTAAAGATAAGGGGTGTTGAATTAACATTAAACTGAGGAGGAATGTTTTAAGAATTTTAGAAAAAAAATAAAATACAATTTATGACATTAAAGTGTGGATTGTAAAACTAGAGAAAAAAGGGGTATTTTTGGTAATTATGGTAAATATGGGTCAAAGGGGATATTTGGGGTGGTCAACATTGACCACGTATGACACTTGACCAAATTAGAAAACTAAATAAATTTATTTGGTAATTTAATGAAATATCAAATTAAAAAAATGAAATTTATAAAACTATCCGGGCTGTACGCAATTTGAGTAAATTTTGGGTGAGAATGTGTGATTTAAATAATTAAAGTGTATAATATAAGATTTTGGTATTAAATTTTAAGTTTATAAAAATAAGGAGGGTAATATGTAATAAAAAGGAAAGTGTGGGGGAAAGCATAAAATCTGGACAAGTTTAGTTGGTGTTCGGAATTTAGTATATATGTATAGATGTGTATATTAGAATATTGAGAACCTTAGGTGATGAATTAAATAAGGTGTTAAAGGTAACAAATATTACAATCGGGGTGAAATTGTAATTAATCAAAATTAAGTGGGAAAATATGAAGATCCGAAAAACTATAATGGTTGGTTGGAATTAGTAAACAGATTGTAATATAAAGTTACAATGTTATAATGTGACATTTTACTAAATTATAAGAAGTATATCGTTAAGAGATTAACATGGTATGATTATACCTGGTAATCAATTACGTGAAATGATAAGTTAAGTTGGGGATTGTTAGAGAGTATATTATATGCTAGGAACCTTACATGTAAGATGTAAGATACATAACAATGTATAACCGTATATTGTAAAACCGTGAAATCAAGTTTAAATAAGATACGTATGGTTAGCATATAATGTGTGTGAGTGTAATATATATCTGGAGATTTATGAGATAACGTGACATGAAATTTGATACAAGTAATATGAAAACGTATAAATGTTATATGAAGGTATACGCATGTATAAACGTATGAGGAATGGATTACCGTTAAATAATTACCGTCATGTAATGTGCAACAAATGACGACGAGTATTACATATACGTACATGCGAATCTATAAACGTACATGAATATATATATATATATATATATAAACACGTGAGTATTAATATATACACGTAACTGTAAATATACGTAATTATACGGAACGAGTAACCGCGTTGTGTATCATGACAACCGGGAATATAACTTCCACGTAGTGTATAAAATACGGTATTGAATAATATATATATTCGTAAGTTAAACCGTACGACGGAAATATGAACTCGAGTTAAACAACCAATCAATTACGAGGATTAACTACGGGCCACAGGTAGTAATTGTTATGGCTGATCAGCAAACTTCCGAACGTGGGTACTAATATTAGATATATATTACAGTAGATCGGACTACGGGATTCGAGCTCTGGGAACGTAGAGGATAGGCGTGCACTCGTCACGCTAGCGTTACTCGTCGGTGTACGGTATGTTCATTGTGTGGTCTGAACCCCTGAGGGAAGCCTCGGGTTCGGGTATTACTTGTGTATATGACAATTGTGATATGCGTGAAATGTATGTGAATGTGTGGTCCAAAAGCTCTAAGGGTTCCCTTGGGTTTCGGACATTATTTGTGATTGCATGACTAGATTAATAATATTGTGCATGTGTTGTATGTGTTTATCGTTCTGACCGTCAAGCGATTATTAATTGTGCACGACGTCGTTCGGACTTGATAACAATTATCACTTAACCTATATGTGGACCTTTAGGAGAGACTCTGAGTACTGACTTACGAGAGAAAGACCTCTCCTAATACTAAGTGAGCAACTTAGTTTAGAGACCTAATATTAACCGTCTCTAGAGCGCTGACTCGAACTAAAACATCACCTAGCGGACTTCTAGGTATATGCATATGGCCGATGGGCCTCTAATGAATGTGTTTTCTCCAATAACAAGATTGAATCTCCAGGAGACTAATTGAAACATACTAACATATGAGAGTGTAATAATTAATGATACAATGTTTAATAAATCCTGGTCTGCATTCGTTCCAGCAGGTGCGCATAGTGATCACTGAGTGTTCTTCCCGGATCGGGGTTCCCACTCTATTAGTCCACACGAGCCTACATAGATCGTTGGCCGGAATGTACCACCGTTGGTACCAGGCTTCTTGCCACCAGGACGACTGTCCATTAGTGAATAAAATTTACGGGTTGTCCTAACTTGACACCCAACACGTAAGAAGGTTACAGAATGTTAAGAACTTGAGGGATCGAAGGTATATAATAAGAATCAGATTGTTTGCTGAAAGACAACGTACTCTAACACTTTATTTCGTTGTTGGGATTATGCATGTATTATGTTGTATGTGAATGTAGTGAATGTCTTGGTTGTGTATAAATGTTTCCTACCATGTACTTACAGTTTTATTAAATCTGTAAACCAGTACAGCATGTAACGAATCTCATGTTAAGACGGCTAATTGACCCAAGTGACCTAAAGGGTCTAGGATAACATAGTTAATATACTCGGCCAAGTGCTGAGCCCTCCATGGGCACCGATATTTGCTGTTTCAGGTGAATGATGATTGGCGTTGGAGTGCGGGATCAGGGGTAGATGACCTCGACCTTTATTTATTACGCTTCTAGGATTAATGTTAGTACGTGATAACTTTGGGAATACTATAGGTGCTCACTTGTCATAGTATTTGAGTTGTATTCAGGATGTTATAGTTAATATCTCGTTCGTCACTGCGGTTATTTATTGTCGTTGTTTATTATATTTTGTTTCTGCTTCATTACTCGCATGGGCGAGTAATGGCATGTGACACCCGAGTGAGAATTATTAGTATTTCAACTTCCGCTGTAAGACGTCTTTAATTCTGCTACGTGAGTGATTATTACGAGTTTATTGTGAGGGGTGTTACAGTATTCTCCGCCTCTGCATCGACTACCGTGAGCTTAATGCGGTCACCGTGAAAAACAAATACCCACTGCCGCGCATCGACGACCTCTTTGATCAGTTGAAGGGAGCTTTAGTTTTCTCCAACATTGATCTCCGATCCAGGTATCATCAGATTGCCATCAGCGAACCCGATATTGAGAAGACAGCGTTCCGTATGAGATATGGCCACTTCGAGTTTACAGTGATGCCAGTCGGACTGTCAAACGCACCAGCTAAGTTCATGGACCTAATGAACCGTTTATTCAGGGATCAGTTGGACGCTTCAGTAGTAGTCTTCATCGATGACATCCTGGTATATTCGAAATCCACAGATGAGCATGATAGCAACCTGAGACATGTACTTGAGACCCTGCGCGAGAACCAGCTGTATGCGAAGTTCTCCAAGTGTGAGTTCTGGCTTGACCAAGTATCATTCCATGGTCATGTGATCTCCAGCGAGCGTATCTCAGTCGATCCGGCTAAGATTGAAGCAGTATGGTCATGGCCTAGACCTAAGAATGTCACTGACATCCGGAGCTTTCTTGGTCTAGCCAGTTATTACCGGAGATTTGAAAAGGACATTTCTAAAGTCGCAAAGCCCATGACGATGTTAATGAAGAAGGATGCGCCATTTGTATGGACAGACGATTGTGAAGAATCCTTTCAGAGACTAAAAGACTCGTTGACCTCAACGCCCATTCTCACTCTTCCAGAGGGCACAGAGGGATTCGAAGTGTATTGTGATGTATCAGGCAAAGGCATGGGATGCGTACTCATGCAGCATTGCAAGGTAGTAGCTTACGCCTCCCGTCAGTTGAAAACGCATGAAGAGAATTACCCGACACATGATCTGGAGCTAGGAGCCATTGTCTTTGCACTAAAGATATGGCGGCATTATCTTTATGGGGTTAGCATCACCATCTATTTTGATCACTAAAGCTTGCAATATGTATTCACACAGAAAGAGTTGAATCTCAGACAAAGAAGATGGATGGAATTCTATTGACTACGACATCGACCTACAATATAAAGAAGGGAAGGCAAACGTTGTAGCCGACACCCTGAGCCGTCGAGCACACTCTCTCCAATCGCTACTCGCTTCTTCTAGCTTGGTTGATGAGGTGCGTGAGGCTCAGTTGAGAGACCCTTACATGGCAAAGACTAGACAGAAAATCACAGAGGGTACATTTGAGAGCTGAAAGTACGACTTCAAACTGCATGAAGATGGTGTGATTAGGCTGAATGGTAGATTATGCGTTGCTCGAATCAATGCTGAGCTGAGGGATCACATTCTGCAAGAATCACACTGTTCTTCATTGTCCGTCCACCCGGGAGCCTCTAAGATGTACAAAGACATGAAGAGATACTCTGGTGGTTGGAATGAAATTCGATGTGATTGAATATGTTCTGAGGTGCCTCACATGCCAGAAGGTAAAATTCGGGCACCGAAGACCGGGCGGAATGGTACAATCTATGCCAATTTCGGAGTGGAAATTTCACAACATCTCTATGGATTTTGTTGTTGGACTTCTACCTGCTAGGGGAGGACTCAACATGATCTGGGTTGTGGTCGGCTGCCTTACCAAGGTTGCCCGTTTCATTCCGATGAGGGACACCTGGAAGGTAGCGAAGCTTGCTGAGCTATTCGACCGAGAGATTATTAGACACCATGGAGTGCCCAAAACCATAGTATCTGACCGTGATACCAGATTTCTTTCGGGATACTGGAGAGCTACACAGGAAGCGCTGGGTACTGAGTTGAAGCTTAGCACCGCCTTCGATCCAGAGACCGACGGTCAGACAGAAAGGACCATCCAGACACTGGAGGACATGCTTAGAGCATGTGCCTTAGACTTTCAGGGGAGCTGGAATGATAAGCTTCATCTATTCGAGTTTTCTTATAACAACGGCTATCATGCTTCGATTAAGATATCGCCATTCCAAGCCTTGTACGATAGACCTTGCCGTACCCCATTGTGTTGGGATGAGTCGAGTGAAGCGGTCATTATTGGACCGGAGTATCTTGAGCAAGTGCAAGCTGAAGTTCAGCGGATCAGAGCAAATATGAAGGCAGCCCAAGATAGACAGAAATCCTATGCGGATGTGCGACGACGCGACCTTGAGTTCTCCATGGGCGACCAAGTGTTTCTACGCGTCTCACCTATGAAAGGCGTATTCCATTTTGGCCAGAAGGGCAAGCTGAGCCCGAAGTTTATAGGGCCGTACGAGATTATTGAGAGAGTTGGATCTGTGGCCTACCGGTTAGCACTACCTGAGGAGTTGGGATGGGTTCACAATGTGTTCCACATGTCACAAATCAAGAAATATTGCCGATCCTTCTCATGTTTTAGAGCCCGAACATCAATCCCTAGAGCCGACCATGAGATATGTCGAGACTCCATTGCAATCCTAGATATAAAGACTAGAGACACTCGCCACAAGTCTGTGAGAATGGTGAAAGTCTTGTGGTCTAACCATGATGTCGAGGAAGCGACTTGGGAATGAGAGGACGCCATGAGGGTGAAGTACCCAGCTTTATTTGTAGAGTAGATTGTCTAGTATCTAGAGGGTATGGGGCGTACCCCCTTTTAAGGGGGGTAGAGCCATTTTTTTTTGCTTTGCTTCGAGTTAGATTTTGCATTACTTTGATAAAAAGTGTAACAACCAGAGTGTTGGTTGAAGAGTGTTGCTTGTACTTGTGAATTGTGCTTGCATTGTGTTATCCTTGCATTGAATTGTGTGTGAACACCTTGTTGACAGAGCAGAGATTCTATGAGGTGGTATTGAGTTATGATATTTGACAATTGAGATGTCGAATGAGTGAGATAGTAATTCATTAACCTTGACCAACTTTGAGGGCAAGTTTCCTCAAGGGGGTAGATTGAAATACCCTGAACTTGAAAACAGTAATTAATTAGGCTAATGAGAATTTTAGAAGCTTAATTATGCCTAAATAAACATGTGGGAACAATTCCCGAAGAAAACGGATCCATAAAAAGGGTTAAAAGCACAAACAAACCTTAAAGCACATTTTTCGAGGAAACCGGGAAAATGCGACTTTAAGCGGGTTAAATAGACCCGTAATAATTTTAGTCAATGAAATGTCTATATTTAGACATTAGTGAGGGTCTAGAGCCATTAAAATAATTAAACGAGAAAAATCCAGAAACGGGTTCCGGTAGTGAATAATGTACAAAACTAGAACTTGTGGGGTGTTGAATGTAAATAAGCTAAACTAACATGTCCCATTTGTAAATAAAAATCAGAATTTTAGTGTGTGTGTGGTGTGGAACGGCTGATAGCCCTCCCCCTCTCTTTTATTTCTTTCCTAATATGCTAAAGGACAAACTAATAAAGATAAAAGCAAAAGTTACTCTCTCTCTCCTACTCCCTCATTCCATCTCATGATTTTGCTCCCCACTCAGACTCCCACCTTCATCCTTGTGCTCCAATGGCGATTTGAAGGAGCTCAAACAACAGCCCCTTTGTTCCCCATTTTTGAAAGCCAAAACCATCTCCAATGCTACAAAAATTACACCATTAAATTCCTCTTTCTTTAGGCAACATTTCTACCTTTCCAAAATATGAAAACAAGGAACTTCATCTCCATGGCTAGAGCTTGTTTGAGGATTTAAGACCGCCATTAGAATCTCCTTCATCTCCTTGTTACTCTAAGGTAAAACGAAACCCAAAATCCCTCTTTCTAGCTCTCTTCTTCAAGTTTGAAATTTCAAGATTTTTGAGCATGTTACTCTCTTCATCCCAGCCGGTTTTTTCCCCATATTTGGAGCTGGGATCTTGCCCTTGTGCTATCCAATACTCCATCTAGCTATTGGCAAGGTAATGCCTCTTTTTAACCTTAAACAAGTGTATAAACCCTAGACTAAAAAAAGGCTAGTTCTAAGTGGGAATTTTTGTGTATTAATGGGTTATAGCATTACCGGTTTGTGAGGCTTGAACAAGAAGAAAGAAAAGGAAAATAAGAAGGAAGGAGAAAGGAAGGAAAGGGAAGGAAAGAAAACTAAAACTACAAGGTAAATGCACTTACTTGAGCTAGTTTTGTGTTTTATTGTAACAGATTTTTAATGTTTAAAATGAGGAGTTAAAGTGCTTGAATAATGGGTTGTGTTGCTGTATAATGAAGAATAGATTGAGTTGTTTTAGTGTTGCTTAAAATGATGGTTAAAGAGTTGGAAACCAAAGGGAAATGAATGGGTATGTGCAGGAATTAATGTGTTGATTAGTGCTTGATATTGTGTGGATGTTGGAAAATGAGTTGGTGAGCTGAAACTATATGGGCAATGTTAAAATTATAGGGGAACCTCTGTCGAAATTAGGTTAGAAACTAAAATACCTAGGTATTTTAAGGAGAAGAAACAACCTAGGACTAGCTAGGTGTGTTTGAGGTTTGAGTAGAGTGGTGAACACTTTGGAGACTAAATGGGAGAGTTAGGCAACGAAGTAGCATGGGTGGTGGAAAACTATGCTATGAACACTAGTAATGCAAGAGTTAAAGAACCATTTGATTAGTGAAAAGAAAGGAAACAAAATCTGTAGCAAAGTGGTTGCATGGAGGGTTAAGTGTGAAGAAAATTGTGTAAATCAACCAAGACTTGAGAAATGAGTTAAGTGAGGGGTTGATCAATGAGTTAGGAGGGCTTTTGAAGTACCAAACTGATGTTAAAACATGCTATGACACTTTCTGAAAAGTTTGGAGTGAAATAAGAACAAGAAGGAAAGTTTCTACAACTGACCGACCCTGGGGACCGACCCTGTCTGGGTCGGTCGGACTGAAATTACTCACCGGAAATTCTTCTGGACTTGACCGACCCAGGGGACCGACCCTGTCTGGGTCGGTCGAGCTGAAATTTTTTAAACGAGATGCTTCTGTAACCGACCGACCCATGGGACTAACCCTGGCTGGGTCGGTCGAGTTGAAATTCCCAGAACCTGAGCTCTCTGCATCCGACCGACTCAGGGTTGGGTTAACCGTCCGATGCTATCTATGTTATAGGACCTGTCTAGTTGATTTCCAAAGAAGAGTCGGGATCCGAAAACGATAGTGAATGGTATGATTTTCTCATGCCCCGTATGCTACATTGGTTACCTAATTTGTGTGTTTTTGTGATCACCTAAATGAGATAAATGCACGAATCAGGTTTATTGAGCTTCTTGAACTTGTGATGGGTTGTTTCTTGCTAGATTGTTTTGAACTCATAGATTGTATAATTCATGAAATATATGATTATGAATGAAGTGTTTGATTGCCTTGGTATGAAGGGTGCTAACCAAGTAGTGGGGAGGAATGATTTCTCAATAACTCCTAACTAAGTAACAATTCTAACTATGAGAAATTGTAATTGGAGTATGTGAGAAGCCCGATAGAGTTTCGGCCACGCATGAGAATGAGGAGGCATGAGAGATTGTTTCCGTATTCTGGCCTAGCCTTCCCACCATGGTTCCCAACCGTATTGTCGCAACCCAGGGAAGTAAGCCAAAACCAAAGCGCGGTGGTGAGATTGTTTATCTCTGCCCGGAGGTCAACCGATTTGACTTAATGAGTAAACAAGAGTAAGAAGAATTGTAAAGCAATGATCATGACTGGTGTGAGTCATATGATCAAGAGATAAGAGTAAGAAGAATTGTAAAGCAATGATCATGACTGGATAAATAACTAACTTACCTTGAGATAAGGCTAGAAATTGAGAAGAGAATCTCATGGCCTTGTTGAATGGTGGTTGTGATTTATTACCTTGCTCATGTTATGTTACATGTGGGTGCTATCTTGCATGATTGCCGTGTATCCTATTTAGCATGTTGTTAAAATAAAATGAACTCCATGTATACAACCAAATAGTCGGCGTACCCCCGTTAGCACGCGGGTATGCGAATTTCATATGCAGCTTTTGCTGAGCCCCTTGGGGCACTGTTTTTATTCTTCCAGGTACCCGAGACTGTTGATGGTCGAGATGCGACGGGGGTTATGCTTTTACTATGCTTTTACTAGAAACTTTTGTTGTGGTTGTATTGAGTTGTACACGGGCGTGCAGCCCTTTTTTTCTAGCCGGTGTACTATGTAGTACACTCCTTTTTGGATTTTGAGAATTTTGTGCACCTTCTTGGATTAAAGAATTGGTGTAATTAATTCTGCACTTAGATACTCGGTAATTAATGGTGTAAGAGCTGTAATGTAATGTTTTTTATTAGCTTGGTAATCATATTTATCAGACCATAACTGTTGTAGTTTAGGCCTTGTTAGTCGCATGGGCGACTAACGACATTTAATCACCCGCCGTTTACTTTGATTTTCCGCTGCGATTAGTTTAGTGACCGAGGTGGTTAGACGATGATTAGGGGATTAGCGGAAGGGGTGTTATAGAAATACTTTTACATCTAAATGTGGAGTGGATTAATAAGTCTAGATTTAATCATTTCATAACATTTATAGTATTGAATAATAACTTAATGTTTAAGATAAAATCATTAAAAGGAATATGATATAAAACTATATTAAACTATGATTGGGAAATTAATCTAAATAATAATCTTTAAGTTTCTTTAATTAGATATGAATATCCCGTAATTAAAAATAGTGATTAATTAGGCTAATAAGTATTTTAGAGGTTTAATTACATCTAAATAACCTGAGGGAACAAATCCCGAAGAAACGGCCTTAAATGGATTAAAAGCATAAACGAACCTTAAAGCGTGTTTTTCGAGGAAACCGGGAAAACATGACTTTAAGCGGGTCAATAGAATCGTAATGATTTGGTCAACCAAATATTAATTAATAAACATTAATGAAGGTCTAGAACCAATAAAATTAATTAAACGAGAAAATTCCGGAAAACGGGTTCTGGTTAGTAAAAACTGTAAAAACGGGAAATTTTGGGGTGTAAACTATAATAAACTAAACTAATGTGTCCCTTTTTGAAAATAAAAATTAAAAACTTGTGAGAGTATGTGTGTAGAGTGTGGCCGGCTGGGTCTTCCCCCCCCCCTCTCATTACTTGTTCCTAACTCACAAGGACAAATACAATAAAGCAAAAGCAAAATCAACACTCTCTCTCCTACCCACTCTCCCTCACTCATGATTTCCCCACTCTCTCTGATTTCCTTCTTCCTCCTCAAGCTTGCTATGGCGATTTGTGAAGCCTCACCAGCCCTCTCTTTCTCTTCCATTTTGAGGGACCAAATCTTCTCCGAATCACATAAAACTGCACCATTGCATTCCTCTCCTCTTGAGCTTCATTTTCCACCTTTCACAAGTTTAAAAGCTCATACTTCTCCCCATGGTTGTAGCTCATTTTGGAGTTTGAAGACCACCATTTGAAGCCCCTTCATTCCCTTGACATTCTAAGGTAAAAAGAAGTTTAGAAATCAATCATTTCTAGCCTCTTTTGGATATCAAGAGTTCCAGAATTTTTATGCTCCTCTTTCCTCCATTCTAGCCAGTTTTGGTGTATGTGTGGAGCTGGAATCTTGCTTCTTTTATGTCCAAAAGTCCCACCACGAGGCCTAAGGTAAATATCCCCTTATGAACCTTTAATGTGTGTTTAAATTATAGGCTAGTAAAGATCAGTTTCTAAGTGGTATGGGGTATGTGTGGCTGTAGCATTATTGAATTGGGGAACTGAGAACAAGGAAGAAGAAGGAGAGAACAAGAACAAAAGTAAGAAGGAAAGGAAAGAAAGAGAAACTAGCAAGACAAGGTAAATGCTCTTACCTTGAGCTAGTTTGTATGTTGTAATGTAACAGATTTTTAATGCCCAAAATGAGTAATGTACATGGTTGTGAGTAGTAGCTATGTTGTAGTACAATGAGGAAGAAAATTTAAACTGTTTTGGAACTTGTAAAAGATGTTTAAAAACTTGGGAGAACCTTGGGAAATAAAGGAATGTGTGCAGGAAATTTTGTGTGTTGTTAGTGTTAGGATTAATGTGGTGATGGTAAATGAATTGTTGGCTGAAATGGTATGTGGGAAAAGTGAAAATTATAGGGGAAACTCTGTCCAAATTTGTCTAGAAATTAGAAGACTTGGTTGTGTTAAAGAGGGAATAACCTAGGTAGTAACTAGGTGTGTTTTGAGAGCTATGTGAGCAGTTTAGTATTTTGAATACAGATTGAGAAAGAGCAAAGTAATGGGAATGACTAGGATGTAAGGTAATGCATTTTTAATGCTAGTAATGGCATTAGTTGAGAGAGTATTGGATGATAGAAGTTAGGGTGAAAATCTGTAGCATAGAAGGAAAAACAAAATGTGTAGCATGAGTGTTTAGGAAAAAACAAGTATGGAAAAATTGTGTAAGGAAACCAAAGATTTAGTAATGAGTTTAATGGATGAAATAAGGTTTTTTAGGAGGCCTAATTACTACTAAAACATGTTGGAATACATGTAGGAAGATTGAGGAAGAAATGGGTAGAAGAATGAAGTTGAAACAAATTCAAAAGGGCAGTTCTGACCTCGACCGACCTAGAGGGTTAAGTCGGTCGTGGGTCGGTCGGACTAAAATAGCTAAAACGTAAACTTTCTGACTTCGACCGACCCAGACGGGTGAGTTGGTCATGGGTCGGTCGGGCAAGAATTTTTCTAAACTCGAAGTTTCTGACTTCGACCGACCCAAGAGGTTGGGTCGGTCATGGGTCGGTCGAGATGGATCCCAAGGTCGATTTCTTTCTGACTTCGACCGACCCAGAGGGATTTGGGTCGGTCGGGTCACACATGGGTCGGTCGGGCCTCAAACAAAAAAAATGGTAATCATATATGTATATATGTATATGTATATATGTGTATATGGGGCGTTGGTAATACACCATTAATATAATAAAATGGTGGGAAAGTAAGTTTAGGAATAATGAGAAAAGAATGAGTATCATGATAAAGTATGCATTGTAGGAACTAGTAAGTGTACATTGGAAGTATTAAGGACGGAATGAGTTAGGTCAATAATAGATCATTGACCATACAACACCATGTATGTTATAGGAATCTGGATTTAATGCACTTACTTGTGTTTGCGCTATATTGTTCTTGTTGTATTATCTTGAACATTTAGTTTGTATAATTCATGAAATGAATGGATGAGAATGAAGTGTATGTGTAACCTGCGGTGTAGTGTATTAACCCTTGGTATGGAAGTAATGACTTGTAACACCCCTAATCCTAATCCTATAATATAATCGCAAGTCGTAGCATAACAAAATATAATTCGCAGCGGAAAATAAAACTAACTATCGTTTGGTGTTAGACGTCGTCACTCACCCATGTGAGTAACAAGGCAACCTTAATCCATCCATCAACTTTAACTCTCCACCGCTGTGATGACGAGATACTGAAAAATCTTAAACTTACAATCCAAATCCAAACTAAACAAATGAGCAACTAACCCAAATACAACAAACTCCATAATACATCACATAATAAAACAAAGGTGTTTATTGAAAACACATCAGCTACCCTGTATCCCGCACTCCGGCTTGTGTCTTCAATCAGTAACGTGAAATGTTTGGCCCATTGAAGGGCTCAGCAAACTATACGCTGGTATGCTAAATGTATTCTTAAATCATCTGTATCCCTTAAGTCGTTTTGCCATCTTGGTATTAGATTCATTACATGTTGTACCGGTTTACAATAATAGTAATAACTGTAAATGTTAAACAAACACATAATAGTTCAACCAACAATATTTTCACACAAACAATAACCAATAACCCATGATCAACAACCAATAATCAATCACCAGTAATCAAACAAGATACGTGTATTAATTAACTGTACTTGTCAGTTGGCCTCATGGCCCTTATCCTTTTAACCGACCATTTAAACCTTCCAATTAATTTCCACCTCGGGCGTCATGTTAGGACAACCCTTAATAACTTATTAATGGACAGTAGTCCCCTAGGTTCCAATGGAACCGTTGCTAGCTGACCCTGTGGCCCTGGATATTTTATTTGCCTTGAAGACGACCAATTCGGTCGAAGCTTGCTCCAACAGTAGTGCCCTCTGCCATCATCGAATGTGGATAATGGATTCCCTTGAGTGACTCTTGATAGTAGTCCTCGTAGTGATCACAATGCGCAACCAGATAGTCGAAATTAGCTGGATTCCTCACTTTGTAAATTAGCCCTTTAGTCAGTGATACAATATCCAATCCTTGAGTTACGACTATAACAATTGACCATCAGTTAGCTTCTCGTAATAGCTAAAGGTCACCTATTGTTATACCCAAAATTTTAACCCCCTCGGAATAGTCTCTAAGGCATACGTGTTACAAAGTGCAAAAGGGGTCAAAAAGCACCAAGGCGGGATTTTCCAAGGACATTATCAGGATTTTCTATTTCCATATGACTTGTTCATTATCTTCAAATACTTCCAAATATCATTGTCATTATGAAAGGTATATCATGATTTTCTGATAATATTTATTCTGGAAATTTAGCTTTTAATTCATATTATAACCTAATTTCTTTAATAATTAGCACATGAAATAGCCTCAAAATAGAAATAAAAAGGTTTAAAAAATCAAAATAAAATTGTCACATGGTTAGCATGACTACATACAGTCATAAACCTGAAATTATCTTATTTGGAACCTTAGCCCAAAATTTAAAAGTGAAATTCAATCATTTTTGTAATTTTCTCTCTCCCTTGGAAAATACCGAAATCAAATCAAAATGTCATGAACTTTTAATATAAGATAGAGGATTATGTTTAGAGACTAATGATGTTGGAATTTCGTTATTTCGACTTTCCAATAATAAGTTATGAATTATGGGAGATTCCAGATTGTGAGATTTTAATCTAATCGATTATTTATCGCAATAACCTGATTCCAACTCCCAAAATTCCTAAACATCGTGTTTTATCTTTTGTTAAAATTTCAGAATTTTTATCGTCCTGTAACATGTTTTAAAAAAATCAGATTCTCTTAGAGCACAAAATAAGGGTTTTAGATAAAGATCTTGTTCTATCAACATGGCCATGCTCTTTCTATAAAAGGACCTTCCAAAAACGACCTAGGGCAGAGGAAAACATTTCCAAAGTCAGAAAATGTAGCCACAAAGCTTCTCCCCACATTTTTACACCTCCAAGCCTCAAATCAATACCGAAACCCTGCTGAAATGACCCTGAAACCACTGAAAACACAATATTTCTTTCCCCATCAGACTACCAGACACAAAACCACCTGAAAAACAGAAGTAAACCGTCCTTAAACATACAAGGAAGAAGGGGTCAAAAGCTCGGGTCGAAGTTGAACCGGATTGGCTATCAACTAAGTGTTCAAAGTTTCCCGACGTGAAGAAACAACCAAATCTCGAAGCCAAAACAAGTTCAAAATCGAATTCTTAAACTCCACTGATCTTAATACACATCTGGTAGAAATTCCTATTCAAATTGACTTTTCTTTGCTTCTGAATTAAGGTTTGTTTACGTTTCTGTCCACTAACTTGTTCAATAAGTTTCGTCCTTAATTTGTAGTCAAATTAGAAAATTTTGATCACTAAGATGTTTATAATCTTTCAGGCTACCTACCCATAAATTTTGAGCTAAAAACACCATCGGGAACCGCACAAACGCCGCCATCCGAGGGCGGTCCGCACCCACGGACACCATATCCGGGGTCCCGGACACCCTGTCCGTAAGCACGGACACCCCCGGACCACGGCGGGAATTTAATGTTCAAATGTTTTAGGGTTTTTTCAAACTATGTCCAGGCCTACGGACACCCTGTCCGTGGTTCCGGACTTTTCAGTTTTTCGTTTTCTATTTATTTCGACTTTTATTTCCACATAGATTAACCAGGGTCTGTGGGTACGGACGGAAACAAAATTTGACCTAATTCTGCCTCTGAAACCCTAGTTTAGGTAACTTCAATTTCACTTTATGTTTCTGTCAAAAAATGTTAAAAAATAAAAAAATCAGAAGCGCACACTTAGGTTAAAACGACTCGTAATAAGCCATAATTAAACTAAGTAGAGGAAAAATGACTTCTAGGGGAAATGAAAGTAATTGAACCCTAATTAAGTCGAATATAAAGCCCCCAAACCCGAACTCTCCTTTCCTAATTTGATCTAGGTAAAAATTAGGTGGCGACTCATAATAGGTTCCAGTGAGCTAACTTAGGTTTTAATAATTATGGCTATATTAAACTTAGGTTATAAGTGGACCTAAAACCCGACTAGATCCTAATCAATCTAATCAACATAGGGTAGGGTTTAAAAATCGAGGCTCACAGAATGGCGACTCTGCTGGGGACAAAATTCTTAATTTTAACTTGTTTAATTTTAAGAAAGAGGGCTTAACTCGAAAATGTTTATTTATGGCTTTATTACTCTGTTTGTTTACTTTCGTGCGCACTTTAATTTTCTGCACTGAAGATGGGAAAAATATGACGAGACAGAAGAGATAAGACGGTCCAGGCCTTGGGTCCCGGCCCAGGTCCCAGGCCCCCTTCAGGATCCGATTCAAGCTCCAATCATCAGTTCGGGTCCCGCATCCGCGTCTTTTGGACCAGAAGGCTTTACAAAGAGGAAAACGTCAAAGTTAGGAGGGTTGCTCCAATATAATAATGTCACATGTACAAGGGTTTAAAGATAGATTTCACCCCAAAAAGTCTATAAATAGGAATAGGGGGCTCATTTGTAAGGGGGCAACAAGAAAAGAAAAAGAGGTACTTAGGAAGCTCTCTAAAAACTGTAATATTAAAAGATGAACAAGAATAAAGTTATTGGGAAAAAAGTAGATCTCGTCATAGGTGTTCTCCCTATCTCTCGGTGGTTGGGTGTGGGAATCTAATCGACGTTTTCATTGGTGCCGTCTGTAGGAAACGGACAACCGAAATGGTAACCACGATACAGCCACGACGGGGAGTAATTGTTCGTTCGAAGGGAGAATGAAGGAATTCACCAAATTCATTTGAGGAATTACCCAGGAGTCTACAAGTCGCATCGTCAACTACATTCTCTTCTCGGTCACGTCAATTACATCGCTCGATTGAATCAAGACCTGAGGAAGTAACAGAAGTGAAATACCCCGTAATTAAAAATAGAGATTAATTAGGCTAATAAGCAATTTAGAGGCTTAATTAAGTATAAATAATCATAAGGGAACAAATCCCGAAGGAAACGGATCCTTAAAACGGATTAAAATCACTAATGAACCTTAAAGCGCATTTTCGAGGTAACCGGGAAAACGTGTCTTTAAGCGGGTCAAATAGACCCGTAACAATTTTGGTCAACTAAATAATCATTAATAAACATTAGTGAAGCTTTAGAACCAATAAAATCAAGAAAACGAGAAATTAGTAAAAACTGTCAAAAACGGGAAGTTGTGGGGTAGAAACATAAATAACTCAAACTTATGTGTCCAATATTATAAATAGAATTTAAAACCCTCATGGTGTGTGTGTGTGTGTCCGATCCCACACCCCTCTCTCACACACTCTTTACTCTCCTCTATTTGCAAAAGACAAACATAATTAAAAACAATAAAGTAACCCCCACCCTCACTTTATTCTCTCTCTCCTCCATTTCATCCTCTCACTCACGTATGCACACCCCCTCACTCTCTCTTTTCTCCTTTCTTATTCTCCATGCGATTTCCATGGCATTTTGAAGCAAACCCACAGAACTCTACTTCTCTCCTCAAGAACTCCCTCAAATCTCCTCCAAAAATTACAAAACTTGTACCATTGGAATCCCCTCATCAAGAGCTACATTCCTATCTTTTCAAAAATCGAAAACAACAACTTTCATCTCCATGGGTATGGAGCATTTGGAGCTTCAAGACCACCATTAGAACCACCTCTTCCTCCTTGTCATTTTAAGGTAAAAATCTTCTTGAAACTCCATCCTTTCCTAGCTCTTAAGGGCAAAACGAAAATGAAGCTAAAACCTTGTTTGGTTTCTTTGCACCCTAGCCGATTTTGACTTGTTGAAGGAGTTGGAAATCTTGTTCTTGAACCACTCCAAGCTTCATTTGCACTCTTGGAAGGTAATGAATTTTCTAAACCCTAAAACCCACATTAAAAGCTTAAATAATGTTAGGGTTAATTTTTAGTATGGAATGGTGTATTTAAGAATGGGTTGTGATGTTAGATTGGTTGAGAGGCTAAAACCGGTAGAGAGAAGGAAGGAGGAAGAGAAAAGAGAGAAGAACAAGAAGAACAAAGAAAATCTGGAAGAAAAACAAGGTAAGGATGCTCACCTTTGTGTAGTCTTGTATATGTATGTGTAACAGATTTTAGAAGTTTGAATTTAGTAATGAAAATGGTATTGAGTAGTAGAGTAATGTATAAGAGAATGTAAGTGTTTTAAACCCTTGGGAACAATTTAAAAAACTGTTACAAACAGATTGGGAATGAGATGTTGAGTGCAGGAATTTTTGGTAGTGTTTAGTGTTGGAAATGGTATATGAGAGTTTGTGTATTGTTGTTGTGTATAAACAGGCGAGATGATGTTAATGTGTGATGAAACATTGTGGTGAGAGTGTAAAAATATAGGGGAGGTTATGTCAAAATTTATGTAGGATTAGAACACTTAGTGAATTCAAAACTAGGTGGAAAAACAGGTTGTAACAGACTTTGATTTAGATAGTTAGAGGGTGGATTTGGAGAGATAGTTAATATAGTTGTAATGTATTAGAGCTGTTAGAAATGTCAATAGAAGAGGGAGATATAGAAGAGGAGTGTGATTGTCAAAATCTATAGCATGATGTAGTGAGGGAAGAACCTAGTGTAAGTGTTGAGTTGAAACTTGGAAATTATGTGAGTAAATTAGTATAGAATTGTGTAAAGAGTTGATTGATGAACTAAGGTGTATTAGGAGGTTTAATTAGTGGTAAAACATGTGGAATTAAGTGTAGGAACAATGGGGAAGTAATGGGTGAAAGATAGAACTGAAAACAGAAATTAAATGCAAATACTGGGCCGGACCGAACTTGCGACCGGACTTGCAAGTTCAGTCGAGCCCAGATTTACAAAGACGGGAAAGCTTCTGGAATGGACCGGACTTGCAAGTTCGGTCGGACCAGAAAAATTCTCCCGTCTGTAACCTACTGGAATCGACCGAACTTGCGACCGGACTTGCAAGTTCGGTCGAGCCAGAAAATTCCCCGATGAAACCTTCTGGAATGGACCGAACTTGCGACCGGACTTGCAAGTTCGTCGGCCAGAAAAATTTCCGTAGTGGAGCTTTTGGAATGGACCGAACTTGCGACCGGACTTGCAAGTTCGGTCGGGCCGAAAATTTCAGTAATTAGAGCTACTGGAATGGACCGGACTTGCGACCGGACATGCAAGTTCGGTCCAGTAAAAAAAATAATATTTAAATTAAATAATATATATATATGTACATGTATGTAAGTATGCCAATATTAAGTAAGAAAATAAAACTTAAGGTAATGAAAAATAAGTAAGTAAAGTGTAGGTGTAAAAGTAAAGGACTAGTAAGTATTATTAAATTAATGATAGTTAGATTAATCATTCAATTATGTATATAATAGGACTTGATTTGTGACACCGGGAGACATTCGGAAACACGTACAACGGGTGAACGGTATGGATTCCTCATGCCCCTATGCTATCTGGTTACTCTGATTTGTGTGTTGTGTGCTAATTGATCACCAAATAAGATAAATGCACGAATCGGAGTAAATATGCATACTTGTGAATATGTAGTGTTGTATGTTGTGAATATTTTTCTTAAATCTTAGTTTGTATAATTCATGAATGTATGGATGAATATGAATGCTTGTATGAATGTTGCAATGTACTGTGACCGAATGTGTTGACTTTGGCTTCTAACTTATTCCTAACAAGCTAACCATTCTAACTTAAATTGGTATTAAATTGGAATGAGTAGAAGTCCGATATAGTTTCGGCCACGCGTGAGGATGCGGAGTCACGAGAGGTTGGCTCCAATTCTTGACTCTTAAACTGGTCTACGGCCCCAAATCCCTTAAGTGGTAGCATCCCGGATTGGTGAGTCAAGTAAATCCCGGAGGTGGGACGGCGTATCCCAGGGCCGGAGGTCCCGACGACTTAACTTGAGTATAAGTAAGTAATAGAATGAGTAAGTAAAGTAAATGAAAGTAAGTAAGTGTAAGTAAGAAAAGTAAGTAATGAGGTAAAGAGTAAAAGCATTCCGATTAACCCGGATGCATAATTTGGCTAACCTTGTGAATACCCCAAACTTAGATATAGTGTTTAAAATGATAAACTAAGATATAAGGCTAAATAAGCCTTAGAAACATTAAGAAACATTTCTAATCAAAGAAATATAAGGAACACCAAAGAGCAGTTTAAGCAAAAACGTGCTCTAAGCTTGGAGAGACTTGGGAGAGTACCCAAATATTGTTCTAAGACCTTAGTAATATCCTAATGGTCATTTTAAATCAATTACCAAAGAAAACCAAGCTTGAAAACAAGTTAAAACACAAAATGTGCTTTAAGGAGTCTTAAAGCACGTTTTTGAAAAATTGTCTTGTAAATAAGTTTTGAATGGCTAAATGTCCATCATTACTCTTTAATTAACATGTGTACTATATAGTATCACATTTGGAAGTCTATATCAATGGGAAATCAAAAATTTCACAACAATGTGCCTTGTTTTGTGAATAGTAAATTAATTAAGCTAGTTTATAACATAAGTCAATATAAGTGAGATATTTAGTCAAGAAAGACTTAAGTACCCCTTGTTACTAATGGGGGCCAGTTTCTTATAAGGTGAGTCACCACCTTCATGACTCATTAAGAAAATAAAGTCTTACAAAGCAAAAGTACTATTCACCTTTTACATAAATATCACACTTTAGTGATTCTCTCTCCTCACTTCTTCATTCTCCTTTGTTTCCCATGATTTCTTGCTCTCTCTCCCTTCTCCATTAACGTGAAGAGCAACTCCATGCTAGCTTCATCTAGCCTTGCACACAACTCACTCATTTTAGCTCCAAAATCAAAACAAATTACATATTCTCCTTAGTTAGCTCAAGCTCTCTTTCTATCTTTTCAAAACTTCAAGAGCTTCATTTTGGTGCCAAGTCAAACCACCATTAGAGGAGGAAATTCAAGTTTGGAGACTCCATTGGCTTCTCCATTCTCTTAAGGTAAAGAAAGTGTAAGAAAATCTAGGTTTCCATCATTTTCTTCCTTGTCCGAAAATTTGCACTCATGGGACTCCATGTTTATGCCTTGTTCTAGCTTGTTTTCTACTCTTCAAAGGATTGAGGAGGTCCTTCTTGCTTCATATCCAAGCTTGTCTTGAGAAACCAAGGTAAAACAATCACCTTAATACCTTAAAGCACATTTTTAACCTAGGGTTTGTTCCTTAGGGTTAATGTATTATCTAGTACTCATTGGAGTCATTGGATATTGGTTAGAACATTGGCAAGGAGATATACATTGGTGACCGAGATTGAACAAATAAAAACCTAAGGAAGAAAGCTTTTAAAGCTTGTAAAAGAACAAGGTAAATTACTTACCTTAAGGTGTTTTATTGTTTATAGGAATGGGATTTAGATATGTGATGAGATTAGTGTAGAGTTTACATTAGAAAAGGGTTATATAAAACCTAGGAGAAACAATGACTATACTTGTGAACTTGTGACTAAGGAGCAAATGAGAAAAAGAGATAGTTTAAGAACATCAAGGTGAATTACAAGAAGCATTTTATTTCAATGGGAGCCTTGTTGTGTGTATTCGCAGGTTGAAGGCAAATATATGTGGAAATTCAGTGGTTAAGATTATTGTCATTTAAGGGCCTAAGTGCCAAGCATTTAAGTTTATGCACTATAAGATGATGTGGTGTAGTTTGGTGTAAATTGCGTGTTAAGGTGTTTGATGAGAAATTGAGGATATTGTTGTTTGCTAGAAAACCAAGTGTTTGGATGTAACTATATACTAGAGAACCCATGGCAAAATTTAGAGGAGAACCTAAGTGTTTAAGATATTCTAAGAGATTTCATGACTAAGGAAGTACTAGGAAGTTCTAGAGGTTGTCTTGATGAAAGAGGGTGAGATTAGGGTGTTTAAATGACTTGTAATGACTTAGGTATCACTATGAGGATTTAGGAAACAAAGAGTGTACTTGGGTATTTAGGACTTAGGTAAATGTTGATAAAAAAGCTAGAAAACTTGGGTAAGATAGATGTAAGTGAGTGAGAAACATTGAAATGGTTTAGGTGAGAACTAGAGTATAGAACTAAGGAAGGTTTGGTAAATGCAATAAGGCTGGGAAGTGGTGTACATGGTGTGGTCAAGTTCTTAAGGAGAGCATTTGGTTAATTGAAATTCTGGTGGAATGCATGTGAGAAATGTAAGAAAATAAGTGCTAAGTTTGGGAGCTTTGTAAGAATTGAGTAAATGTTTGAGAAGATCTTTGGAAGTTGTTTTAATGAGTTTAGTGGAGGTTTAAGGTGGGTTTAAAGTGCCAAGATGGTGTTGGACCATTAGGACACTTGTGGAAGAGTTTGGAATTGAAAGAGCAATTTAGAGAAAAATCTGTAGTGGACCGACCCAGGGTCCGACCCAGTTTGGGTCGGTCGGGCCATGTTGAGCCAGCCGGAATGTTCTGCTGGACCGACCCAGAGGGTTTGGGTCGGTCGGCTTAGCTTTGGGTCGGTCGGGCAAAGATTTAACGTAGGAAATGGGTTTCTTGAATGGACCGACCCAGAGGGTTTGGGTCGGTCGGTCTAGCTCTGGGTCGGTCAGATGGGTTACAAAAGACGGAAAAGTTTCTGTAATGGACCGACCCAGGGGTTGGGTCGGTCGGTGGGTCGGTCGACCCTTAACACTTAAAAAAAAAAGAAATTTTAAATTCTAAGAATGGTAAATGGTGATAAGGTATACCTTTGGTAGGGTGGTAATGATTGTGACCCTAAGAACTTAAGGGATTAAGTTAAGTTAAGATAAGTATAAATTTTAATGTTTAAAGTTAAGTTTGTAAGCTAAGTGGCAACGACTTGAGAGGTTATTGAATGGGAATCCTTAGGGACTAAGTGAGTTAAGTAAGATGCAAATAACTAATGACCTAAAAATGAATGAATGTTTTAGGTTTGTGAATTGGGACCCAGAAGAAGGTTAAACAAACAACGATTGACGGTGAACGGTACAATCCTTCTTGTGACCTGCTTGCTAACGAGGTGTCCCTCGGCTTGTGTGCTATCTGTTTAATTGCTATGACTAAAACAAGATAAAGCATGCAACCGGTTATATTTATTCTCGTTGTGTATGTGTTATCTTTACACTAACCCGCGAGACTTGAGATTGTTACTAACCAAGTTTAGTACTTACAGAGTTAAGAATAAGAGTTAAGTTTGGTGGTTGTTGGTTAATGCCCGTTAGGGCTTAGCTAGCACATGGTGATTAAGATTTCTACTAACTGGAACTTGAGTGAGGAAACCCGAAACCGATCTCCGGTCATGCATGCTAAGGAAAAAGGGGGACGGTATCTGAATCAGATCCGCCCTCCGCTTAACGACTTGTCTTCGGACTTGTAGCCTATGGCCGGTTGCCGGCTCAGCTACGCTGGACTCCCGTCCAGAGTAGGTGGCATTAAGATGGTGCGGTGGGATCACCTAAATCCTATGTTCGAATTAAGCTACAACCAATCCCTTCCAGGAACGGTTTGTAAACTGAGATTAAGATTGAGACTAAGGTAAGGAACTGATATTAAGGAAATGAGGACTAAGGAAGGGGTTACTAACCCACTTGATAAGGGAACGCTTGAGTCGTTCATTGTTTGTGAACTATATATGTTCATCTGTGGTTATTGTTATTGCACTTCATATTATGCTTGTGTATGTAATCAATTTCCATGCTATCGACAATTAGTCATCGTAGCCCCGTTAGCTTGGGGGCCATGAGAGGGTGTACCAGCATTCGTGCTGACCCCCTCGGGGGCTATTTTTACACTTGCAGGTAAGAGACCCATGAGGACGCACTACGAGAGTAGGAGCGGTTAGACTTAGGGTGGGATGTCTATTTTGAGTTCGGGTTGCGCCTGTGCACCCGACTGTTTATATTAAACTGATGTAAGGTTGTGATTATGTCTAAGATATTTGTACTCGGTTGGTTGTGGTATTGTGGATAGTGATGTTTTGAGTGGGATAAGTATTTTGGATAAGTATTGTAAATGTTAAGGCCGGTATATTCTAACGATCAGACCGTGGCAAGGTCCAGGTGTTTTATTTTTCCGCGTACATTCGATTAAGTGTTCAGTTTTGCGATAACCACGAATGGCTTTGGATGGGGTGTTACACCTTGTGAAGGTAAGTAAGATGCGTGCTATTGTATTGTTGCCTTGGAATGTATAATGTATTGAGCATGATTGTATGATGTATGTAAAGCATGTATGTATGAAATTAATGAATCGCATGTTTAGTGGACGTTAAATAGTCGGCGTGCCCTAGCTAGCACGCGGTATATGCGGAGTTTATACGCAGTGTTTGCTGAGCCCCTTGGGGCACCATTTTTACTACACGCAGCACTCGAGAAGGATGAAGGCCATGAAGAGATGTAGCTAGTCCTTGATTTATTTTTGTCTGTAAACAATGAATTTGAGAATGGTGTACTAAATAGTGCACGGCTGTGAGTTTTTGTTAGCCAGTGTACTGTTAAGTGTCTAAATGAGCATGTTTTTATAGGTGTAATTCATATATTATCAGCACTTTTCTGCTCATTTCTCACTTATCATGTGTTTTTCCTCTAGTTTATGTTTTATTGATTATCTCACAAATTTTTGGTTTAAACAGAGGAAAAGCCAAGCTAGGAAGAAAGTACATGAAGAGACGAACACATAGACGCAAACGGCTCAGAAACGGACTTATAACGAAGAATTTAGAGCCGGTGAAGATTGTTATATATATGTATAAATTGCACGGACACAAACAGAGGCAACCGCCCAAAATGGGGGCGGTCTACTCTAAGGCTACCGCCCCAAAATGGGGGCGGTCTACTCTAAGGCTACCGCCCAAAATGGGGGCGGTCTACTCTTAGGCTACCGCCTCAAATATAGGCGGTCAAGACTATGACTACCGCCTAATAACAGGCGGTCAAGAGACAACAGAACCGCCCAAAATGGGGCGGTCAGCACAGAGGGAACCGCCTCTTTTAGAGGCGGTTAAGCTAAATTCTCGCGCAGTCGTCGTCTCCAACTTGAACGCCTTATCTATCTACTCCGCACCGCCTACCATGAATCTCTCACGCCTGCAGCTGTCTGTCCCTCTGCAATAAATGAAGATAGCAATCAATGCTCATCAATTTACGTACGGATGCCTATCTCAATTCTCTATATAAACCAACACCAATACTGCAACAAACCAACCACGTACGACCACAGTCTGAAGAAATCAATAAACACCACACTCCATTCTCTTCCATTTAATTCCTCCCGTATCACCACACTTCTCCATCTTTTATTTATTTACACCATTTCACCACATTCACGTACGTACTCAAACTCAACAGAAGCAGTATATTTACAAAGAGAGAAAAGAGGCAGGCGAGAGCAGACCGTTATTCGCCAGCAGTTCCTGAATAATGTCTATTCAATCTCTACTCTGTTTTTATTTCTGTCAATGGCTGAGTAATCTCATAATTGTGCTTAGGATGTGTGTTTACCCAAAATAACTCAGCGTATTTGTAATACCGAGTTTACTTATAAATATTTGTTTTGTCTCTCTCTATTATTAAATGTTTAAGAACTGATCATTTTACTCATTTACGGTTTCTCTAATTTCAATGATTTTGTAAAATTAGAGAATAGACCACAAAGAGAGACAACGTTAGATTTTATTCTCCTTGATTAGCAGATAAAATCCATCGCTGTTATAAAAAGAATTCTCACTTAAAGCTAATTAATGATTTTAGACTTTTTCTGATTGTAAGAAGTTTAATGAATTAATTAAGAGCTGTCCTTATCTATGATTTAGAAAGGTCACAAGATAAAATTCTTAACAGACAAATAAGAGCAACTAGGATTATATTTATTATCTGAGTTATAACCGGGCGATTTCACCTTCCTTAGCACAGTTTCCATCCACTTAATCCACAACCGTTTTTACTGTTTTTATTGTTTCTTTAATAATCCAACAACAAATCAAGCTTGCCTCCGGCTAAACCCCTTTTACAGTTTTTAGTAACTACCTAAACTAGGTAATTAACAATCTCCTTGTGGATACGACACTTGTTTTACTACTACGAATAGGTACACTTGCCTAATAGTTTGTTATAATTCTATATTAATTACAGTGTAGTTTTATCCCAACAAGTTTTTGGCGCCGTTGCCGGGGAGATTGATTCCATCAATTTCCCTAGTTTCCGGTAGTTCACTAGCTATATTATAATAATCTGTTAATCTATAAAAAAAAAACTGTTAATCCAATTTCGGACATCTAACCTCAGACATCTGACTTCGGACATTTGACTTGGACATATAACCTCGGACTTTGGACATCTAACATCTAACTTCTAATATTATTGTTATTTCTTTCCATTGTCCATTTCATATTCCATTGTACAGTATTTATTACCTTCAAATTTCCAGTACAGTATTTATTACCTTAAAATTTCCAGTACAGTATTTATTACCTTAAAATTTCCAGTACAGTATTTATTACCTTCAAATTTCCAGTATACTAACTACTAACTTATATTTCTGTACTTAATATTATTGTACATTTAATATTCCATTGTCCTTAACATTTCATATTCCAGTGTCCTTAACATTTCATATTCCAGTGTCCTTAACATTTCATTTTCCATTGTCCATTTAATTTTCTGTACATTAACTACTAACTTATAATTTCTGTCTCTAACTCCTAACTTGTAAATTCCCTTGTCACTTATTTTCTGTCATTTTACTCTTGTTAAAAAAAAAGAAAAAATATATATTAGAGCTGTTTAATTATCAGACTAACCAATATCTTTGCCTTCTTATTTATTTACTAACTAATTTTGCAGTTTCTGACAAACCACAAGTTATCTTCTGTGCATGCCAAATACTCGAACCCGAGGCTCTCCACCAATCAGTCCGAGCCCCGAACCCGAGCGTACTTTACAACGCACAAGAAACCTGAGAAACCAAGCCATGGCCAATAACGAAGTTATAAATGAAATACCATGCAATTCAACCAGAACACCGTGCCCTATCTGATTACCACCAACCGAACACCGAAGGAAGAGCATCAGCTATAGTTCTCCCTGAACTAACACCAGAAGAAGCCGGACGATGGGTTTTCAAAACCCACTACATCACCGCCGTCCGGGATCTAGGCAAGTTTAGTGGAGCAACCCAGATGAAGCCCCAAATCATCTGAGTCTCTTCCTAGACTTCTGCAATTCCTTTAGTCAACCGGCAACGTCAAAGAAAGAATTCTACAACTATTTCCTCACTCGTTGTCGGATTCAGCAAACCGGTGGTACGAAGCTTCCCTCCCGATCAATCACCACATGGCTTCAAATGGCCCAAAAATTCCTTGCCAAATACTACCCAACCAGTAGAACGAGGCAATTGATCGGTGAAATCAATACTTTCTGTCAGGAGCCGGGAGAAACGTTGTACGACGCATGGGACAGATTTAAAGATATGCTAATGAAGTGTTCCCACCATGGTCTTGACGATCAATCCCTCTGCCTGTCATTCTTCAACGGTCTGGATGATGGGAACCGACTACTCAATTCCTCTGCAGGAGGGAGTTTCATGATGAAATCTCCTAAAGAAGGAATGGACCTTCTCGAAACCATGACGAGCAATACGAGACAGTGGACGAGATCCAAAGGAAGAACGCCACGAGCAGCAGGCCTACTCCACGTTGAGCCTACGATCATTTATCGGCTCAGATCTCGTCCCTTACAAAGATGGTGGAAAAGCTAACGACATCACAAACGAAATTGTAAAAACAATAGCTTCCCCACCTACAAGTTCATCGTCAGTTCCACCTACAGAAGGATGTGCCATATGCGCCGGTCCTCATGAAACCCCTCAGTGCGAAGGTAAAGGACAGTACGAGGATGCAAACTTCATAGGAAACCGTCCCGGTAATTCCTACAACAACAACTTCAACAACAACTATCCATGGAGAAATCACCCGAATTTCTCATGGAAGAATAATGATCAAAACCAAGGAGGTCAGAACAACAATTCAAATACCTATCAGGGGAACAGACCCCAACCAAATTCTAACATGGGTTATCGAGCACTAGGTGCCCCTCCTGGTTTCCAGCAGCAGCAACAACAACTAACCACAACCTCTTCTGATCCAAATGAGGAATTCAGGAACTTAATGAAAGGATTCGTGACTACGACCCACACCAGGCTCGTGGATCAAGAAGCCACTAACAGAAGGGTTGAAGCCCAAATACAGCAAACCAACCAACAGTTGGAACAAATCAGTCAGCAGCTTGCACAAAGGCCACCCGGTGCCTTCCCTAGTCAGCCAGATCCAAATCCAAGGGAACAGGCCAAGGCAGTAACGTTAAGAAGTGGTAGGCCGCTCAACTCATCTCTTCCCCGAGATGATACTGATAATCAAGAGCAGCAAGCTCATGAACCTCAAGAAAATCCAGAAGAAGAACAGGAAGATGCTGAAGAAGCCTCCTCCTACAAAAAATATTCCGAAGAGAAGGAGTCCCCTGAATCTACTCCTTCCTCTCTCACTAAAATTCTTCCCCCACTTCCTTTTCCAAACAGAATGAGAAAGAAAAATTTAGATGAACAGTTTGGAAAGTTTCTTACTCACTTCAAGAAACTGACGATCAATATTCCTTTTGCCGATGCTTTAAAACAAATGCCAATATACGCAAAGTTCATGAAGGATATCATCACCAACAAAAGATCGTTACAGGAAGTGGAAACTGTACACCTTACACAGGAAGTGTCAGCAGTACTTCTCAAGAGTCTTCCTCCAAAACTTGGAGACCCAGGTTTGCCAATTATTCCATGTTCAATTGATAATGTTGATTGTGGTAGTGGGTTATGTGATCTAGGAGCTAGTATCAATTTAATGCCACTCTCAACTTTCAACAAACTTAACATTGGTAAATGCGAACCTACTTCTATTCAATTACAATTAGCAGATAGATCTTTAGTATTCCCAAAAGGAATAATAGAAGATTTGATTGTTACTGTAGGAACCTTTGTGTTCCCCTGATTTATTGTAATTGACATGGAAGAAGACACTAGGGTGCCCTTAATCTTAGGACGACCTTTCATGAGAACTGCAAGAGCACTAATCGATGTTGAAAAAGGAAAAATCATTTTAAGGCTGCATAACGAAACTCTAGAATACGACATGTCCAAGGTTATGAAGAAACCCGCTCATTAGAAGACACCTTTTCCATAGACATTGTCGACTCTATTGTGCAGGATAATTTATCTGCTATTATCGTAATGACGCTCTTGAAAATTTTGTCTGAAATCTGTGATAACCATTAGTGTACCCTGACACAATCAAATGGTAGCAGCTCTGGATAGAGTAAAATCATACAAGAAATCATGCTACCCACCACCAGAGCCATTAGAGCTATCTACTCAGAAGTTACCACCATCCATTGAACAACCCCCTCTCGTAGACCTGAAACAATTGCCACCACATCTGAAGTATGTTTATCTTTCTGATTTTTGTACTTTGCCTGTTATTATTTCTTCATCTAACAAGTACACAGGAAGAACAGCTTGTGAAGATCCTTCAGAGCCACAAGAAGGCAATAGGCTGGTCCATTTCGGACATCAAAGGTATCAACCCCCATTTCTGCACACATCACATATACATGGAAGATACCTACAAGCCTTTAGTCCAGCCACAGAGAAGGCTGAATCCCAACATGAAAGAAGTAGTAAAAAAGAGGTGCTCAAACTTCTCGACGCCGGGATAATCTACTCCATCTCCGACAGCAAATGGGTGAGCCCCGTTCAAGTGGTCCCGAAAAAAGGAGGTCTCACTGTGGTCCCCAACGACAAAGGTGATCTAATTCCTCGAGAACCACGACGGGATGGAGAGTCTGCATCGATTACAGGAAACTGAACAGTGCAACGCGGAAAGACCATTTTCCCCTACCTTTCATCGATCAGATGCTTGAAAGATTGGCCGGGCAAGATTACTACTGCTTCCTGGATGGGTATTCAGGATACTTTCAAATACCAATAGCCTCTGAAGACCAAGACAAAACCACATTCACATGCCCGTACGGGACATTTGCATATAATCGGATGCCTTTTGGCTTATGCAATGCCCCAGCCACATTCCAAAGATGCATGATGGCGATCTTCAACGACTATCTTGAGAAAAGCATCGAAGTCTTCATGGACGACTTCTCTGTCTTTGGCCACACCTTCGAATCCTGTCTCAAAAATCTGGACGCTATCCTCTCCCGATGTGAAGAAACTAACCTTGTGCTTAACTGGGAAAAATGCCATTTCATGGTTAAAGAAGGAATAGTTCTTGGGCATAAAATATCTTCAAAAGGTATTGAAGTCGACAGAGCCAAGGTCGAAGTTATTGAAAAATTACCACCACCATCGACGGTAAAAGACATCAGAAGTTTCCTTGGCCATGCTGGGTTCTATAGAAGGTTTATCAAGGATTTCTCCAAAATTTCGAAACCTCTATGTGAACTCCTAGCTAAAGACGTCAAGTTCGACTTCAATGACAAATGCCTACAAGCCTTCAACACACTTAAAGAATGCCTCATCTCCGCTCCCATTGTGATATCCCAGACTGGAGCCTTCCATTCGAAATTATGTGCGACGCCAGCGACTATGCCGTGGGTGCCGCTTTATGCCAAAAGAAGGAGAAAATCTTGAGAACCATCTACTATGCAAGTAGAACCCTCAACGACGCTCAGAAGAATTATTCAACTACTGAGAAGGAACTTCTAGCAGTAGTCTTTGCTCTGGATAAATTCCGATCATACCTCTTGGGAAGCAAAGTCATAATTCACACCGATCACTCTGCTCTGAGGTATCTATTTGCCAAAGAAGATGCCAAGCCCGACTCCTCCGGTGGATACTCCTGCTACAAGAATTTGAGATTGAAATCAGAGACAAGCCAGGAGTACAGAATGTAGTAGCCGACCACCTATCTCGCATAGAGGCACCAAGTGATGGCACATCCATCAATGAATTCTTTCCAGACGAGTGCGTTTTTATGATTGGTGACACCGGTGAGCCATGGTACGCTGACATGGCCAACTACCTCGCACGAGGAGTACTACCACACGGCCTCACCTACCAACAGAAAAAGAAGTTCTTTTCAGATATTAAGCATTATTACTGGGAGGATCCTCTTCTTTTTAAGGTCTGTGCAGACGGGATGGTGAGACGATGTGTGCCCCAAGACGAAATCCACAGCATTCTACGACATTGTCACTCTCTTGAAGCAGGAGGACATCATGGGCCAGCTCGAACAGCGGCTAAGGTACTACAGTCAGGTTTTTTCTGGAAAACCTTACATAAAGACTGTCATTCATTTGTAGCCTCCTGCGATGAGTGCCAAAGACTTGGGAACACCTCCAGAAAACACGAAATGCCCTCAACATCATACTCGAGGTGGAACCTTTCGACGTATGGGGCATTGACTTCATGGGTCCCTTTCCTTCGTCTTGTTCAAACCTTTTCATCTTGGTGGCAGTCGACTATGTCACTAAGTGGGTGGAAGCTATTGCCTCTCCCACAAATGATGCAAAGGTAGTACTCAGGTTCTTGAAGAGGAACATCTTTACACGATTTGGAGTTCCACGTGCTATCATCAGTGACCAAGGATCCCACTTCTGCAATAAGCAGTTTACAGCCTTGATGACCAAATATGGAGTAAGACATAAGGTAGCCTTGCCTTATCATCCTCAAACGAATGGCCAGGCTGAAGTCTCTAACCGAGAATTGAAGTGGATTCTACAAAAGACGGTTAATTCTTCCCGAAAAGATTGGTCCCTGAAACTGGATGATGCACTCTGGGCGTATAGAACAGCTTACAAGACGCCCATCGGCATGTCCCCATATCGACTAGTCTTTGGCAAAGCTTGTCATTTACCAGTCGAACTCGAGCACAAATCATTCTGGGCCGTGAAAGCCCTCAACTTTGATCTTCTAAGAGCAGGTGACAAAAGGAAATTCCAGCTCACTAAATTAGAAGAATTTCGAGAGAATGCCTATGAAAATAACCGCCTCTACAAAGAGAAAGCCAAGAAGTGGCATGACAAGATGATCCTTAAGCGGGAATTTCATGAGGGAGATTTGGTTCTGTTGTACAACTCCAGGTTAAAGTTGTTTCCGGGTAAACTCAAATCCTATTGGGCTGGACCATTTACTGTCTCCAAGGTCACCCCATACGGATCCGTTGAGTTAGTGGATTCGAAAAAACACACTTTCATGGTCAATGGATCTAGACTAAAGCATTACCAGGGTGGTAATCTCGCGACAGTTGATGCTCGTACAATAAACCTACATGATCCTCTGATTTGACTACGCTTCAAAGCGTCTAGCCAAAGACGTTAAAGAAGGGCAGCTTTCCGGGAGGCAACCCGGACGAACTTATCCTTTATATGTTTTTTGCTGTTTTAATTTTCAGATTCCCTTTGAATTTTATTTTTGCTAAACTATTAACCCCGTTTCTAGTATGGTTGCTTCTAGTGTCTTATGCAGGTGCAATTTAATGTCTACACCGCAACCAAGCTACGCTACTTGAGGCTGAAGCTCAAGTGTGGGGGAACTTCTATAAACGCTAGCAAAAATAAAATCAGGGGAGTACCAGTTTCTTTAAATTTGCTTTTATTCAAATAAAAATTGCAGAGGAGCGTTTATGTGCTTAAACTGTTTATTTGTGCTCTTTGTGTTATCTCTATTTTATCTACTTAACCGAAAAGGTATTCTGAAACCTTCCCTTGTTTTTCTGGTGAACAATGAGGACATTGTTCAATTTAAGTGTGGGGGAGTGTGCCCTTTTCGGTGACATTTTGTGCTTAAATGTTTAATCTCTCTCCTTATTTTTCGTTTGTCCAAATTCAAAATTTATGGACCCTTTATATGTAGGTTGTTCTCTTTAAGAATAAATATTGTTATGAATTGTGGGATAAATGTACAAATTTTAAATTTTGATTACTTTTGAGGAGCATTTTATATGCGGTGTGACCAAAGAATCTGCAAATGGTTGGATTTTTATTACTCAGGGGTTCCTTCTGTCTTCTTTCTTAGGGATTGCTAAGGGGTACTTCTCTGTTAAAAAAGAAAAAATATAAACAAATAGAGGACTTGTGAGACACCAGTGGTAACCAACAAAAGAGAGTTGAGTGTTCTTGAATACAAAAGGCTTAATGCCTACATATTATCCTCTCATCTCTTAAGCAAAAGTGAAGCAAATGCATAATTCTATTTTTCCTTTTGTTTTCTCCTCAATGCCCATTCTTGAGAGAAGTTGGCCATGGTAAAAGTTCTCGGAGTCACCTAAACAAAAGAAACATTGAAGTACTTTGGATCATACCCCGAAACTCTATATTTTATTTTTACCCTGAGCACACCTATGCCACCAGCAGTTAATTTTTCACACTCCTCAATAAGTTTAAAAGATCATGTTTATCCTACCCTTCATAATAATATTTGTTAGTATTGAGCATTCCCTACTTGGGTACGTGGTTTTGCTTGAGGACAAGCAAAAAGGTAAGTGTGGGGGTGTGTTAAGTGTCTAAATGAGCATGTTTTATAGGTGTAATTCATATATTATATCAGCACTTTTCTGCTCATTTCTCACTTATCATGTGTTTTTCCTCTAGTTTATGTTTTATTGATTATCTCACAAATTTATTGGTTTAAACATGAGGAAAAGCCAAGCTAGGAAGAAAGTACATGAAGAGACGAACACATAGACGCAAACGGCTCAGAAAACGGACTTATAACGAAGAATTTAGAGCCGGTTGAAGATTGTTATATATATGTATAATATTGCACGGACACAAACAGAGGCAACCGCCCAAAATGGGGGCGGTCTACTCTAAGGCTACCGCCCAAAATGGGGGCGGTCTACTCTAAGGCTACCGCCCAAAATGGGGGCGGTCTACTCTTAGGCTACCGCCTCAAATATAGGCGGTCAAGACTATGAGCTACCGCCTAAATAACAGGCGGTCAAGAGACAACAGAACCGCCCAAAATGGGGGCGGTCAGCACAGAGGGAACCGCCTCTTTTAGAGGCGGTTAAAGCTAAATTTCTCGCGCAGTCGTCGTCTCCAACTTGAACGCCTTATCTATCTACTCCAGCACCGCCTACCATGAATCTCTCACGCCTGCAGCTGTCTGTCCCCTCTGCAATAAATGAAGATAGCAATCAATGCTCAATCAATTTACGTACGGATGCCTATCTCAATTCTCTATATAAACCAACACCAATACTGCAACAAACACACGACGTACGACCACAGTCTGAAGAAATCAAATAAACACCACACTCCATTCTCTTCCATTTAATTCCTCCCGTATCACCACACTTCTCCATCTTTTATTTATTTACACCATTTCACCACATTCACGTACGTACTCAACACTCAAACAGAAGCAGTATATTTACAAAGAGAGAAAAGAGGCAGGCGAGAGCAGACCCGTTATTCGCCAGCAGTTCCTGAATAATGTCTATTTCAATCTCTACTCTGTTTTTATTTCTGTCAATGGCTGAGTAATCTCATAATTGTGCTTAGGATGTGTGTTTAACCCAAAATAACTCAGCGTATTTGTAATACCGAGTTTACTTATAAATATTTGTTTTGTCTCTCTCTATTATTAAATGTTTAAGAACTGATCATTTTTACTCATTTACGGTTTCTCTAATTTCAATGATTTTGTAAAATTAGAGAATAGACCACAAAGAGAGACAAACGTTAGATTTTATTCTCCTTGATTAGCAGATAAAATCCATCGCTGTTATAAAAAGAATTCTCACTTAAAGCTAATTAATGATTTTAGACTTTTTCTGATTGTAAGAAGTTTAATGAATTAATTAAGAGCTGTCCTTATCTATGATTTAGAAAGGTCACAAGATAAAATTCTTAACAGACAAATAAGAGCAAACTAGGATTATATTTATTATCTGAGTTATAACCGGGCGATTTCACCTTCCTTAGCACAGTTTCCATCCACTTAATCCACAACCGTTTTTACTGTTTTTATTGTTTCTTTAATAATCCAACAACAAAATCAAGCTTGCCTCCGGCTAAACCCCTTTTACAGTTTTTAGTAACTACCTAAACTAGGATAATTAAACAATCTCCTTGTGGATACGACACTTGTTTTACTACTACGAATAGGTACACTTGCCTAATAGTTTGTTATAATTCTATATTAATTACAGTGTAGTTTTATCCCAACATGTACCATGGGGTACACCCTTTTGGACATGGATAGATTGGAGCATTGGTATAGATGAGTAGGTGATTAAACTCATTCTTTTGGAAGGTTGGAAATGGGAATGTAATTGAATATACTTTAAATACTCGGTGATCCCAAAATGTAAGAATGTTATTTTGTATTCGGTATGCATTAAGGTAGTGGCTCGGTATACTATGTTCATCAGACCGTCACTGTAATTAGTAATAGCCTTGCTAGCCGTATGGGCGGTTAGCGGCGTTGTATCACCCGCCGTAGTAGGTAGTATTTCCGCTGCAAGTAACTCTGAATTATGGGATGATTGGATGGTAAGCATAGGATTAACGGTAGGGGTGTTACAAGAAGGTAGAAGAAATCAAGAATATGAACGTAGCGAAGGAATCTTCGGTCACTGAGGCTTTGAAGAGATGATTCAACTCATTAATGAAGAATAAATCCAGGTCTCGGGAGGAGAATTGAAAGAGGTTTATGTTCGCCAAAGAAGAATCACGTTTAACGCTCGAAGGAAATCAGCAAATCAAGATCAAAGGATTAAGGTTTACGTTGTCCCGTGTGAGGAGGTAAAATGATTGTAAAGCATCGACAAAAAAGACCAGATCATCTTCGAACGATCGATGAAGTGTCCCAAGTGTATGCTGAGTTTGAAGGTTAAAAACTGAAGCCGGTTGCGCTATACGATCTAGAGCCAAATTTGTAATATCAGGCACGGATCGAGATCCGTCGCAGAAGATCGCGCAAGAATCAATCCGATGCGGTAGAACTTTCGTCGTTCGAAAAAGGCCGATTCGCTTGAGACTCTTCTATTCAAAGAGGAATCTGTGATACCCAGTGTAGGGGTCACCTCCCACATCGATCGGGAGAGAGCACGAACCATGCCTTATAGGTGTGGGGATACTCTTCCCTTGTGTGAGGCCTTTTGGGGATGGTACCCCGAGAACAAAACCGTGCGGGCTGCGGCCCAAAGCGGACAATATCACACATGTGGGTTAAGACTGGGCTGTTACAGATGGTATCAGAGCCAGGCCCAGGTCGGTGTGCCAGCGGGGACGTTGGGCTCCCAAGGGGGGTAGAGTGTGATACCCAGTGTAGGGGTCACCTCCCACATCGATCGGGAGAGAGCACGAACCATGCCTTATAGGTGTGGGGATACTCTTCCCTTGTGTGAGGCCTTTTGGGGATGGTACCCCGAGAACAAAACCGTGCGGGCTGCGGCCCAAAGCGGACAATATCACACATGTGGGTTAAGACTGGGCTGTTACAGAATCGCTCGGAGATTACATCCAAAAGAAATTCTTGATCAAATTCAAATACACGAGGAGAACTGCCAAACCTACTCTCCCTAAATTATCAATTATTGCACTAAATTACATCTCAATTCAAGTACTGACTGGATCTTAGCTAACTGCCCCTCACTCAAAAGCAGGAGCGCAGCTGAAAAATTCCCGGCCCGACGACGATCGAAGCAAGATCCCAGTCGGAAGCAACCGCGGAGCAACACAGAGGCAAATCAAAAATAGCGAGGAAAAGCCTTCCTTCTAAAACTTTCAAACCGGGCGCAGGGCGTCATGCACCAGACATTTTCTTGATCAGCACCAACTTCAAACAACAAAGACAACACGAATAAAGCCTGGCATGAGAAGGCTGATTTTGATTGAAGAAATGCTCTACCAAATTCTTTTCCTCTCGAAGAGCAAGAAGCAAGGAACAAACCCTCGCACAGTATGCTCATATCGGACTTAATTCAACACAGACATAGCAGGAAGTTGTCGTAAGTTTTCTTTCCAAAGAACAAGGTATGAATTCAAAATTAAGGCAAGCTTACAACAGTCGTGGATTCACGGTAATTCTCTGAACTTTAACGGTATCGCCAAAACTTGACAATATGATAGACTTAAAAAAAAATGCACATACGTCTTCTGCCTAAATTTTTAATAAAGCAGTAATTTAGTCTTGTTAAAGCCCGTTCTGTTTGGCTTAATTGAGCCTTACCTGTATTAGGCTGAAGTTAATGAACATGGTACTTCTTGAATCTGCTCTATTGTTATTCTTAACACCTCATAGACGACCTTTTAAAAGCTTTAGTCAGCTAAATGTTCAAAGTGCTTAAATTCTGTCAATTAAATTTGGAAAGAATGCTGATATGACATGAATGCTTGGTTTATCTCCAACTATCATATTTTTCCGATATGAATCTAATTTTTGCTTGAAACTTCTTAATTATTTTCTATTCTTCGATCAGACCTGAGAATGAAAGATGAATACATAAACTGAGCATATATCTTGTTTTCTACATGAGGAGTTTTATGGCTTTGCCTAGAATCTGAGATAGGATTCGAATATAAATATTCTTACTCAAGTTTAAAATTGATTTCACCCCTGGTTTATCTTTCTACTGGTGAGAATATGCAAAACAGCCTGGTTTTGATCTTTTCTCTTAGAGCTCTTTGGCATTAACAACTTGTCTCTTCGGTTTTAAAATCAATAAAGCACGTTTCTTATCTGCCTTCAAAACTCCTTCTGATAAGCAGTTTAGAGTAATGAAGTTTCCAATAGTTCAAAACGCTAAAAAATTTACTCTATTCTTCATTTGTTTACTACTACTACTTTGTAACCCACAATTTGATTGTCTCAAGAAAAACTGTTATCATCTGCAAGTGTTTCAGCTTTAAACATTATCCAGTTTTAATCTATAACAACCACTGTTAGTTTCTTCAGATTCGAGGTTTACTACACTACTAAACAAAGCTGATATCTGTGAGCTGTTATTAAGATAGGTTTCACTTCTGACTTTCACAAGAAGTGTATGCCTGTTCTGATCTGGTACTCAATTTTAGCAGTCTAAATCCTGGAAGATATTATATTATTGTGACCGGTTCTGATTGAGCCAGGTATAGGTCTGTTGCTGAACATAAACAGGATTGACATGATGCAAACATCTGCTTGCTACTATCTTTACTACTTGGGTAGTGTTTATTTTCAACAAATCTTCAGCTACAAAAGATCCGTACAACTTCAGCCGTATTTTCTTATGTTTACACGTCAACACCTAAGATTTGCTTTGCTTCCAGCAAGTATTCACACTAGTTTGTTGGAAGTCTTCTTGAGAACTAAGCATATTCTGTGTAGATTCTTTGTTTTGATTTAACAAACTTTCTGAAATGCTTCACTACTCTTCCAAAAACCATAAACAACAATATCTGCTACTTCACCCTTTCTCTTGCTATCATTATGTGTTTTATCACTAAAATTCAAGCGTTCTATTCCCATTTGCATTTCTACTACACATAGCTTCAACCAAAATATCAAGATTGCCTTGATCTTTGATTTTACATTTACGTCTGATTATTGAATGATGAAGCTTAACAGCCAAAGAGCAGTTTAATTCATTCGCTAGACCAAAATTTTTCACTGCTTTGGTAAAATTTGCTTCGGTGGTTTCCCAACTTCAGCAAAACACTTCATTTTTATCTTAACATTAGCTTCAATTACACGATAATCCAAAGCCGGTTATTCGTTAAAAAATTGTTTTCTGCTAAACTCTAATGTTTCTCACTCCCATTGCAGTTTTGTTATAAACGATTGCTGCCCATTTTTTTTAGACGAAGCCTTGTATAGATTGCAAAACCATTTATAATTCCACTACTACCATAGTTAGTTAAGCCTCTTTTTAAGATTCTTTTCCAAGGGTAAATTTCTAGCAGTTTTCTAATATGTGAGATAATATGAAGAAATTAGAACCTATAATTATCTCGTATTCCTGTAAAGTTTACATCATATTGGCTCTATTTCTACTTGTAATAATACACCAGCATATTTGATCATTAGTTGTGCATAGTATCTATTTCTGCAAAGTTCCTCTCAAAAGAAAGTCGGTTAATGCTCTTGCTTCGACCTACCTATTAGCTTGTTTTAAAATTAATTTGTTTGGTTGTTTAACGTAGGAAGACAAACGTAGTACACTTTGCACAACTATTCTATCTGTACATTGTTTTTGAAGCTATTAGAATGTACATCTCTTGCCTGATTTTTTCTACTATCACATATTCCCTTTTCAAGCAATTTCTCATCTATGAATATGCATTATCTTTTCCTCGTTTAAATCTTAGTTGTATCACTCTAGTTCATACAGCCCAATTTAAACTTACAAACAAATGCTCACTCTCTGTCGGTATTATTTTGCTTCTAAATATTGCTACTTGACCAAGAGATCTGTTTTAGCGAATACATAATTTCCAAGTTGAACCCTTTTGTTTTCCTGATGTGATTCAAAGTTTTTACGCTGCACGAGTACACTGATTATCCTTTTATCTTGATTTACCTATCTCTGGTGATTCAAATAACTTTTAAGTTGGCAAATATAAACTACTACATGTACTCCCCTTTCTACATCTAAGGCCTGCATTTCTTGCTCATGTTTTGTTGCAAAAATTACTTTCGAAGACAAGAGCTATTGTTAATGCGTTAAGATATAAAGTAAGAGTTTGCTTATCAAGCACCGAACCAAGAATAATATGCAATATAAACTCCTCCTTTGTTGATACTTTCCTGTTGTGCTAATTACAATGTTGCCCAATCCATATGTTTTGGCTGATTACTCAAACTTTACATACAAATCATCAAATTGTGCATTGCATTTCAAGAGCTATTTCAGAAACTGTATAGCATAAATTTTTGCGCTTCCTTTCTAAACGCAGGCGGTTGATTTTCCATCGTGGGTCCAACTGCATATAAGATTGTTGAAGAATTGATTCATTATTTTGGCAAGATTGTTGATCTTGGTCATTTCTTTGAATACTTCGGTTTGGCCTTTGATACCACTGTGATTATCTCTTCTCTATACTAACAGCCTACTTTGTCTAATTTACCTCTGATTATTACCGAAAATGTGATACATCACCTTCTCCTTAGTTTTCTACCAGCTGTTTTAAATTCATAGAATAATAAATGTGTATTCTGTTTACCTGCACTATTTCATTACTCACTGTATGAACTGCCTCACAGTTGTTTTGTTCCTATTTTATCTATATGCGTGATTTGCTTCCTTACCTACTAGTTTATTCTCTTTTGAGACAGCTTAAAAATGCATTAGTGATCAGCTACTACGAAACAATTGTTAGACATCTGCTTGCTAGGGCTATCAAGTGCTTCTCCCGAGTATCATCCTATAATTTATCCTGTTAGTCCAGGCGGAACATAGAGAGGTGCTTGTTCACATTCAGGGCAAGGCTAACCTATAGTTTTGTATTCTCCAATCACTTTCATCTCAAAAAGCCAAGGTACAATCCTGACACTAAAACAACCTTGCAATAATGATGATAAGAGCCCAATCAGAAATGCTTGATTGTACGGTTTAAAAACTGCATTCCTTCCGATATTTGAAACATGATTATATTAATGTTCTTGCTTCCGAATTTTACTTTGGAAGTTTACAAGGGACTTGAAATCGAGATCAAGCATGGTCGTAAACGTTTTATTAACAAGCCCAAGTTTCTTATAGTGTCTACTGGTTGCGTTTCTGATAAGCTTAATACAATCGGTTACTATTACTATCACACTTTATGGACGATCTCTGCTGCTCAGGTTAGAGCCTATTACATTTCTTTTCCAAAGTTTAAGATTAAAGCCTCAATATGAGCATAGTTGCACCTGATCTTGTTTAAAGTTTATTTTACTGTTGTTGGTCTCAATTGTGGATTGAAACTATGGTACATAACAAGTCTTTGCTGCTTTTGTTTACTTCTCGGACAACACTGTTTTTCCAGCAGTTCTAAAAGCTAAAACATAATAACAACAATCGAACTCCCCTGTGTAGTTACGAAGCCCAAAAACCCATGACTTGTACTGTCCAGTAATGCTCAAAGTTTCAGCAATTTCAAGCTTGCTTTAGTTTTACCCTCATTTATAAAATGCTTTATGGCTTAAACAACACGCTTCTTCTTAGCTTTATCAAGTTTTGTTTAAATAGAAAATTATGCATTATATAGTTCCAATTCTTAGGATTCTACCTATTAATTGAGCTTGATTAGTTGATGATGCGGTCACGCAATTAAGATCGAAAATACACCCTATATATGCCCCTAGTTTTTACTATTATGAAGCATCTATTACAAATATTGAGCCGGATCATGTCATAGACTACATCTAATTCTCTCTGTGATGTCCCTTATGCTGCAATCACCGGTTTGGAATGCTTTTTGACAACAGCTTTGTTAAAACACTGTTCTGTTTTGCTGCTCCTTGATGCTGTTGTTGCTGTCTTAACTTCTGTGGTTTAAAGCTAAGAAATATGTGTCTTAAATATCCAATTTGTTACGATGGTGAGCTTGTTTCAGCAGTTTTAATGACTACGAATAAGCAGAATCTACCTTAGATTGTTCTCTGTTTACAAGTTCTATTTGCGTGATTCATAAAACCCATGTTCAATTATATTTATGAGTAACCACGTTCACTTCTGCCCAATGCTCCATACACGTTACTTTGCCTCTACATTTATCCCTTCAGGAATTGTTTCAGTTGTTAAAAACTACTATTTCTTGCAGCTATTACAGCTTAAGACAAGTTTCCTTAATTCTTACTGTTTTATGTACCATTTATCATAGACACTCTCTGACTTAAAATTGGTTATCCCTTCCAGAATCGATTTCATCCTTCCAAAAGTGAAGCTGTTATGTAACAGTGTTTTCAGGCAGCAACCTCCCTAACTATGTTCTGCCTCACAACCGCAATAGCTGGACATTTTATGGTTGCCATTGTGGAATATATTAGAGCGAGGGAAGCGCGTAAAGGTTGTAAAGAAACTTTACAAGAGCTGCAAGACAAGTATGCTTCAAAGCATGGTTCTAGATACATAAAAACCTGAAGTGGTGGTCCATCATTTCCGACGGAGAGATATGCCTTTGACAGAACTACTTCTTCTAATCCAGTCTGGGCATTGTCACTGTGCACTGTGGGAGCTGTTATACAACAACCTTTCGCTTTTGTACTCAGTTGATAAATGCGCTTAGTTAGAGTATATAAAGTCTGAATGAACCACTGAAAAAAGGAAATATTCCCATGCTTTCATATTTTGAGGTCACGGCTGCTTTATGATTGGAGTTTGACAGTTTTTAGGCAAACAACTTCTCTAGTTATGCTCTGCTGTGATTAGCAAATTGATTTGTCTTTATTAAAATGCTATTTTGATTTCAAACATCTGACATCAACTTGTTTACTTTGCTGCAATATTTTTTATGGATGTACCGAACCTTTAAATATTTTGCTCAAAGTTCATATGTGCTATTATGACTGGTGGTTTGGATAGATTTAAAACAAAGGTTTTGTTATCTATTTTGCCACTGGTCTGATTTCTGTTAAAGTAAACTGTTACACAGCAGTATGAAACCTCAATTTCTGCTCCTGATTATGATCTGTTTTGAACTGAAAATTGGTACAATACATACCTCAAATTTAGATCATTGGATTACTTTGTTATACTTTGATCATGTTTATCATATATCTGATTCTAATTTTTGTTAAAACCTTTATCCCTCTGCCTTTTGTTATTATTAGAGCAGCATATCTCAGTAGATTGCACGAACAGAAAATCCATGCTTCAACTATTTGCTTCAGTTTGACCTGAGCAAGTCTGGTTGAGAACTGGTTGATTTATACCGCAGTATAACCATGATCAACATTCTACTTTCGTAACTATATCATTGCTGTCACATTAGTGAAACATTTGTTCGCACTGTTGAATTTTTTGTATCAAATCATGCTTCTTTTCTAAATTCAATTTTGTTCGAGTTATTTTGACTGTCTTAAAAAATTCAGTATCTAGTTTAAGTATGTTGTGTTGATAAGCTCTTAAAATATCCAATATTTAGTTTAAGTATGTGAAATACCCCGAACTTAAATATAGGGATTAAAGTTAATCTAATACGTAGTTAAGGGCCTAATGGTACCTAATTAATATGGTAAGGAAAAATAAATCCAAAAGAAAATAAAGAAACGCTTAAAAGGCGGAAAACGCTAAATAAGCGTTAAGTAACCATAGGAGGTATGAGACCTCGGTTAGAGTATTATATGGATTCTAAAGGTTTAATAAGACCTAAATAATATACGGGAACAACTCCCGAAGAAAATGGATCCAAATAATGTATTAAAACGCTAATAGAGCTTTAACTCGAGTTTTTCGAGAAGACCCGAAAACGTGATTTTAAGTGGTCAAACGAACCCGTAAAAATTATAAGTCATTAAATAAATATTATTAAGCGCTTATGAAAGCTTAATAACCAATAAAAATAAAGAAACGAGAAAATTCCGGAAAACGGGCCCGGTTAGTGAACATTACCTAAACCGGGTAAAATAACGAGCGTTCTCTGTAAAAGACGAAAAACGCTCCAACTAGTATAACTGTAGGGGGACCGACTTTTAATAGGTAAATAAACCCCTCACACACTCACATACTAGCTAACTAATTAAAGATGCAAAAAGCAAAAAGTGAGAAAAGTAAAAAGAGTACCTTACAAACCCTCCCTCCTCTCATTTCTCTTCTCTCTCTCCCATTTCCCCTTCCTCACCGATTTCTCTCACCCTCTCCCCATGCTGGCGGTTTTGAGAGCTCCAACAACAACAATGGCAACTCCACCTTCTTCTCCATGCTCTATCTCCATTTGAGCTCCAATCACAAAAATAATTTCATATTTGTAATCCCCTCATCATCCTCTACATTCCTCTCTTTTCAAAATTCGAAAAGGATGAATTTCATCTCCATGGGTTTTCCCCATTTGAAGAGAAAAGCACACCATTATGGAGCTTGGAGTCTCCTCTTTCCAACAAGGTAAAAATCTACATGAAAAACTCATGTTTTCACCATCTCCTTTCATAATCGATTTTACCTCCTTGTAACACTCCATTTTCTCTCTCTCTTTTGAGCATAATATCAACCTAGCAATGGTGGTGGATTCACCTTCTTGAACCAAGGGCTAAAACCCCTCCTAAACCACTCCAAAGGTAAACCCTAGAATTTTTAGTTTAAACACTTCAATGAACTAGTGTTAATTTAAGGGTTAGTAGTTTAATTACAAATGTTTTATGTGTTTGGATGATGGGAATGGAGTTTGGCAACTCCATTCCCCCACATGGCCGATTTGGGCAAGAAAGAAAGAAGAGAAGAAATGGAAAAAGGAATGAAGAAATTATAAGCTCAAGGTAAGAGCTCTTTACTAATGCTCAATTTAATACATTAGTGTAATGGGAGTGGGTAAGCAAATAAAAGAACCTAAACTATTGTATTGGTATAGTAGTATTGGAATTTTGAGTATTTGTGAGTAAGTTTGAGTATTAGTGCATTAGTATGTGAATTGTAGGCCTTGGAGCCAAATGGTTGTGTGTGAGTATTAGTATTGGTATTTGAAGAAGTATTGGTGAATGTACATTGTATTGATTTCTGGTAGGACCCTTGTATGGGTGTGGCTAGAATAGGTATGAACTTGGTGAGGAAGTGTGTGTATGGATAAGTTAGAATTGTAGGTGAACTATGGCAAAATTGTAGTAGGAAATGTGCACTTGTGGATGACTTGGTGAATGGGAGAACCAAGGTATGTATTGGGGATAGTAGAGATGTTTAGTAGTGATGAAGAGGTAGTAGTAGTATGAGAAATAAGGAGTGCAAAATCTGTAGCAAAGTGTAGTAACATGCATTGGGGAAGTTAGGAAAGATTAGTGTGCAAGAATTGGTAAGAGGAGAGTTGGTAGGAGTGACATTGGTAAAGGGAGTATTGAATGGTAGAAGTTGGATTAGAAATCTGTAGCATAAGTAAAACAAAAACTGTTACATTTGTGGGAAAAGAAGTGAGGAATTTGTGTAAGTTGATTGATGGATTTAGTAAGGAGTTTGGTGGATGAACTAAGGCAATTAGAAGGGCCTAAGAAGTGTTAGATCATGTAGGAATAAGTGTAGGAACAATGGGGAAACAATGGGTAAAAGAGACGACTGAAAACAGAAATAAAAATGCAAGTACTGGGCCGGACCGACCTTGGGACCGGACTTGCAAGGTCGGTCGAGCCCAGATTTACGAAGACGGGAAAGCTTCTGGAACGGACCGAACTTGCGACCGGACTTGCAAGTTCGATCGGACCAGAAAAATTCTCCCGTATGTAACCTACTGGAATGGACCGACCTGCGACCGGACTTGCAAGGTCGGTCGACTCAAAAATTTTCCGTCTTGTAAGCTACTGGAATGGACCGACCTTGCGACCGGACTTGCAAGGTCGGTCGGGCTAAAATTTTCCGTTAAATAACTCACTGGAATGGACCGACCTTGGGACCGGACTTGCAAGGTCGGTCGACCCTATAATTTCCCAGCGTAATTTCTTACTGACTTCGACCGACCTTGGGACTGACCCTGGGTAAGGTCGGTCGAGTCAAAACTTACAAAAAAAAACTATAAGATTATGATAAGTATATATATGTATATATATGTATACCACCTATACACATGTACATATATATGTAAGTAAACCACTGTTATGTAATGAAAAGAAAGTAAATAAAATATAAGTATAGGGATGTAAGGACTTAGTAAGTATGAATTAGGAAACGTAAGGATAATCGAATTAAATTAATGATAGTTAGATTAATTATTCGATTGTATGAATATCATAGGATTTGATTTGTGAAAACCGGAGGAACGTGGGATACAAGTACAACGGTGAAAGGTATGATTTCTTCATGCCCTGTATCCTAATCTGGTTACCCCGATTTGTGTGCTTATTTGATCACCTAAATAAGATAAATGCATGAATCGGACTATATTTCACTTACTTGTGCTTGTTTACATTGTTCTTGATATTTGTCTTGAACAATAGTTTGTATAATTCATGAAATATATGAATGATGATGACTTGTATTCGAATCTTGTATTGTATTGTATTTTGTATAAATGAGTATTGAGCATTGTAATTGTGTATGTGGCTTGCATGAATGACTTCTGCTAATTCCTAACTACCTAACTCCTAACTTAAGTGAGTAAACTGGAATGAGTAGAAGTCCGATATAGCTTCGGCCATGCGTGAGGATGAGGAGACACAAGAGGTTGGATGCGATTCCTGACTCTTAAACTGGTCCGCGGCCCAAATCCCTTAAATGGGTAGCATCCCGGATTGGTGAGTCAAGTAAATCCCGGTGGTGGGACGGAGTAGTCCCCGGGCCGGAGGTCCCGACGACTTAACATGAGTAAGAGTAAGTAAGTAAGTATATATAAGTATGAGTATGTATGCGTAAGTACTGTGGAACGAGTAAAAGAGTAATCTCCACCCGATTAACCCGGGTGGACCAACATGAGCTAACAAGTATGGTGGATTGTGTATGTATTGCGTATGTATTGTACATGTATTGTGTATTGTGGATTTCGGAAGGGTAAGAATATATCTGATGGCTTGTATGATTTACCATGTATGTATTGAAGAGTATGTATGGAAGTGTATGTATGTATTCCTTGCGTAATGTATTGTAATACTATGTATAAGAGCATGTATGCATGTATGTTTGAATGAAATCAATCGCATGTATTCGACCAAGTGGTCGGCGTACCCTCACTAGTACGCGGGGTATGCGGTTATCATATGCAGCGAAAGCTGACCCCCTAGGGGGAACGTTTTTAGTGTGCAGGTAGCCGAAGCGGATATGGTCAAGGTAAGAGACCGGTGGCTACATTCGGATAGTAGAAGTAGAATGTAGAGGTGTACTAAGTGGTACACCCTTGTACTTAGAAAGTAAGTAGTTGTGAGGAACGGGTAGATGTAGACTTTTAGTGAGTATGTATGAACTTGGAAGAGATATTATAATTGTATAAGGATCCTAGTAGACTCGGTTAAGTATATTGTATTGTATGAATTATGGAGGAGTAAGTATTGAATGGAGCATTGTTGTATTTGATTGATGAATGGAGTACGTATTATAGATGTGTAGTACTCAGGATTCCGGTCCATCAGACCGATGCTGTATGTAGAAGTAGCAGCCTTGTTAGTCGCGTGGGTGACTAACGGCATTGTATCACCCACTGTATGTAAGTATGTATCCGCTGCGCGTATCTGATGTGTAAGGAGATTGGACGGTAAGCATTGTATTAATGGTAGGGGTGTTACAAAAAGTGGTATCAGAGCGAAGTGTCGCTCTGATGACTGGAAATACCGAGTTTAGGAATACCGAGTTAGGAATTAGAAGCTTAGGGCTAAGGGCTGAGTGTTAGCATTAGAGATATGCTAGTTAGGAACTACCGGTGACTACCGGATACCTACAATACCAGTCCCGCCCGCCGCAAACCCCACTGTATAACTTGGGAAAGGACGCTAGAGAGAAGAAAAGTCTTCTCATACTCGGGGAAACCCGATCTGGCAGTTGTGAAGCAATCACACAGTAACAGGAACCGACATATGGTAGATTCCAGGAATTGGAAGTCCCGGAGATGGATCCCGGTTGGACAACAATACCCGCACTTAATGGCGGAAGAATGAGAACTCCAACCATAAGGAGACAACAACATGCAACAACATGGGGCGACGTGCTTAGCAGTCGCTAAACCTGGCTAACCAACCAGCAACAGGAAAAGGAGCACTAAGCGTGCAACGACGCGGAAAAGGGGGAGAAATAACAGAACCCGAGACACAAGTCTGCGGGATAGTAATACTTGAATAATACCACCAACGGTACACTAGCTAACTAAGGACATAGTCGGAAGCGGTTAACTCCAAAGCTACAACGCCATTAAGGTGGCAATACCTGGCCAATATAGCTCAGACAACTACAAGAACAACCATGAGATATAATCCAATAGGACTACAAGAGTAGTGCCTAAACGAGGTAGGGTCAGTAACCACCACAAATGTGTGGGGACGAGTCACAAGGAACAACACTAAACCAAATAGAACGGGAATCTCCACGGAATGGAGAAGTACCCAGATCTATGACAGCCACGTCTAGACCACCAAGAAGCTACTAAAAGATGGAGTATACCAATTATAGATAAAAAAGATCAAGGAAAGAGTCAACACGACTAACAAATATGAGTGGAAACAGTACCGTGATCGGTATATGATTACTCAAAAACCACCAGCACCACGCACTTGCTGTAACGACCCCAAAACCGGCCTAGGAGTTAGGGCCGTTACACGCCGCGAGTCTACTACCTAACGTCGCAAGGCTCTAAGCAAAACGAATCCCAAAACCAAATAACAGACTTGTATAAATACCAAAAGAGTTTACAAGATCTAAATACTTATAAGTCAAATACAAAGAGAGGCCCGAAGGCTACACAACTCTAAAGCGTCCAACGCGCAAAGTAAACAAAGTCAACAAAACGTAAACCAACGAAGCTCCAGCAAGGAACAAGAGAGAGAAGATCCCACGAGCTCAATCTGCAACAAAGTAAAGGGGTGACTAAACAGCCCAGCAAGCAGAAGACTTCCTCAAGGAAGCCCACTCAAAACAGAAGTAGAAGAATAGTATATAAACAGAGAAGAAGGCGGAGTCAATATAATCAGACAGAAAGGAAGCACAAAACAGAAGCATAGCAGAACGTCACTTCAAATCATAGTCAGACTTCCAGAAACGGATACAGAAGAGTGGGACACTAGAAACAAGCTAACACAACAGAAGGACTCACGTAAGGTCCTATGGATCCGAAGATCCCACAACAGAAGCCGTAGAGATAGCTAACAGACCCGTCGGTCAAATAACGTCCTAAGGGAGACCCCAAGGAGTATAAACAGAAGGAATTCCTGCGCAGCATGCTACGGGACAGCCCGACCCGACTATCCAAGGCTCAGAAGCAAAGTAACTAGGTCCCAAAACCAGAAGCTCACAAAACAGATCTTAAGTGCATGGAAATGCATATAAACAGCATAAGAAGCTTGTACACAGATAGGGGAATCCAACCCCGCAAACGGAACTCAAAACGGAGCTAAAACAGAGAAGTTATGCTCAAAACAGTGGCATGTCCGAACTTGCGTCCGACCTTGCAAGTTCGGACAGAGGCCGAGAAGCAGAAGTCACAGAAATCACAGTGTCCGAACTTACGTCCGAACGTCGAAGTTCGGACGTAAGTCGAGAGTCAGAAGCCAAAACAATCTTCGTGTCCGAACTTGCGTCCGAACTTGCAAGTTCGGACACACTTCGAAACTTTTACGGAGACTCGTCCTCGCGTCAGGTCCGAACTTACAAGTTCGGACCGATGTTCGGACACTCCAAAATCTTCAAAAACAAAACGCGCCCGATGACCTGTCCGAACTTACAAGTTCGGACAGACGTCCGGACAGTGCAAAACTGTCGAAATCCAGCAAGAACAGACGCGCAGAAGAGAACCAAAAACACCACAAACTCACCCAAAATCCACAGAATGGTAAATCAGTACCCTCGGGGGTTTAGCCGAACGATCAACAACACAAAACTGATGCGAAAATACACAATCACAACACAATTGCAAATCAGAAACGCTAGAATAAAACAGCCCCGAGGGTGAGTAAACAACCCCGATTCCATCCCCCACTTACTTCACATCCGACGCTAAGCCATCTCTGTAGACTCTACAATCCGCTCCACTCAAATTCCATCCCGAAATCACAAATGCTCGCACAAATCGAAGAGGAACCACACCGATAGGAGGAGCAAGAATCTTGAATGAAGAACGATATCCCCAAACACGGAATTGTCAGACCCGAGCCACCAACGCAGAAACTAGAACCATAGATTATTCGATTTACAGAGATGAGAAGATTTGAGGAGAAGAGAGCAAAGGGAGGAAGAGAATGGAAGTTACATCGTGAATGGCAGAGCGGGAGAATGAGCGTCAATGTATTTGAGGAGAAAAGAGCAAATATACGTGAACTAAGAAAAAGGAAAAGAAAAAGAGGGAGAAAAGAAAATAAAATAAATTTGAAACTCCTTCTTTAATAAATAACATTGTCACAAGAAAAGGAGGAAAAGGAATTTAATAACCTTTCTACTAACTTATGAATAAATAACAAAAAGGAAAGATGACATTGTAATCCTCCTTCCTCAAAGGGAATGCTAAGACTAGAATAAATCATAAACGAATCAGCTCAAGATTCAAAATATGATTAGTCTCCCTTTGCAAAACCGAAAAGTAATAGAAGCAGGATGAAATTAAATTAAAAAAAAAAACTGGGGCATAACATTATACCCCCCTTAAAAAGAATTCATCCTCGAAATTCGACGAAACCCGGAATACACACGAATGCACCTCAACTGCAGGAATACTACAAACTCTAAGACATGAAGAATGAAGCTCACAGGTCAAAAGGTCAACCAACAGGGAGCTGACACTCAAAACAAGATTCACAACTGATAGCTTGACAGAAGGAGAAGTAGAATATTACTGGCACAAAACTTTAGAGCACTGAAGGAAACACTTACATCTCACAGAGCTAACACTTCAACTTGACAACTGACTTGCTGACCGAAGGAACGAAGCAAAGGTAACTAAGAACTAACCCTGAAAGCACAGGAGCCACACCCAGACTTACCACTGACTAACAGACATGGAACACACCAGAAGGCCCCCACAATCTCAGACTAAGGCATTGGAAACACACTCCACATCGCTAATCATACCCATGCTAACACACCGAACCTACTGGCTCAAACGCTAACAAAAGAACGAAGCAGAAGGTTACTGAATGCTAGGCCTGAAGGAACTGGAACATTCTCATCTCACTGCTAACTGACTGACAGGAGCGCACACTAGAAGGTCACCAACACTTAGTCTCAAAGCACAAGAGAAGCACCCACACACTTTAGAGACCCGCCTTGCAAAGCATACTAGCAGACTCACTAATAGAAGGAACAAAGCAAAAGATTACCTAACCACTTAACTTTAGGGCACTGAAGGAACACTCACAATCTCAGAGCTCTATCGTACACGGCCAGCTCACCGAACCACAGATTGTCTCGCTGACAGAAGGAAACAAATTAGGAGATCTCTAAAACGCTCAAAACTCTCACACTTCCAGAAGCTCTAACTTTGCACGAGCTATCACACAGACCTCTCAGACTGACTCACCAACAAAAGGATCAAGACAGATAATTACAGAAGGTTAGGCTCGAAGCATATGCACAACACTGAAACTCACTACTGACAGGCTAACAGAGGAACCCCACAGAAGATTAGCCTAAAGGCGCAAGAAGAACACTCACTCATTTCAGAGGCTCTAACCCCAAAGAGCTAGCACTCAGAGTTTACTAGCTGGCTCACTGACAGAAGAAGCAAAGCAGATGATTTCTGATGGCTAAGCACGAAAGTTCAAGAAGCACAAAAAAAAAGATGACCACTCATCTCAAAAGCTCTACCTCGCTCGAGCCAACACCCAACCTCACAGGCAAATTCACTATCAGAATGAGTAAACACAAGATCACAGAAGGCAAAGCTTAAAGGATTAGGGCAGTACTCGCACCAGCTGCTGACTGACAAACTGAGGGGGCATAACAGAAGATTACTAAAGCTCATCCTAGAGACACAGAAGGAATGCTAAACTCTCTCAGAAGACGTCCTTCTACAAAGGACCAACCAAACAAATCTCTCAAACCCACACCTCAAGTCACTTAGAACCAAAGCTCAACACACCCTCTGAAGCACACACTGAAGCACCCATTTGCTCCCATCACACAGCTCAAAACCCTCAGCTAAGATTCTCACCCAAACGCAGAACTTCACTGGCTAAGCTCACATCATGACCCGCTCAGAACTAAAGGACAACCTACACTCCGGAACACACGCTGAAGCACTCCTAGACACTCATCACTCAACTCAGACCTCGCAAACCAAACCCACACACAAACACAGAACATAAAGACCAAGCGCACACCCGAACTCACATCACAACACATTACCTTACTCAACTCGTAGGCCATACTCACAGCACATCTAACCAAGAGCAAAAGCACACACCTAGCCGGATCGCACAACTGAAACACTCTTGAACCATGTCACAACTTATCACACAACCTATCCTCACCAGAAGTCACACACGTGACTCCGCACAGCACACTGCCCAATCAGAACACACAACTAAAAACCACCAAACTCACAATTTAGTTTCTCACACCATCCAAACTATTCCAATTCCACATGCCACACAACCCAAACAAATCTGACTAACACCCAACACAGAAAACAATTCACACAACAAAACACACCACTGAAGCTCACAACTGAAACTTGCATTCGGTCATCCTTTCCCAAAGGACCCGACTCCCTCAGATTCAGACTCAAAGCATAGAAAGCACATAGACAATCAGACACTACGCTTCCGCTGCGCTACTCTGATAGTGGCCAACCACAGATCAGACGCACTCAACAGACTCCAGGAAACATTCAAATCAAACAACAGACAGCAGACAAATCATGCAATAGACAACACTTAGCACATATCAAACAATGACACGGAAGCATAGACATGCAGACACCCACAAAACCCAAAGAAAGCCAAACCTGGCTCTGATACCACTAAATGTAACGACCCCAAAACCGGCCTAGGAGTTAGGGCCGTTACACGCCGCGAGTCTACTACCTAACGTCGCAAGGCTCTAAGCAAAACGAATCCCAAAACCAAATAACAGACTTGTATAGATACCAAAAGAGTTTACAAGATCTAAATACTTATAAGTCAAATACAAAGAGAGGCCCGAAGGCAACACAAATCTAAAGCGTCCAACGCGCAAAGTAAACAAAGTCAACAAAACGTAAACCAACGAAGCTCCAACAAGGAACAAGAGAGAGAAGATCCCACAAGCTCAATCTGCAACAAAGTAAAGGGGTGAGCTAAACAGCCCAGCAAGCAGAAGACTTCCTCAAGGAAGCCCACTCAAAACACAAGTAGAAGAATAGTTTATAAATAGAGAAGAAGGCGGAGTCAATATAATCAGACAGAAAGGAAGCACAAAACAGAAGCAGAGCAGAACAACACTTCAAATCATAGTCGGACTTTCAGAAACGGATACAGAAGAGTGGGACACTAGAAACAAGCTAACACAACAGAAGGACTCACGTAAGGTCCTATGGATCTGAAGATCCCACAATAGAAGCCATAGAGACAGCTAACAGACCCATCGGTCAAATAACGTCCTAAGGGAGACCCTAAGGAGTATAAACAGAAGGAATTCCTGCGCAGCATGCTACGGGACAGCCCGACCCGACTATCCAAGGCTCAGAAGCAAAGTAACTAGGTCCCAAAACCAGAAGCTCACAAAACAGATCTTAAGTGCATGGAAATGCATATAAGCAGCACAAGAAGCTTGTACACAGATAGGGGAATCCAACCCCGCAAACGAAACTCAAAACGGAGCTAAAACAGAGAAGTTATGCTCAAAACAGTGGCATGTCCGAACTTGCGTCCGACCTTGCAAGTTCGGACAGAGGCCGAGAAGCAGAAGTCACAGAAATCACAGTGTCCGAACTTACGTCCGAACGTCGAAGTTCGGACGTAAGTCGAGAGTCAGAAGCCAAAACAATCTTCGTGTCCGAACTTGCGTCCGACCTTGCAAGTTCGGACACACTTCGAAACTTTTACGGAGACTCGTCCTCGCGTCAGGTCCGAACTTACAAGTTCGGACCGATGTTCGGACACTCCAAAATCTTTAAAAACAAAACGCGCCCGATGACCTGTCCGAACTTACAAGTTCGGACAGACGTCCGGACAGTGCAAAACTGTCGAAATCCAGCAAGAACAGACGCGCAGAAGAGAACCAAAAACACCACAAACTCACCCAAAATCCACAGAATGGTAAATCAGTACCCTCGGGGGTTTAGCCGAAGATCAACAACAAAAAACTGATGCGAAAACACACAATCACAACACAATTGCAAATCAGAAACGCTAGAATAAAACAGCCCCCGAGGGTGAGTAAACAACCCCGATTCCATCCCCCACTAACTTCACATCCGACACTAAGCCATCTCTGTAGACTCTACAATCCGCTCCACTCGAATTCCATCCCGAAATCACAAATGCTCGCACAAATCGAAGAGGAACCACACCGATAGGTGGAGCAAGAATCTTGAATGAAGAACGATATCCCCAAACTCGGAATTGTCAGACCCGAGCCACCAACGCAGAAACTAGAACCATAGATTATTCGATTTACAGAGATGAGAAGATTTGAGGAGAAGAGAGCAAAGGGAGGAAGAGAATGGAAGTTACATCGTGAATGGCAGAGCGGGAGAATGAGCATCAATGTATTTGAGGAGAAAGGAGCAAATATACGTGAACTAAGAAAAAGGAAAAGGAAAAGAGGGAGAAAAGAGATAAAATAAATTTGAAACTCCTTCCGTAATAAATAACATTGTCACAAGAAAAGGAGGAAAAGGAATTTAATAACCTTTCTTCTAACTTATGAATAAATAACAAAAAGGAAAGATGACATTGTAATCCTCCTTCCTCAAAGGGAATGCTAAGACTAGAATAAATCATAAACGAATCAGCTCAAGATTCAAAATATGATTAGTCTCCCTTTGCAAAACCGAAACGTAATAGAAGCAGGATGAAATTAAATTAAAAAAAAAACTGGGGCATAACACTTGCCACGGCAGTTGCAGTAAGAACATGATTATGTAAAGGAACTCTAACACACCACAGGTACATAGTAATGTACCGTGACAGCGATGAAGCGACTACAGGAATAAACATCCTAAAACAGGAGGAATGAAACCATGGGAAGGCCTGACGGCCTGACCACTGTACTTAGTACATACCAGTCAGCGAGAAGCTAGACTTGGTCAAGACCTCAAGCATGGCTATGCCATGAGAGATTTCTTTTAACACTGAACCATTGTTTTTAAAACCCAAAATTTTTCTTTCAAAACCACAACCTCCTTTTAAAACCTTGGATTTTAAAACCAAACCAACGGAATTACGGTGAGTATCATAGAATGATACAAGAGGAGTTGGCAACAGAATACTTCACCTAGGCGTGTGACGAACACTACGAGTGTACCCATTACGGGATGTGGGACAACCGCACTCCGAAGGAGGTTGCGGGCCTGACATATAGTTAGGTAAGTGGTAACGTATCAACAGGGTACCCCACGTATGTATACATGTAGTGTGCGACGCACGAGAAGTAGTCAACTCCGTTCTACGGACCATGAGTGAGTTCAAATCAGAACAGCTGGACACCTCAGACGATCAAGTATCAAGGAACTCAGAGAATCCATCTAAAGATGAGGAATAAGAACTAGGAAGTGCAAAGAGCACATACTAGTAAGTATAGACATTGGATATGTCGCAAATAATCCAAGCCATTACCTGACAGCTGGATGGAATACCCAGCCTAAACACAGTAAGGCGAATGCCTAACGTGAACCTAATAACGGTCAATAAACGGGGCGGAGTTCCCAAGAGCAACCCCAAGATTACCACAAGTATAATCCATCATTGAAGGGGATGTCAAACCTAGTCTTAAGCACTAGGAACAAGGGTAAACAGTCTACCCCAGGGATAGGAGACGTCATAACCCAAAAAGGGACAACTCAAGTACAATACCATAAGACGGTACAGTGGACAACATATTATAAACGTTAGCCGGATATAATGGCATAATCAAACAACACCCAGGAGCAATCCTTGAGGGTGACTGGATTAACAACAGTCAAACAAAGCGTCAAGACAAGAATACAGGAGCTGGAACGAGCACTAGGTTAAGACACCGAAGGGATTTCACTTGACAGGAAATACCCTAGTCTACAAAAGGCACTGACCAGCACCAGATTGCCTAAGAGTCTCCTATGAACGGAAGCGTGATGTCACGACTTACCATGGAGCCCAGCAATACCTCCAACCTATGGGGTATACATGGAGTGGAAACATGTACAAGCAGCTTGCAAGAGCATAGCTTGCAGCAATACGGCTCAGAAGCCGTAAACCAAATACGTTATATAAACTTAAATGGTTGTAACCTGTACCATTTGTTAACAAGACTTGCAAGAGGTATTGCCACATACGACAAGAAATCAACAACTGGACCATCACTTCAAACCCAACTCTATGAGTGGCTCGGAGTAATGGCCATCTCAGTGTCACTGTCACTAGAGCATCAGTCTAGAATACAGTTGACAGAGTTCTTAATTACCGTCATGCCTTCTGTAGCAATGGTAGCACAGGGGCATAAGAATCACGATGATGCCAACATTGGCCTAGTCCACACTTGGACAGTACGAGAAACCCAAGGGAAGGTACCCCTCGATAGCCAAAGACCACCAACGTGGTGAAGATGTGAACCCTTGGAAAGGCTTCCATCTATTATTATAGTAAAGCCTACGCTTATAAATACTACAAAGAGGCGATGGAATAAGGAAATGAGATTTCCAAACCATTACGACTTAAGGAGTAAGCATACTCCATATGCACTCAAGCATGTGGTGAACCATTGTGTAAACACTAACATAGCAAACTTGTCATAAGACCTATGAGTGGAAACAAGCCTCTCAACAAGAAATTTCATTTACCAATGACAGAGTACTCTTCAATTGGAGAACGGGACCGGAAAACCCTTGAAGCTTCATGGGATGTCCCGGTGATGTACATACAAGTAGAACTACACAGCTAGAGCCTATAACCAATGCTCAGCACTGGAAGACAATAATCGTCAAAACAATCTATGTGAATACACATTGAACACCACGAATGACTAACGCTCAAGAGAGCTTATGACCCGATAAGTTATCTCATCCTTGGTCAACCTAGATACTTGGTAAATTGTATCACAAATGATGATGGAATATGAGGTAAGCTAACCTACACATGAAACCTAAAGTGGAAGAACATCTCCACATTAGAATTATAATACTGCGGTATGCTACGACAACCGTCATATACACGAATATAGGAAACCCTCAGCGTATACACACCATAAGAAATGGTGCCAATGATAATAACAGTGAGTAAAGAGAAACTACCACAGTAACGGAGTCAGTAAAAACAATGTTGTACAATGAGTAAGAATACGGTGCGCAACAAGCGACCGCTATGAGGAAGTAGTTAAGCAATGACACGGAGTATAAGTATGAGATGACACACAAAAATATTCTTTCCTATCACATAAGTGACTTACTGTCAAGCGTTTATGCCTCTGCACTCTGTATGACTGAATGTTTTGGCATTGCACTTGTTCAGCTAATGATCTAATGAGATGGCTAGGGATATGGAGAATGTAAACCGTAGTAAATCATTCCTTTCACCACAAACATGGCATAAGCCAGTCAAGCAAGCTTAGCAACATACAGTGCGGCCTAAGGCCAAAGAAGCACGAAGAGTGTACAACACACTAGTAATCACAAGATGTGAATTCCATTGGAATATAAGGTGAAAGGAGACTTAAGAAAGTCACTAGGACCGACGCATATCAATGCAAGGTCATACAAGTAAAGAATACTTGTACTGAACCAGAAGAACTGGTATAATTTAGAAGCTAGTGACAACAGAGGAAGCACTACAGTTAAGTGGTGACTTAACCTCGCCTAACAACAAGTCGGAGGAACTTAACGAATAATCGTAGAAGCACGAATAGCATGTGTGGAAGATTACCAGAGAGCTGGTTATAAATCTTAAACTCATTGAGTCCAAACACGCTAAAAGAATACCGCATTTGTCTGGTAAACCTTATTCCCATAATAGACGGATAAGAAGGTGAGGTATAGCACATTAAGGATAACAAGTAGGGTGAATAACCCGAGTATCAGGGTCACGCAGCAGAAGCTAGTGGGCCCTAGCTAGGAGATAATATACCTAGTGAGTATAGTAAAATGGCTATTAATGCCTTGAAGCCTAATAGGCTAGAAATGAATTAATGATGAGTTAAATAAACTCATATAGAAGTCCTTGGTGCAAAGACTAAACCATTGGTATAGTATATGGTAGTGAAGCTAAACGCTTCAGTTTGCCCAGACTGATTAAACCAAAGTTTAATAATAATAAAATATGGTAGATTACGTGGGCGTAATCCCTTTAAAGGGGGGTAGAGCGAAAACCGCTTAATGTAAGTTTTGTGAATAAAACACATAAACCATAATGTGCATAGCACAAATGAGAACCAAATTGATGATTGATACTATGTTAAATAAACATAAGTACTCATTCATGTTGTAATTATGGTAACTAGGCATTAGAATGCAAATACCATAGGAGGAATATACCCATCTTGTAACACCAATGTAAGAGTATTAGTAAAAGAAAAGTAATGAGTAGTGGACGGAGCTCCACAAGTATTGTAGCCCTTGAAGAAGTAGTACGAAAGGAATAAGGATAGTAGATGAATGAAGTCTATGAGTAGTGGAATCGTAAGTAAATTATTTGAAGCAATTGAAGTCAACTAAATCTTATAAGTATAGTATTCCCTAGTTAGAATATTGGAGATGATGGTGAGTAATGGATGGAAGTAGTGAAGGTTGATGAAATGAGCATTAGGTATTGAACCATGGAGTAAAGCATTCGGGAAGTAGAGTGAGGATGATTGATGGATTGATTCCATCCTTTGGATATGTATGAATTCGTAATCACGACTAGAAAGAGTAAAAAGATAGAAAATGAAAACAATTAAATTATTTGTTTGGTTGAACCTGATGTGGGAAGTCGAACTTGATCCTGATCAGATCAAGGGAAACCGAACACAAATTGGGGTGGAAAGATAGTTCAACACTGATGCTGATCACATCTGGGTCGAATGATTCTTGAAGCTCCCCTCAAGTGGTCACAAGAATCACACATAGGATAGAAGTAAAGAACATAAATTGGAATCTGGAGTTGTATGTTTTAGAAAGATTTCTATGTAGCCGTGGGGAAGGATTTTCCATAGACTGGAGACTAAGTATTTGTTGGAAGCTGGTACGGGAGAAGATAGTAGTATATTACGTTGTATGATTCTAAGGGCAGCGGGACATAGAGGAGTCCTGTGTCTAGATGACCTGAGTGCCTACGGGATTGTAATGTGTAGTGCATTGCTTTGGGGATAGCTTTGCACTGTATGTATAAATTTTGTAATAAGGAACCGGATGGTTGGTAGTAATGCGGATTGGAGTAACTATAGTACATTGGTATGGTATGGTATGTAGAGACCCTGAGTAATGGATTTGGGAATTGTAAGGAGGAAGAAGGTATGGCTTTGGTATTAGACACGTAAGAATGAGTAAGCATTGAAAACCTATAACCTCGAACAACTTTGAGGACAAAGTTCTTAAGGGGGGTAGATTGAAATACCCCGAACTTAAATATAGGGATTAAAGTTAATCTAATACGTAGTTAGGGGCCTAATGGTACCTAATTAATATGGTAAGGAAAAATAAATCTAAAAGAAAATAAAGAAACGCTTAAAAGATGGAAAACGTTAAATAAGTGTTAAGTTACCATAGGAGGTATGAGACCTCGGTTAGAGTATTATATGGATTTTAAAGGTTTAATAAGACCTAAATAATATACGGGAATAACTCCCGAAGAAAACGGGTACAAATAATGTATTAAAACGCTAATAGAGCTTTAACGCGCGTTTTTCGAGAAGACCCGAAAACGTGATTTTAAGTTGTCAAACAAACCCGTAAAAATTATAAGTCATTAAATAAATATTATTAAGCGCTTATGAAAGCTTAATAACCAATAAAAATAAAGAAACGAGAAAATTCCAGAAAACGGGCCCGGTTAGTGAACAGTACCTAAACCGAGTAAAATAACGAGCGTTCTCTATAAAAGACGAAAAACGCCCCAACTAGTATGACTGTAGGGGGACCTACTTTTAATAGGTAAATAAACCCCTCACACACTCACATACTAGCTAACTAATTAAAGAAGCAAAAAGCAAAAAGTGAGAAAAGTAAAAAGAGTACCTTACATACCCTTTCTCCTCTTATTTCTCTTCTTTCTCTCCCATTTCCCCCTTCCTCACCGATTTCTCCCACCCTCTCCCCATGCTAGCGATTTTGAGAGCTCCAACAACAACAATGGCAACTCCGCCTTCTTCTCCATGCTCTATCTCCAATTGAGCTCCAATCACAAAAATAATTACATATTTGTAATCCCCTCGTCATCCTCTACATTCCTCTCTTTTCAAAATTCGAAAAGAATGAATTTAATCTCCATGGGTTTGCCCCATTTGAAGAGAAAAGCACACCATTATGGAGCTTGGAGTCTCCTCTTTCCAACAAGGTAAAAATCTACATGAAAAACTCATGTTTTCACCATCTCCTTTCATAATCGATTTTACCTCCTTGTAACACTCCATTTTCTCTCTCTCTTTTGAGCATAATATCAACCTAGCAATGGTGGTGGATTCACCTTCTTGAACCAAGGGCTAAAACCCCTCCTAAAACACTCTAAAGGTAAACCCTAGAATTTTAATTTTAAACACTTCAATGAACTAGTGTTAATTTAAGGGTTAGTAGTTTAATTACAATTGTTTTGTGTGTTTGGATGATGGGAATGGAGTTTGGCAACTCCATTCCCCCACATGGCCGATTTGGGCAAGAAAGAAAGAATAGGAGAAATGGAAAAAGGAATGAAGAAATTATAAGCTCAAGGTAAGAGCTCTTTACTAATGCTCAATTTAATACATTAGTGTAATGGGAGTGGGTAAGCAAATAAAAGAACCTAAACTATAATATTGGTATAGTAGTATTGGAATTTTGAGTATTGGTGTGTAAGTTTGAGTATTAGTGCATTAGTATGTTAATTGTAGGCCTTGGAGCCAAATGGTTGTGTGTGAGTATTAGTATTGGTATTTGAAGAAGTATTGGTGAATGTACATTGCATTGATTTCTGGTAGGACCCTTGTATGGGTGTGGCTAGAATAGGTATGAACTTGGTGAGGAAGTGTGTGTATGGATAAGTTAGAATTGTAGGTGAACTATGGCAAAATTGTAGTAGGAAATGTGCACTTGTGGATGACTTGGTGAATGGGAGAACCAAGGTATGTATTGGGCTAGTAGAGATGTTTAGTAGTGATGAAGAGGTAGTAGTAGTATGAGAAATAAGGAGTGCAAAATCTGTAGCAAAGTGTAGTAACATGCATTGGAGAAGTTAGGAAAGATTAGTGTGCAAGAATTGGTAAGAGGAGAGTTGGACTTGGGTATAGATGTGTAATGGCTTGGAAATGTATTTGGGATGCTAGGAGTGACATTGGTAGAGGGAGTATTGAATGGTAGAAGTTGGATTAGAAATCTGTAGCATAAGTAAAACAAAAACTGTTACATTTGTGGGAAAAGAAGTGAGGAATTTGTGTAAGTTGATTGATGGATTTAGTAAGGAGTTTGGTGGATGAACTAAGGCAATTTGAAGGGCCTAAGAAGTGTTAGAACATGTAGGAATAAGTGTAGGAACAATGGGGAAACAATGGGTAAACGAGACGACTGAAAACTGAAATAAAAATGCAAGTACTGGGCCGGACCGACCTTGGGACCGGACTTGCAAGGTCGGTCGAGCCCAGATTTACAAAGACGGGAAAGCTTCTAGAACGGACCGAACTTGCGACCGGACTTGCAAGTTTGGTCAGACCAAAAAATCTCCTGTATGTAACCTACTGGAATAGACCGACCTTGCGACCGGACTTGCAAGGTCGGTCGACTCAAAAATTTTCCGTCTTGTAAGCAACTGGAATGGACCGACCTTGCGACCGGACTTGCAAGGTCGGTCGGCCCTGTAATTTCCCAGCGTAATTTCTTACTGACTTCAACCGACCTTGGGACCGACACCGGGTAAGGTCGGTCGAGTCAAAACTTACAAAAAAAAAACTATAAGATTATGATAAGTATATATATGTATATATATGTATACCACCTATACACATGTACATATATATGTAAGTAAACCACTGTTAAGTAATGAAAATAAAGTAAATAAAATATAAGTATAGGGATGTAAGGACTTAATAAGTATGAATTAGGAAACGTAAGGATAATCGAATTAAATTAATGATAGTTAGATTAATTATTCGATTGTATGAATATCATAGGATTTGATTTGTGAACACCGGAGGAACGTGGGATACAAGTACAACGGTGAAAGGTATGATTTCTTCATGCCCTGTATCCTAATCCGGTTACCCCGATTTGTGTGCTTATTTGATCACCTAAATAAGATATATGCATGAATCGGACTATATTGCACTTACTTGTGCTTGTTTACATTGTTCTTGATATTTGTCTTGAACAATATTTTGTATAATTCATGAAATATATGAATGATGATGACTTGTATTCGAATCTTGTATTGTACTTAAGTATTGTATTGTATTTTGTATAAATGAGTATTGAGCATTGTAATTGTGTATGTGGCTTGCATGAATGACTTCTGCTAATTCCTAACTACCTAACTCCTAACTTAAGTGAGTAAACTGGAATGAGTAGAAGTCCGATATAGCTTCGGCCACGCGTGAGGATGAGGAGACACAAGAGGTTGGATCCGATTCCTGACTCTTAAACTGGTCCGCGGCCCAAATCCCTTAAATGGGTAGCATCCCGGATTGGTGAGTCAAGTAAATCCCGGTGGTGGGACGGAGTAGTCCCCGGGCCGGAGGTCCCGACGACTTTAACATGAGTAAGAGTAAGTAAGTAAGTATAATAGTATGAGTATGTATGCGTAAGTACTGTGGAACGAGTAAAAGAGTAATCTCCACCCGATTAACCCGGGTGGACCAACATGAGCTAACAAGTATGGTGGATTGTGTATGTATTGCGTATGTATTGTACATGTATTGTGTATTGTGGATTTCGGAAAGGTAAGTATATATCTGATGGCTTGTATGATTTACCATGTATGTATTGATGAGTATGTATGGAAGTGTATGTATGTATTCCTTGCGTAATGTATTGTAATATTATGTATAAGAGCATGTATGCATGTATGTTTGAATGAAATCAATCGCATGTATTCGACCAAGTGGTCGGCGTACCCTCACTAGTACGCGGGGTATGCGGTTATCATATGCAGCGAAAGTTGACTCCCTAGGGGGAACGTTTTTAGTGTGCAGGTACCCGAAGCGGATATGGTCAAGGTAAGAGACCGGTGGCTACATTCGGATAGTAGAAGTAGAATGTAGAGGTGTACTAAGTGGTACACCCTTGTACTTAGAAAGTAAGTAGTTGTGAGGAACGGGTAGATGTAGACTCTTAGTGAGTATGTATGAACTTGGAAGAGATATTATAATTGAATAAGGATCCTAGTAGACTCGGTTAAGTATATTGTATTGTATGAATTATGGAGGAGTAAGTATTGAATGGAGCATTGTTGTGTTTGATTGATGAATGGAGTACGTATTATAGATGTGTAGTACTCGGGATTCCGGTCCATCAGACCGATGCTGTATGTAGAAGTAGCAGCCTTGTTAGTCACGTGGGTGACTAACGACATTGTATCACCCACTGTATGTAAGTATGTATCTGCTGCGTGTATCTGATGTGTAAGGAGATTCGACGGTAAGCATTGTATTAATGGTAGGGGTATTACAGTATGTTGTGTCGATAAGCTGATTTCAAGAGTTTTTTTTTCTTTTCTTTCTAAAAGTACCCCATTCTTCTTCTGTTTAAAATTACTACTTGTTTATTCCCGGATCTGAATAAATATTGTTAATTCTGTTTATTTATCAAATACTTGATGTTTTGTGCCTCTTCAATAGAAATGCTCTGGGTTGTAAGGCTCGTTTCTCTATTTGTACTTATACGTCAATCTTTGTGCCTTACCTATCAACTAGAGTGCTTACTGCTGAAATTATCGGTCTCCTACTGTTGCAGTACAGTTGAGCTACCAAATCTGATTGACGAGCTATTTCACGCAGTTCATGAGGACAATAAGTCCAAGTATTATAAAAACCATTTAAGTTGACAAATTTCCTTTGTGTCAATATGTTTACTCATCCATGCCACTGCTATTACTGCTCTCTGACTAAATCATTGCTAAGCTGGATATCAACTATGGCAATGTGAGGAAAATCCATACAGGAGGTGATATACATGATTTTCTACTCTTATTATACACGTTCCCATCTCTTGCGAATGAAATACAAGATTTTTTTCATCTCTTGCGAATGAAATATATGATTTTTTCTCATCTCTTGAGAATGATATACATGATTATTTCTGATCTCTTGCGAAAGAAATAGAACTGAAATCTGTGAAGAATTGCAGGATACTTCTGATCGTTGTTTTGAGATATATGTTCCATTCAGTCCAATCTCTATTTTTGATTATCGTGCTTATCATAGATTATGATTTCGAAAGAACTAATACATATTCGAAGAAAGTGCAGGTACTTTTTACCAGGGGACTTATCACCCCCTGAAGTATACAAAGAAAGCAAGAACGAAGGCCATCGAGCCAAGAAAGCAAAAAACGCATGAGATTCAAACAGGCCATCATGCCTTGAAAAGCAACACCTACCGGTTATCATGCCTTGAAAAGCAACACCTACAGGCTATCATGCCTTGAAAAGTAACACCTACAGGCTATCATGCCTTGAAAAGTAACACCTGCAGGCTATCATGCCTTGAAAAGCAACATCTACAGGCTATCACGCCTTGAAAAGCAACACCTTGGGCTATCATGCCCGGGCATCGAGCCAACTTAGGCTATCATTCCCGGCCATTGTGCCAACCAAAAACCCATCTCTGGATCCATCAGGAGCTCTGGTCGCCTGTAATGGGTGAATTATTAGGTGTGGGACGCCACACCGTGTCTCGATCAGATACCTTATAAAAAGAAATACTTTAGAAGGGTATGATCATGAGTACCATCCTTTGGCTAGAACAAGCAAAGATGGGAAATATATAATATATAATATATCATATGTATTTAACTTTTAAAGAAAATTATCATCTTTTGACTGATATAAGGAAATGATTAAAATTATCAAATTATCTCAGCCTCTTATTGATATAATATATAATATATCTCACCAAAAATGATATTCAACAAGGCATGGCTTATGCCTCAGAATCTTTCATTATGTTGGTTCCAGAAGAAAGGCACCGATGGGACATTCTATAAACAACCACACTCGTGGGACTTTGATTGTATAATTGTAAGTCCATTTTTCTTTGTAAAATCTAAAGAAAAAGAACTTGTGGGACTAGGAGATGGGAGAAAGAAGAATGTATATTTTTATCTTTCTTTTTTGTAAGTTCCACTTTTTAAGTGTCAAAAAGTAGAACTTGTGGGACTGATGAAGAGGGGAAAAATATGACGAGACAGAAGAGATAAGACGGTCCAGGCCTTGGGTCCCGGCCCAGGTCCCAGGCCCCCTTCAAGACCTGATTCAGGCTCCAATCATCAGTTCGGGTCCTGCATCCCGCGTCTTTTGGACCAGAAGGCTTTACAAAGAGGAAAACGTCAAAGTTATGAGGGTTGCTCCAATATAATGATGTCACATGTACAAGGGTTTAAAGATAGATTTCACCCCAAAAAGTCTATAAATAGGAATAGGGGGCTCATTTGTAAGGGGGCAACAAGAAAAGAAAGAGAGGTACTTAGAAAGATCTCTAAAAATTGTAATATTAAAAGATGAACAAGAATAAAGTTATTGGGAAAAAAGTAGATCTCGTGATAGGTGTTCTCCCTATCTCTCGGCGGTTGGGTGTGGGAATCTAATCGACGTTTTCATGCACCTTCACATCATATGTGAAATACCCCAAACCTTAATATATTAATGAACTATCTAATTAGGATATACTAAGGCTAGAACGCGCCTTAGAAACATTAGAAGAAGTGTTAAACAACAATTTACACCAAAACATACTTTAGGAACAATTAGAGCAAAAGGTGTTTTAAAGAGCACAAATAAATTAGGGAACTACCAATAAGTTCCCAAGAGATTTCAAATGTGAAATACCTCTTAGATTAGTAATACGCATTAAGCGGAATTAGCGTTGAAACCGAAAACGCACCTTAGAGCACAAAAATGTGCTTTAAAGAAAAATGTGCTTTAAGCATGTATGCATGCAACGAAAAGGCTAATGAGCCTAAATACCATAAATAAATAAGGCAACAACACTTAAATGGTCATAGGAGCCATTACGTATACACACAAATTAAGTATACAAAGTCCACAGTAAAACAGGTACTAAACTAACGAAAGTCAAGGAGAAACCAGTAAACGACTTGGTTTAAATTGGAATGAGCAACATGATATTTCATGAACAAAGTTTCTAAAGGTTGTAAATATACTAAGGACACATTTAAACTATCCAAAACAAATTGCATAATCAATGTGAACCCAGAAGCACATAAAATGGTGTTTTAAGGCATTTTTGGCTACGTAACATACCTAACACATGGTATAAGTCCTTATGTACAATATTAATACATCTAATATTACATAAATATAAGGGAGAAAAAAAAAAAATCGGACCAAATGGTGCCTAATGCTGCCGACATGGGTGATGACTCATAAAGGTGTTAAAATGGCATTTTACTTACTTTACACCTATTAAGTCTTTCCATGAGTGCCTTATCATATTGTCCCCTGAATAATTGATCAATCAGACACTCATCCATCCTCTCTATCCCAGAACAATTCGTGGCTCCTTCTCCCTTTGAAGAAAATTCCATTAGAACTCCATTTACTTAGATTAGAACCTTAAAGAACACCTTGTCTTGCACAGATCATAACTTTCTCATCTTAAGTCCACATTGTAAGCTTGATAGCTCGTTGGAATCCTCTTTCGAATAGCTTTACAACCATAGCTCATGAGCCCCAAGAGTCTCAGGAAAAACCATGAAGAAGTGCCTTTGATTCTCGAGGTAAAACATTACCTTCTTGGAAACTCTTCCTTCTTTGATTTTCATCAAGGCCGAGTGCCTAGGGTTACTAACCCTTCTTATTCTTCATCTTATTCTATGATTTTGGAGCCAATTTCTCTAGCAAATTGTTGTCATGATTTCTAAGGAAAACAAGCTTAATATTAAGCTAAAGGTTAATATACAAGGTAAATCCTACAGCTACCTATTTCAAGGTTCTAATTGTTGATCTATATATGATCTAACATATTGTTCATCTTGTTTTTATTGCCGAAATTATAAGTGTGTTAGATTTAATTTTTGACACATTAAATGTTAATATTTTGTAAATCTTAAATTAGATTTATACTACTTATGATATAAGCTACAATATAAGCTATCATAATATACAAGAAAAATTCATATACTATAATTTTGATTATGGCCGAAAATTAAGGGGTTGTAATTAAGTTAGGAAAATTATCTAACTTAGTTAAATTAAAGGAATTAGAGTAATTAAGAGTAAAATGTAAAATTTAAGAAGTTTTGGTATCATATTGTGATTGCCGAAAATAAATGAGGTTATAGAATTTTTGAGAGTTTAGATGATGAGAAAATTTGTAGAATTAAGTTTACAATTTATAAAGAGTTTATAAGTGTTATAAAATTTATAATTTTGGTATATTTAAAAGTTAATAAAGGATGATATATATATACTATAACATTAGATAATTAAATCTGGTGGTTTAGAGATGTTTAAAATGATTTTTTATGTTCAAAAATCCGTTGGAAAATTAATTACGAAAATTAGAAATTAGTTGGAGTTAAATTGGTTAATAAACGAAAGAATGGACCACAAGGGTAAAATGGTAATTCAACGTGGCCAAACGTGGTCAAATGTGGTCCAACATGGTCAATGATAGATTATAAAATATTTAGATGAGTTAGAATAAAAATTATAGCAAAAGATTAGGTAATTAAATGTGTAAGGAATAAAAAGTTAAGATAAATTAACTTTAGGGGTAATATTGTAAATTTTGGAAAGTTAGGGGGTTCGACCATAAAAGGCTGGTCAAACTTGGGTATGTTTTGGTAATTGACCAAAAGTATAGAAGAAATTAATTAAGAAAGACATTGGAAGAAATTAGAAATAAAAATAACACGTTTAGAACTTATTATGGGTAAAATAGAAATTAAAAGGAAACTATGGGTAAGAAATGTAAATAACACATTTTTATGTGTTTAGAAGGTTAAGGAAATTAAATAAAGAATTTTGAAACAAGTTGTAAAAGAGACAGAGTTAAGACGGGGTTAAACGAGACCCGTATATAACTTAAGGTATACGAGGGGTATAGCCGTAATTTAATAAGTATAGGAGAAATCAATACTTAATGTATTTTAAAGAAAATACAAGTTATATTGGAAAAAGAAATAAATACGTATGATACGGAGTATCGTACGGACATATACGAAATATTTGGAATACATGAATAGTACTCGTATACATGAATAGTATCCGTATACATGAATAGAAAATACGTACACGTGAACAGTAAAATACGAGACGTATACGTGAACAGTAAAATACGAGACATACACATGAATAGTAAAATACGAGACGTATACGTGAATGATGAAATACGGTGAATAGTGAAATACGAGGCTGTATAAATGAATAGTGGAATACAGAGGAATAGTGATAAAATACGAAAACCTAATACAAGGACCGTATAAGTCTAAAGTTACTAACTGTGCAACTAAATAACTGCTAACGATGTTAGTATGTTAATGAATTAGAATTGATCTTGAAAACGCTCCTAAATGAACGAACCCGTTTAACGGTATACTATTATACCCGGGTTAACCTAGGAAGAGGTTTATGTTGAAAAGAGAATCAAATTAGTTCTAAGACACGGGATACTAATACTAGCTCTAGTTACAGATCTAGATAGTCGGAGGCGTTCGGCGGATTAGGCGGACGTGGTATTAAGAGCTAGCCAATCTCCGGTGTACGGTATGGGATTCTTGTAGCTTGCTTGCTAACGGGGCGTACCTCAGTTTGTGTGCTATATGTTATTGTGGTACGACCAAATAAGATTAAGCATGAAACCGATTTACTATATTGTTATCGTGTGTCCATTGCACACTAACACGACTTGATTTAGAGCTCGCTCATTAACTATGTTTAGTAACAATTGTATAAGGTTATAAGTACTCCCCGTTGTTAGTTGGTTTATACCGAGAGAGGTTTAACTAACATATTGTCATTGAGACTTCAACTAACTGGAACTTGGGGGGAGAGGAATCCGGGACTGATTCCGGTCATGCATGTTTGGGTTAGGAGGTCGGCATCTGTATCAGATCCGTCTTCCGTATATGGCTCGTCTACGACTTGTCGCCTAGGGTCGACAAACAGACCCGACCATCTCGAGTGAACAGTTCGAGGTGGGAGGCAAGTTCAGGAGGCGCGGGAGGGTCAAGCCTACATCCCTCATAACTTTAGAATTAATGTTTATTAACGCAATGGAGCTAATAACTCATTGGCTAGGGTTACCTTGACCCGATAAAAATAAACAATTCAGTTAAAGAACAACCGGTTCTTTTAAGTGAACGGTTGACACTTATAAGGTATGGTCAAACACGAGAACTATGCAATTCTCAGGCCTCAGGAGTTAGGAATCTAACTTACTCATTAATGGGCGTCCATTACGACGTTCGATTCATTGGAGCTGCGAATGTTTCACATGGGCGTGTTGTTTGTTATCGTACTTCTTATTATTATTTGTATGAATAATCAACTGCATGTATATGACAAAGTAGTCGTGTGTAGCCTTGTTAGCTTGTGGGCTGCACGTTTTATGTACCAGCAATGTGCTAAGCCCCTTGGGGCCTGTGATTTAAACTTTGCAGGTAGGTGCCAGACGAGGACTCAACCTGAGAGTAGGAGCGGGTAGAGTACTTCGGGTTGCTTTTACATTTGTTACACGAGTTGTGCATGTACACTCGTTTAGTAAATGGATGAGATGTTAGTATGATGTATTAGGATATGTGATACTCGGTATAAGTTGTGGTTTATGAATTGTATTGTATAGATGCTCGAGTAATTATCCGGTTAGTCAGGCCGTGACTTGTAAGAGAATAGGCCTAGTTGGTCATGTGGGTGACTAACGACGGTAACACCAATTTAGTAGAACTTTTCCGCTGCGTTGTTAATGAACGAGATGGACTTAGGGTGACGATCACTGTATTTGGAGATGGGGTGTTACAATATGAGAGCGAGGGCCCACACAAACCGATTTCATCCTGGGACCCGTTTGAGGGTCCCCTGTCAGGGACTGACACCTTTTAGGTGATGTGAATAAGCAGGGGGAAAGAGGAGGATGTCGTCTAACCACATCCCCTTAATACCTGGGCCTTAGCCCCAAGCGTTTTCCTGGCAGTGGCCTTACCTAGCCCTTTGTTTGGTCAGTCAAAGACCCGACCGTAGACGCACAATTTCAGGTGATGTGAAAAGAGTGGGGAAGCCCAAAGAGAATAACGTGCAAGCCCTATTCCTTTATGGTGACCTGGGCCCGCGCCCCAAGCACCTCTCCGGATCGATCCATACCCGGTTCGATTTAAACGTCTAGTGAGGACATGTTGAATTTGTGTGGGCCTTGTTTGCTTGTATGATCGGCCCACTACCCAGCCTAGAGATTGATAGGAACTTCTCCTACATCAACCTAGCCCAACACGAATTGGCAGCTCTATTTGTTTGCAGCCCAGAGGCCCTGTTTGGTTTAACATGAGAGTCGTTCGGGCTTCGGCCCTAAAGCCTAGGCTTAGGTGATTTCTCTTCTGGCCCAATTTGAATTATCCAATTAGTTCTAGGCCCATAAAAAAGAAATGCACCTGAACTTGAAATAACTCACAAGTCCTGAAAATAAAATCTTTTTTGGCTTAGCAACCATCTTCTCTGGCCTGAAGAAAGTTAGGCCCATTTGTGATTTAGGGACCATTCCAGCTCATGTGCTTTACTTCAGGCCCAAACACATTCCGGTCCAAGGGCTCATTCTAGTCTAGGTAGACTTCTTATCATGACCCTAATCTAAAACCCTAGATCTAGGTGTCATCTTTTAGGCCCAACCAAAATCACTCGGCCCAAATTCCAGTTCACATATAGAGCAATCATTCTGGCCCAAGTACCACTCATAACTCATTCCATTTGAGCCCATAGACCAATTCATAGTTTTGGCCCATGAGCTTCGCTCTTAATCTAGAATTCGGCCCATAAAACATTTGAATCCAAGATAGTTTGCATAACTCATTCATTCCAGTTTCTGGCTTCGTGGCCCAACAAGAGAATCAAATGAATCTAGACTTCAAGGCTTATCCCACAGCCCAGTGGCCCATTCAAGGTCCATGTGATTTCTTCAGCTTGTTTCCTCAATTTCTGGATTCAGGCCCACATGTCTGTTCTAGTCTAGGAATCACTCTAATCTATGCACTTCACTCTCAGTTTGGCGAAGACTCATGCCCAGTTACTTCCTACATAACCCATAGGCATTCCTAGTTCATACATTTTACAGGGCCTATTCGAAGTTTGGAAGGAAGACAATCATGGCCAATGGCTCCCCGACGGTCAACTACTCGAGTCTTCAACACGTTGGCATCAGACTGTTCAACATCACTATTTCAGAAGTTTTCTCATTTAGTATTCTTCTTTTCTCAATCATTCTTCTAACTTTTATGGTAGTTAGATTCCTTTATCATTTTAGATTACAACTTTTGATGTTATCTTTCCATTCTAAATTAGAGCATAGTTCTATTTTCGTAATTTTTTGTGCATTCATTCAACAAAACAAAAAAACAAAAATTTGTTTTTTTAAAGGATCACAGAGTAATCATTTTCCGACTATGGAATAGAACGACTTGTCTTTTTTTCTAAAAGGGTGAACATGTCCGTCCTCACACCATAGACTATCCCATAATATCCACAAAGCATTCCAAAATCCACATCTGTTTAAGTGTTGTCATAAACCCTAGGTCAATACTGGGGGCAATCTGAGTTCAGGATCGTCATCTTTAATCTTTCGCTTAAGCGTGTGAACTAGTTTGTAAGTGAAATTCACGAGAGTATCTTGAGCGGAAAAAACATGAGTGAACGAGCGTGTCATTTTTACACGACTCTGGTGAGACCACATTCAAAGGTGAGGTGAACGGCATAACTCCGACCGAAGGAGATAATTTGTAAATTTACTCTTAGACCTGCGAAAAGTAACAAAGAACGGATACACAACTATCAGGAATGACGAAGCACCTAGGTACAGCACCACATAGCCAAAACCTTGTAAACCCTATCATTAAACCCTAGGAACCCCCATTGAGCCTTTCGTATATCCCTTTTCGATATTATGAGCTCCACAAAATTACCCAGCCAATGATGAATGTCTGACCCGGTGACCAAAGGAAGCGAGGAGCCCGACTCTTAGATAACATTCTCATCAGTCCCAGAGTGACACAGGATCAAAAGAGCTCACATCAAAACAGCTCTCGAAGCCCAAAACCGGGAAACACAAGAACCCCGAAGGCAAAGTCAAGAAAGGATAAAACAAAAAGGCAAACCCGAAGTGCCTCGAAGAAATCCAAATGTCAAAAATGAGAAAAGGTGTAAAGGACAACTTCAAAAGTCCAAGTCCAGAAGCTCGAAAACAACGTCAACATGAAGCAGCCAGACAACTTCAAGACAAGGAAGATGAATCCGAGAGAAGACGCAAGTTGTAGCTTTGGTCACCCATTTAAGCTCCACATACCTCAAATATCCCTCCATGATCCCGTCATCTTTCATCACACCCTATGGCCACGTTATAAGTTTTAAAGACTTCTGACTTGATAGTTGTGTGTCCAATCACGTGAAAGTAACAGATCAAATGCGTAAATCCATCAAATATTGAATTCAATGGCTTAGAAGTTATGACAATGAGCGAGAAATGAGTGCATACACCAACCACATCGAGTGTAGGTTAGGAAGCACCACATCAAAGCATAAGCCTCGACCCTGTGAGGATGAGACTTGTTTGCACGTTTAATCAAAGAAAGTACTGGGGGCAATCGATCGGAACGATCGATTGCCATGAACTCTAGCTCAGATTGTCTAAGGAAAAATACTGGGGGCAATTGTTGGTTTCAACAATTGCCATGACAACACCAATTGAAACCTAAAGCTTGAGCACCACCATCCCACCACAGGCATAAGCCTTAACCTCCACATCAAACACCTCAGGCGCACATAAGCTCTAACCTTCACACACACACACACACTCTCAAGCCCGTCATTAGCCTTACCCCCACAAAAGCATCAGACCCGCCATAACCCTGACCACCATCCAAAATCACAACCTAATCCCAAGTTTATCATATATCCTGAACACCAGCGAAAGCCTTTAGCACCACAAAAAAAAACCACACTCCACCAGTGGCATGTTCATCTTCTAAGTAACAAAATACAAATCTGAAATTCTTAGTCAAGAAGTGATTCTTTCACATTCCTTTTCAGTAGAGTTTTTCCCAAGCTTTGGCATGTTTGGCACATTTTCCAACAATTTCTTGCTTTAAACAATTTTCAATTCTCATCATTGCCATGTTTGGCACATTTTCCAGCAATTTCTTGCTTTGAACAATTTTTTTAATTCTCATCATTGCCATGTTTGGCACATTTTCCAGCAATTTCTTGCTTTGAACAAATATCTTACATGCACTATTATTGCATTGTACAAACTTTTGCATACACCTCACATCTCCACGTTTGGCCCTTTGACAATTGGTTTTCACCACATGCATTTGCACGAGACCATTATCTTTCTACCCATTTTTAGTGCGAGACCCATCATACACTTAACTCACTTTCACTTAGATCCACCTTTAGGCTCGTTATAACACCTAGATCCAACCTTTAGGCTCGTCATAAGACATAGATCCATCCTTAGGCTCGTCATAAGACCTAGATCCATCCTTAGGCTCGTCATAAGACCTAGATCCATCCTTAGGCTCGTCATAAGACCTAGATCCATTCTTAGGCTCGTCATAAGACCTAGATCCACCTTTAGGCTCGTCATAAGACTTAGATCCATCCTTAGGCAGGTCATAAGATCTAGATCCATCCTTAGGCTCGTCATAAGACCTAGAACCATCCTTAGGCTCGTTATAAGACCTATATCCCATCTTTAGGCTCGTCATAAGACCTAGATCCCATCTTTAGGCTCGTCAAAAGACCGAGTTGCATTCCTTTAGGCTTGTAGTAAGACCTTTTAGTTTACCCACTCTCATCAAACACATTGCATTCATCTCATTCATATAGGCTTGTCATAAGACCTAGTTGCATTATCCAGGCGCGTCACAGGACCTGGCGACAGAAAAGTTGGCAAGGTGATGGCAATAAATCATCCTGTGTTATGTCAGCTTACTTTGGGATTAACGAATGGTGGGCGAAGGCAATAAGTCCCTAGGGTTTTTACCAGGAGTTATCCCTGCACACCGGCTTGGGGGCGATGGCAATAAGTCCACATTGGGTCCAGCCAGGAGCATTGGCATGGGTTTCGGTCCCTAGAAGCATCCGAGCATCATCAATATCATCGGCATCATTAACATCATTGCCATCATCAACATCATCAGCATCATCAGCATCATTATCATAGCTAGCATATCAGCATTCCTGCATCTACACATTATTTCATTTTCATCATTTTTAGGTAGTCAATGCCTTAGAATAGCTTGACATCATTTTCATCACTTTAGGTAGCCAGCGCCTTAGAATATCTTGTCATCATCACTTTAGGTAGTCAACGCCTTAGAATCGCTTGACATTATCTCATTTTTTCACTTTTAGGTAGTCAACGCCTTAGAATAGCTTGACATCATTTTCATCACTTTAGGTAGTCAGCGCCTTAGAATAGCTTGTCATCATTTTCATCACTCTAGGTAGTCAACACTTTAGAAAAGCTTGACATCATTTTCATCACTTTAGGTAGTCAGCGCCTTAGAATAGCTCGAAAGCATATCGTCATTGCAGGTAGTTGGCGCCTTCGAATAGTTCAACAACATCTCCTTCTCCTGTAGGTAGTCAGCGCCTTCGAATAGCTCGACACAACCCACTAGATTTCAAACGGCATACGAGGTCTTTTAAGATCTAAAATTTTGGGGTATCACTCAAGCATCAACTAGACTTTTCATCTTCATTACAAAGCCTAGTTGACGGGGGGCAATCTGTTATACCCAAAATTTTAACCCCCTCGGAATAGTCTCTAAGGCATACGTGTTACAAAGGGCAAAAGGGTTCAAAAAGCACCAAGGCGGGATTTTCCAAGGACATTATCGAGATTTTCTATTTTCATATGACTTGTTCATTATCATCAAACACTACCAAATATCATAGTCATTATGAAAGGTATTTCATGATTTTCAGATAATATTTATTCTGGAAATTTAGCTTTTAATTCATATTATAAGGTAATTTCTTTAATAATTCACACATGAAATAGCCTCAAAATAGAAATAAAAAGGTTTAAAAAATCAAAATAAAATTGTCAAATGGTTAGCATGACTACATACAGTCATAAACCTGAAATTATCTTATTTGGAACCCTAGCCCAAAATTTAAAAGTGAAATTCAATCATTTTTGCAATTTTCTCTCTCCTTTGGAAAATACCGAAATCAAATCAAAATGTCATGAACTTTTAATACAAGATATAGGATTATTTTTAGAGACTAATGTCGTTGGAATTTCGTTATTTAGACTTTCCAATAATAAGTTATGAATTATGGGAGATTCCAGATTGTGAGATTTTTATCTAATCGGTTATTTAACGAAATAACCTGATTCCAACTCCCAAAATTCCTAAAAAACGTCTTTTATCTTTGGTTAAAATTTCAGAATTTTTATCGTCCTGTAACATTTTTTTAAAAAATCAGATTCTCTTAGAGCACAAAATCAGGGTTTTAGATAAAGATCTTGTTCTATCAACATGGCCTTGCTCTTTCTAAAAAAGGACCTTCCAAAAATGACCTAGGGCAGAGGAGAACACTTCCAAAGTTAGAATACACAGCCACACAGCTTCTCCCTACGTTTTTACACCTCCAAGCCGCAAATCAATACCGAAACCCTACTGAAATCAACCCGAAACCACTGAAAACACAATATTTCTTTCCCCATCAGACTTCCAAACACAAAACCACCTGAAAAACAGAAGCAAACCATCCTTAAACATACAAGGAAGAAGGGGTGAAATACCCCAAACCTAAGTATGCTAAGTAAACATCAAATTATGATGTAGTAAGACTAAAATATGCCTTAGAAAGATTGGTACACAATTTAAACCAAGGAAAACAGAAGAAAATGCTTTAAGGGCAATTTAGGCAAAAATGTGCTCTAAGCTTGGAGTGACTTTGATTAGCACCCAAATATCATTATAAGACCTTATTAACATGATAATGGACATGTTAAATCAATTAGCAAAGAAAACCAAGCTCAAAAACAAGCTTAAACACAAAATGTGCTTTAAGACTCCTTAAAGCACCATTTTGAGAAATTGTCTTAGAATTGAGTTTTGAGTGGCTAAATGCCCATGATTACACCTTAATCAACATGTGTACTAATTATTATCACATTAGGAAGTCTAAATCAATGGGAAACCAAAATTTTCACAAATATGTGCACTAATTTGTGAATAGTGCCAAATAGTGACTAGTTTAAGTTTTAGTCAACATAAGTCAATTAGTTGGTCAACCAAGACCATAAATATCTTGATTGTAAGGGGGTGGCCGGTTTTTGATGTGGGGAGTCACCACATGACTAAGCAACTAAAGGAAAAGAAGAAGAAAAGAGAGAATAGTACTATTTGCTTTAAAAGACAAAAATCTTTACTTTAGCTTACCTCTCTCCTCTCTTCTTCATTTCTCTTCTAATCCCACGGTTTTCTTCACCTTCTTCATCCTCTCAAACCGTTCCAAGCATCTCCATTCTTGCTCCATCTTCAAATGTCCACAACTTGCTCATTTTAGCTCCAAATAAAAAACTAAACACATATATCTCTTAGTTAGCTCAAGCTCTAGCTTTCTATCTTAACAAAATTGGAAAAGCTTCATTTTGGAGCCATGGGAAATCTCCATTGAAGGGTAAAAATAAGCTTGGAGGGTGCAATAGCTTCTCCATTCTCTTAAGGTAAAGAATATGTAAGAAAAACTAGGTTTCCAACATTCTTCTCCATTACCGAAAATTTATACTCATGGGGCTTCATTTTTATGCCTTGTTCTAGCTTGTTTTATATTCTCCAAGGGCTAGAGGAGGTCCTTCTTGATTCATATCCAAGCTTACCTTAAAACTTCAAGGTAAAATATTTATTTTAAGACCTTAAAACACATTTTTAACCTAAGATTGGATTCCATGAGTTTAGGCATGATGCTTAGTACTCATTAGATTATTTAAATGTGGATTAGAACATTGGCAAGAGGATTAAAGCCCTTGGCCGAGATTCATTCAAGAAAATCCCTAAGGAGGAAGTTAAGAGGAGCTTGAGAAACAAGGTAAATTGCTTACCTAATGGTGGTTTAAGTTTTTAAGAGATGAGATTTAGATAAGTACTAATGTGGCTTAGAGCTTACATTATGTAAAAGGGTCATATAATCTAGGAAAAATAATTTAAACAAGCTTATGAACTTGTGATTAAGGAGCCAATGGGAATGAGTTAGTAAGATAAGTTTAAGATGGATTTAAGAGCATTATAACTACTATAAGATTGATGGGTGTAATTGCAGGTTGAAAGCTATTACATGTGGGAAATTCAGTGTTTAAATTCATGTCATTTAAGGGCCTAAGAGCCATGTCATTTAAGAGCCTTAGTGCTATGCAAATTAAGGTTATTGCACTATACTGAGTTTATTATGAATGAGTTGATTTGGGTGACAATTATGATGAGAAAAAGGTTTGATGTGTGTGGGATGATTGTATGAGAAAAACCATGCGTTTGGGCATGATAATATACTAGAGGAGCTATGGCAAAATTTGAGTAGAAAACTAAGTGTTTAAGTGGTGGTTATGGATTAATATGACCTAGAATGTACTAGGGATCATTGAGAGGGATTTAAGTGGAAATGAGTTAACAAAGTTGTTCTTGAGGTTTAGAATGGCCTAGAGTTGTCTAGGAGGAGTTAGAGTTAGAAGGGTGTAAATTATGTGCTAAGATTGTGTACTAAGGGTTAGAGTGTTCATGATTATATTAAGGGTGAAAAGCTAAATGTTGGGTGTAGTAATATACTAAGAAAGTCATGTCGAAATTTGAGTAGGAAACTAAGTGTTTAAGGTGTTCTAAGGAGATTTTATGACTAAGGATGTTCTAGTGATCACTAAGGGTTATTTTGGTGAAAATGGATAAACCATGGAGTTCTTGAGTACTAGGAAGACCTAGTAATGTATAAATGGGACTAGGGGTTATAATGGTGAGTTTTATGCACCAAAACCATGGTTAAAGATGCTAGGAAACTTGTGCAAAGTTGGAAGGAAAAATAAGGTATAATGACTTGTAAGGATGTAAGCATGTGCTAGACTATATATAGCTTTGAGAAGTTTGAGTAAAGCAAACGAGTGTGCAAAATGATGATTTAGGAGTAGTTAAGATGGTTGTGAAGAAGCATGATGATTAGTTGAGGCCTTAGGCAAAATCACAAGTGGGAAGTGTAAGGAATCAAGTGTTAAGTGTAAGAATTTTTGTAGGAAATTGAGTGTCAAGTTTGGTGATTTTTGAGGTAGGTTTAGTGCATGTTTTAAGGTGTTTAAACATGTAGGAAACATGTGGAAAGATTGTGGAATGAGTGGGAAAAGATTAGGGTGAATTTGGAGTTCAAAATGAGGAGAAAAGCTCTTTGGAAAATAGGTTCTACTGTGGACCGCCCCTGTGGGGAGGTCCAGGCGAATCGTGCAGGAAATTAGTTTCTGGTTGGGACTGCCCCTGGGGACCGCCCCAGAGGGGCGGTCCAGTGCAGAGAAAAAGAATAATTTTTGTTTTTGGCTTCTAATGATGGGGGATTGGATGGTAATGGTTTTAGATGATGTTTAGGCCTTGTTTGGTGACATGTAAAGGCCTTAAGAGGTGTAAACAAGTATGAGGTGTAATGAGAAGTGATTAAGTTTAAATTACAATGACTTAGTGGTCCAACATTAGGGAGTGATGATGATTAGAAAGATAAGCATATAATGACTTAAGAGATTAGGGTAAGTAAATGATTTTAAGTGTTCAAGATTAAGTTTATAAGATTAAGATGTTAAAGAGTGTGTAAATGGGGATTGATATGTAATGATAATATAAGGTTGTTTAAGACATGTTTGGTGAGTAACAATGATAATTAAGTGGGTGAATAAGTATAAGGTATTAGGAGAAGTGATTCACTTAAGATTAAGTTTATAAGAACTTAAGTGGTGTTAGATGGGGATCATTAGTGACCAAGTGAGTTAAGTAAGTTAGCTTTATTGGAAAAGTAATTAACAACCTAAAATTGAATGAATGTTTTAGGGTTTGAGAATTTGGACTCCAGAGGAGAGTAAGCAACCGAACGACCAACGGTGAACGGTACAGTTCTTCTTGTGACCTGCTTGCTAACGAGGTGTCCCTCGGCTTGTGTGCTATTTGTTTTTGTGTGCTCACTAAACAAGATAAAGCATGCAACCGGAACATTATGTTTATTGTATTGTTGTGTGATGTTTGAAAACTAACACAACTTACCGTGAGAACCTACTAACTAACGTTTAGTAAGGAATTGTGTGAGACTAAGGAACACTCCCTAATATTAGTTTGTTAATAACCGAAAGAGGTTAAACAAACAAACGTCGCATTGAGACTACTACTAACTTTAACTTTGGGGGGAGTGAGGAATCCGGAATGGTACCGGCACATGTGTATTGGGGGAGGTCGGTATCCTTAACAGATACCGACTTCCAAATATGACTTGTCTTCAGGCTCGTCGCCTAGAGTCGACATATAGACTCGACCTCCTCGGACTACTTGTTTTAGGAGGGAGGCATACTAAGATGGCGTGGGGGGATCTAGCCTACATGCCCAACAATTTAAGAATGTTGTTTATTGCCGGTAAGTAACCTACTGCTGGCTAGGGTTAACCAAGCCCTACAAAAATAAACAACGAACTAAGGGCGAACTAGTTCTAATGAGAGAACGGTAGGCAAATATAAGATAAGGTTGAGATAAGTTGCAACCATTCCTATTTAAAGGATGGTTTGTATTATAAGACTAAGATGAGGTACATCCATTCCTTTTTAAAGGATGGTTGTTTCTAAGACTAAGATTGAGGTAAGATAAGGATGGACTAAGATTAAGAGGAAACATAACTTAAGGAGTTAAATAATTAACTCTCTAATTAAGGGAACACATTTAAGTCGTTCATTATGTTTGAACTTTGACTGTTCATATTTGGATTGTTGTTTACTGCACTTTCTATTATGTTGTGCATCTAATCAACCTCCATGCTATCGACAATTAGTCGTCGTAGCCACGTTAGCTTGGGGGCCATGAGAGGATCGTACCAGCATTCGTGCTGACCCCCTTTGGGAGGGGCTGTTTTTACTACACAGGTGAACGTCATGAGGCGGCCGTCGCGAGAGTAAGAAGGGGTACAAGCGTTACAGGTAGTGTGGCCTACGAGTTGTGCATGTACACTCGTATGGCAATTTGAGTTAGCAAGATGTATAGGATGTGAGGGATTGTAAGAAGGATATGTATTTGGTTAAGGTTGGTATGTACAAATGTTCGGTATATTCTGTCAATCAGACCGTGGCAAGGTCCTGGAGTGTATTGAATTCCGCTGTGACATTTATATATATGTTGTTAAGTTGCGAAACCACATTTGGATTGAGATGGGGTGTTACAAGGGGTCTGAAGCTCGGGTCGAAGTTGAACCGGATTGGCAATCAACGAAGCGTTCGAAGTTTCCCGACGTGAAGAAACAACCAAATCTCGAAGCCAAAACAGGTTCGAAATCGAATTCTTTAACTCCACTGATCTTAATACACTTTTGGTAGAAATTCCTATTCAAATTGATTTTTCTTTGCTTCTGAATTAAGGTTTGTTTACGTTTCTGTCCACTAACTTGTTCAATAAGTTTCGTCCTTAATTCGTAGTCAAATTAGAAACTTTTGATCACTAACACGTTTAGAATCTTTCAGGTTACCTACCCATAAATTTTGAGCCAAAAACACCGTCGGGAACCACCCAAACGCCGCCATCCGAGGGCGGTCCGCACCCACGGACGCCATGTCCGGGGTCCCGGACACCCCCGGACCGCGGCGGGAATTTAATGTTCAAATGTTTTAGGGTTTTTTCAAACTATGTCCGGGCCTACGGACACCCTGTCCGTGGCCCTGGACTTTTCAGTTTTTCGTTTTCTGTTTAATTCGACTTTTATTTCCACCTAGATTAACTAGGGTCCGTGGGTACGACTTCTAGGGGTAATGCAAGTAATTGAACCCTAATTAAGTCGAATATCAAGCCCCCGAACCCGAACTCTCCATTCCTAATTTGATCTAGGTTAAAATTAGGTGGCGACTCATAATAGGTTCCAGTGAGCTAACTTAGGTTTTAATAATTATGGCTATATTAAACGTAGGTTATAAGTGGACCTTAAACCTGACTAGATCCTAATCAATCTAATCAACATAGGGTAGGGTTTAAAAATCAAGGCTCACACCTAGTCTTCTTTGAGTTTAGATGTATAAACTTCCAGTCATAAGACGTTCGCGTAAAATAAAACGCAATGGTGTCGAGCAATAATGTATAGAAGATCGTATACATAAATCACAGATGTAACACCCCTACCGCTAATACCGTCATTACCGTCCAATCACCTCGTACTTACATACCTTCGCAGCGGATACTTACTTACACAACAGTGGGTGATACAATGCCGTTAGCCACCAACGTTACTAACAAGGCCTACTACTACATACATCATCAGTCTGATGGACCGGAATATCCGAGTACTACACAATCACAATACACACTCCAATTTCCCACCAAGTACTACAATGCTCCATTCCATACAATACTCCATAATACCATACAATACAATACACCGAGTTTACTAAGATCCAAATCCAATACAATAATTCTTCCAAGTTTATACACACTCATTAAGAGTCTAGCATCTACCCAATCCTCACAAACTACATGCTTTCCAAATACAACAAGGGTGTACCGCTAGGTACACTTCTACAACAAAGGCTACAATGCCTTATACAATTTACTACTATCTATATTTCAATCCTAGCTGTCTAAACATAGCTGCCGGTCTCTTACTGTGACCATAACCGCTTCGGGTACATGCGCACTAAAAACGGTGCCCCAAGGGGCTCAGCTTACGCTGCATATGACTTCCGCATACCCCGTGTACTAGCGAGGTTACGCCGACCATTTGGTCGAATACATGCAATTCATTTTACTCATACATACATACATGCTTTTATTCATACCAATACAATACTTTACAAGGGATACATACATACAGTTCAATACATACACAGAAGACAGTACAAGTCAACCAAACATACTTACCTTCACGGAATTACGCTTACACCATACATACACAATGCTTGTAAGCTTCATTTACCCACCCGGGTTAATCGGGTGGTCATTACTCTTTTACTCAGGGTCAATGACTTACGCCATCCAAGACCATTACTCATACATACTTTACTTACTTACTCAAGTCAAGTCGTAGTGACCTCCGGGCAGGGACTACACCGTCCCACCACCGGGCTTTAGGTGGCTCACCAATCAAGGATGCTACCCATTTAAGGGGTTTGGTCCACAGAAAGGATTCAAGCCAGGCATCGGATCCAACCTCTTGTGTCTCCTTATCCTCACGCGTGGCCGAAGCTATTTCGGACTTCTACTCATTCCAATTTACTCAATAATTAAGTTAGGTAGTTAGGAATTAGTAGAAGTCATCACATCCATACCCATCATTAATACATTACACCAGTACACTACAAGATACACATACACATCCATTCACATATACACTTCATCCTCATCCATTCATTTCATGAATTATACAAACTAAATGTTCAAGGAAATATAACAAGAACAAATATAATACAATCACAAGTAGGTGCATTAAAATCCGATTCATGCATTTATCTTATTTAGGTCATCAAATAAGCATACAAATCGGGGTAACCAAGTTAGGATACAGGGCATGAAGAAATCATACCTTTCACCGGGATTTACTTTACCGGGTGTTCCCTTGTTCCTTGGTTCACACTTGTTCCTCGAATCTTATTCTCAAAGCAATGACTACATGCCAAATGATTCTATTAATACTAAGCATTACAGTACATACATAATTACTACTCCCGTACTTACCCCGTTATCCCGTTATTTCGGTTTAACTTAATGTTCTTAAATTCACAACTTTCTTAGTCACTCCTCAAACTTGTTTACACTTCTTAGGGCCTTTAAAGGTCACCGAACAAGGCCTTAACAACTTCTAAAACCATTACCAATCAATTCCCCATGTTTTAAACCCTAAAAATTACATTCTGCAATGTTTTGGGGGTGGTCCGGGGCTTGGTCCGAACCCAAGGTCCCGGACCATTCACTGAAGTTACTCTCGGCTGTTTTTTTGTTATTGGTCTTGGACTTGGTCCTGGACCTAGGTCCCGGACCACCTGCAGGTTTTACTCTCGAATTGTTTTTCAGTGCGGTCCGGGACTTGGTACTTATCCTAGGTCTCGGACCCTGCTAAAAACTGCTACTAGAATGATTTTTCATCCCCAAATCAACCCTTAATCCACCTCTAATCATTCCATAATCATTCCACATGTTTAAACACACTTAGACACTCACTCAAACTCCTTAAATCCATGGTCCAATACTTACTCAACTTCTTGCTCAAATTCTACAAATTTCCATTCTCATTTTCACACTTCGCACACTTGTGCATTCCTACACTTCCCTTTTGCATTTTGCATTTTGTCCTAATACCATTTTACCATTCCAATTCATTTCCAAGCAATACACTATCTATACCCAAGTCCAACACTCATTTTTACTAAATCTTGCACACTAATATTTCCTAGTTTCTCCAATGCATTACTACACTACTTGCTACAGATTTTATACCCTTGTACTCTCATACTACAATTACCACTCCATGGTTACTAAACATCTCTACTCAACCCAATACACACCTTGGTTCTCCCATTCACCAAGTCATCCAATAATGCATAATTCCTACTAAAATGTTGTCATAGTTTACATACAACTCTCACTTGTCCACATATATCCAATCTCACCAATATCATTCCTAAACTAGCCACACCCATACAAGGGTCCTACCAGCACTCAAGGCAATACCAATACATCAATACTTCCTCAATCCACAATACCAATACACATACATAATTTATTTGGCTCTAAGGCCTACAATTCAAATACTAGCTCGTAAATACTCAAACTTCATAAACTTCAATACTATTACAAGATTTTGGGTTCTTTAATTAGTTTACCCATTCCCATTACTCAAATGCGTTAAAACTTAGCATTAAGAAGGAGCTCTTACCTTAAGCTCTTAATTCCTTCTTTCTTTTCCAATTCTCCTCCTTCTCTCTTTCTTGCACAAAATCGGTCACATGGGGAATGGAGTTGCCAAACTCCAATCCCACCACCCAATGAACACAAAAACAAGTGTAATTAAAATACTAACCCTTAGATTTATACTAATTCATTGAAGTGTTTAAAACACAAATTCTAGGGTTTACCTTTGGGGTCTTTTAAGAGGGGTTTTAGCCCTTGGTTCAAGAAGGTGATTCCACCACCATTGCAAGGTTGGAATTATGCTCAAAAGAGAGAGAGAGAGAGAGAAATAGAGCATTACAAAGGGAGTAAAAATCGGCTACATTGGTACCATTTTCTCTTCAAACGGGGAAAACCCATGGAGATGAACTTCCTCATTTTGAAATTCTAAAAAGTTGGAAGTGTAGAGGATGATGAGGGGAGCAAGAATATGTAGTTATTTTTGCATTTGGAGCTTTTATAAAGCTTGGGCATGAGATTGAAGTTGAAGTAGCCATGGTAGGAGGAAGAAATTGGCTGCACCAGAGGGAGGAGAAAACCGGTAAAGGAAGAAGAATGAGAGGAAAGAGAAAAGGAAAAGAGGAAGTGAGGGAGGAGAGAGAGGGTGAGATGCCTTTTCTACTTTTCTTTCTTTCTTTCCTTTATTTCTTCCTAGCTTATTAGGTATGTGAGGGAGCTTATTATTTATTAAAAACCGGCCCCTCCTATGTGCACATGCTGGAGTGTTTTTCGTCTTTTACAGAAAACACTCGTTTAATTACCCGGTTTAGCACTATTCACTAACCGGGCCCGTTTTCCGGAATTTTCTCGTTTCTTTAATTTATTGGTTATTAAGCTTCCATTAATGTTTAATTATAGTTATTTAATTAACTATAATTTTTACGGGTTCGTTTGACGACTTAAAGTCACGTTTTCGGGTTTTCTCGAAATAGGTGCGCTAAAGCTCTATTAGCGTTTTTATACATTATTTGGATCCGTTTTCTTCTGAAGTTGTTCCCATATATTATTTAGGCCTTATTAAGCCTTTAGAACTCATATAATACTCTAACCGAGGTCTCACACCTCCTATGGTTATTTAACGCTTATTTAGCATTTTTCGATTTTTAAGCGTTTCTTCATTTCTTTTTGGATTATTTTCCTTACCAATATTACTTAGGCACTATTAGGCCCGTAAATACCTATTAGGACAATTTTAAATCACTATTTTTAAGTTCGGGGTATTTCAATCTACCCCCTTAAGAAACTTTGTCCTCAAGTTGTTCGAGGTTATAGGATTACTATACTTACTCATTCATACACGTCTAATGCCAAAGTCATACATTCCTCCTCCTTACAATTCCCAAAACCATTACTCAAGGTCTCTACATACCACAACATGCAAATGTACAATAATTCCTCCAATCTGTATTACATCCAACCATTTGGTTCCACATTACAAGGTTTATACATACATACAGTACAAAGCTATCCCCAAAGCAATGCAATACACACTACAATCCCGCAGGAACTCAGGTCATCTAGACACAGGACTCCTCTATGTCCCGCTGCCCTTGGAATAATACAGCCTGATATACTACCACCTTTCTCTGGTATAAGCTTCCCATAATTCTCAATCTCTAGTCTAAGGGAAATCCTTTCACAACTACTAATTAGAAATCTTCCTAAAACACAACAACTCCAAATTCCCAATTTATGGTCAGGATCAAGTTCGACTTCCCACATTAGTTTCAAACAATCAAATAATTCAATTATTTTCATTTTCTATCTTTTTACTTTCCTAGTCATAAATACAAATTCATACAACACCAAAGGATGGAATCCCATCCATCAATCATCCTCACTCTACTTCCAAATGCTTTACTTCGAGATACAATGCCTAAGTGCTCATTTCATCGACCTCCGCTACTTTCATCCATTACTCTAAAATAATCTACTAAGAAATACAATACTTTTTGAATTCAATCGTCCTCAATTTGCTTCCAATAACTTACCTAGGAATACACTACTTCTGGGCTCCATTCATCAACTACTCTCAATCATTTCGTACTACTTCTTTAAAGGATACAATACTTGTGGAACTCCGTCCACTACTCATTCTCAATTATCGCAAAACAATCACCCAGGGAACTCAATTTCCTCTAGGTCCTACATCGGTTTTATACCGACTCATGCACGCAATGTTATGTCTTATGTCAATTAGATATATATTATGGGGATTCTCATTCCCCAAGAGTTTCTCTACACTTCTTTACTAATACTCTCACACTAGAGTTACAGGGTGGTTATATTCATCCTATGGTATTCGCATCTCTCGTGCCTAATTACCATAATTACAATATAATGAGTACGTATGTTTATTTAACATGAGTACCAATCATCAACTCAATTCTCATTTGTGCTATGCACATTATAGTTTACGTGTTTTATAAGTGAAATTTACACTAAGCAATTTTCGCTCTACCCCCTTAAAAGGGATTACACCCACATAATCTACCATATATTATTATTGAGCATCGGTTCACTCGATTTGGGCATCCTGAAGCTTTTTAGCTTCTATACAGTCTATTACTCAATGTATTCTGGTTAAAGGGTCTTAACCATGCTAATGGTTTAGTCCTTGCACCAAGAATTCCTATTGGAGTTTATTTAACTCATAATCAATTCGGTTCTAGCCTATCAGGCTTCAAGGCATTGATAGTCATTCTCTTATACTTACTGGGTATATTAAACCTCTACGCTAGGGCCCACTAGCTTCTACTGCACGACCCTGATACATCCCCTTTTTATCCCTTTATTGTGGGAATAAGGTTTATTAAACAAGTGTGGTATTCTTTTACCGTGCTTGAACTCAATGAGTTTTAGATTTATAACCAGCTCTCTGGCAATTTATTATACATACTATTCGTACTCCCATGATTATTCACTAACTTCCTCCGACTTATTGTTGGGTGAGGTTAAGTCACTACTTAGTTGTAGTGCTTCCTCTATTGTCAATAGTTTCTGAATTATACCAGGTCTTCTGGTTCAGTACAAGTGTTCTTTACTTGTATGACCTTGCATTTTCTATGCGTCGGTTCTATTGACTTTCTTAAGTCTCCTTTCACTTTTTATTCCACTGGAATTCACATCTTGTGATTGTTGGTGTGCTTTACACTCTTCGTGCTTCTTTGGCCTTAGGCCACACGGTTGTTTCTAAGCTTTTGCTTAATTAGCTTCTGCCATGTTCGTTGGTGAAAGGAAGAATTTACTACGATTTACCTTTTTCCATATTCCTAGCTATCCCACAAGATCATTAACTGCGCAAGTGTCATACCATAACACTCAGTCATACAGAGTGCAGAGGCGTAAACGCTTGACAGTAAGTCACTTATGTGATAGGAATGGATATTTCATCCTGTCATCTGGTACTTACAACTCCGTATCATTGTCTAACAACTTCCTCATAGCGGTCGCTTGTTGCGCACCTTATTCTTACTCATATACAACATCATTTTTACGGTCTCTGTTACTGTGGTAGCTTACCTTACTCATTGCCATTGTCGTTGGCACCATTTCCTTATGGAGTGAATACACCGAGGGTTTCCCATGTTCGTGTGTATGACGGTTGTCATAGAATACCGCAATGTTACTATCTTCCCAATGTGAAGATGTTTTATTTCAATTTAGGTTTCACGTGTAGGTTAGCTTACCTCACATTCCTTCATCATTTATGATATAATTTGTCAAGTATCTTGGGTGACCAAAGATAAAGTAATTTATCAGGTTACAAACTCTCTTGAGCGTTGATCATTCATGGTGTTTAATGTGCATTCATATTGTAGGTCTAGCTGTGTAGTTTTACTTTTGTATGTACGTCACCGAGACATCCCAAGAAACTTCAAGGGTTTTCTGGTCCCGTTCTCCAATTGAAGAGTATTCTATCACTCATAGGTGAAAGTTATTGTTGAGAGGTTTGTCTCCACTCATAGGTCTCATGACAAGGTTTACTATGTTAGTCTCTGCTTATGTACTTCCGCCATTCATCCAATGGTTCACCATATGTTTGGTTGCAAATGGAGTATACTTACTCCTTCAAGTATCTATGCTCTTTAAGTGATGTGCTTCTATAATTCACATTATACACATTCTTTGTTTGCTTCACAACCGGCTCTTCTTCGGTTTCACAGTTGTCCTCAAAGCCTCTTTCTAGGCGTAGTGGTTTGGGAATCTCATTTCCTTGTTCGATTGTCTCTTGGCAATAACTACATGTACAAGCTTTGATGTTATGGTAGATGGAAGCCTTTTCTAGGGGTTCACATCTCCACCGCATCGGTGGTCTTTGGTTAATGAGTGGTACCTTCCCTCAGATTTTCGTAGTGTCCAAACATGGACTAGGCCAGTGTTGGCATTGTCACGCTTCTTATGCCTCTGTGCTACCAGTGCTATAGAAGGCATGAAGATCAATTAAAAACTCCGTTAATTGTATACTAGACTGATGCTCTAGTGACAGTGACACTGAGGTAGCCATCACTCTAAGCCACTCATTATGTTGAGCTCAAATTGGGTGTTCAGTTGTCGATCTACTTGTCGTATGAGGAAATATCTCTTGTAAGTCCTGTTAGTAACTGGTGTGGGTTTTCCAACCGTTCAAGTTTACATAACGTAGTTGTTTTATGACTCTTAAGCCACATTGCTGCGAGCTATGCTCTTCGCAAGCTGCTTGTACATGTTTCCACTCCTTGTATACCCCATAGGTTGGAGGTATTACTAAGCTCCATGGCAAGTCATGGCATCACGCTTCCATTCATAGGAGGCCCTTTAGGCAATCTAGTGCTAATCAGTGCCTTTTTGTAGTTTAGGGTATTTCCTGTTAAGTGAAATCCCTTCGGTGTCCTAACCAAGTGTTCGTTCTAGTTCCCGTGCTCTTATCATGACGCTATGTTTGGCTGTTGTTAACTCAGACACCCTTCAAGGATTGCTCCTGGGTGTTGTTAGGTTATGTCGTTACATCCGGCTAATGTTTATGATACATTGTGTCTACCATACCGCCTTGTGGTATTGTATTTGAGCTATCCCCTTTAGGGTTATAGCGTCTCCCGTTCTTGGGTAAACTGTTTATACTTTCTCCTAGTGTTCTAGACTAGGTTTAACATCCTCTCCAATGATGGTTTATGCTCCCTAGTAGTCTTTGTAATTGTTCTTGGGAACTCCATCCCATTTGTTGAACATCGTGGTGTTCATGTTAGGCATTTGCCTTACTGTGTTCAGGCTGGGTATCCCTTCCAGTTGTCATGTATTTGTTTGAAGTCCTTGAGACATATCCAATGTATATACCAACTAGTCTGCGCTCTTTGCGCCTCCTAATCCTCATTCCTTATCTTCAGATGGATTCTCTGAGTTCCTTTATACTTATTACTTAGCTGAGTTCCTTCTCCTGGATCGTCTGAGGTGTATAGTTGTTCTGATTTAAATGTACTCATGGTCCGTAGAACGGAGTTGACTACTTCCCGTGTTTCGTACACTACATGTATACATACATGGGGTACCTTGTTGATACGTTACCACTTACCTGACTACATGTCAGGCCCGCGAGCTCCTTCGGAGTGCGGTCGTCCCACTTCCCGTATTTGGGTACACTCATAGTGCTCATCACACTCCTAGGTGAAGTATTCTATTGTCAACTCGTCTTGTATCATTCTATGATACTCACCGTAATTTTGTTGGTTTGGTTTTAAAATCCAAGGTTTAAAAGACGGGTTATGGTTTTGAAAGAAGAATTTTGGGTTTTAAAATTATAGTTCGGTGTTAAAAGAAGTTCTCCATGGCGTGGCCATGTCTGAGGTCTTGACCAAGTCCAGCTTCTCGCTGACTGGTATGCTCTTAATACAATGGTCGGGCCATTAGACCATTCCAAGGTTTCATTCTTCCAGTTTTTAGGATGTGTGATCCTGTAGTCGCTTCATTGTGATCATGGTACATTACTAAGTACTTATTGTTTGTTAGGGTTACTCTACATGTTCCTGTTCTTGCTGCACTTGCCGTGGCAAGTGCGTGGTACTGGTGGTTTTTGGGTAAACCTATACCTGTCACGATATGGTTTCCACTTGTATTTGGTGGTCCTATCGACTCTTCCCTTGATCTTGTGATTTATGTTTAGGATACTCGATCTTTTAAGTAACTTCTCGGTGATCTTGACGTGACTGTTTGATCGGGGTACTTCTCCAATCCTTGGAGATTCTTATTTATTTGGTTTTGCGTCAATCCTTGTTGCTCGGTTCCACACATTTACCGTGGTTGTCGAGATTCACTTGTTTAGGCACTACTTCTGTAGTCCTGTCGGATTATCCCGTGAATGTTCTTATAGCTGTTTGAGCAATGTTGGCCAGGTATTGTAACCTTTTTGGCGTGGTAGTTTTGGAGTTAACCACTCCTGACTATGTCCTTAGTCAGCTATCATACCGTTGGTGGTGTTATTTAGCTATTATTGTCCCATAGACTTGTGTCTTGGGTTTTGTTATAGTTCCTTTTTCCGCTCTGTTGCACGCTTAGTGCTTATTTTCCTGCCGCTGGTTGACTAGCTAGGTTTCGCGACTGCTAAGCATGTCGCCCCATACTGTTGTGTGTTGCAGCCTCCTTATGGTTGGAGTGCTCATCCAACCGCTATTGAGTACGGGTATTGATGTTCAACCGGAAACCATCTTCGGGACTTCCATTTCTTGGAATCTACCATATATCAGGTTCTTTCCTCTTATGGGAGTGTCTCACTTCTGCCAGATCAGGTTTTCCCGAGTATGAGTGGACTTTCCTTCTCTCTAGCGTTCTTTCCCAAGTTATACAATGGGGATGCGGTGGGCGGGACTGGTATTGTAGGTATCCGGTACACACGGGGAGTTCCTAAATAGCGTATCTAACGCTATCACTCAGCCCTTAGCCCTAAGCTTCTATTTCCTAACTCGGTATTCTCTAAACTCGGTGTTTCCGATCATCAGAGCGATACTTCGCTCTGATACCACTTTTTGCAACACCCCTACCGCTAATACCGTCATTACCGTCCAATCACCTCGTACTTACATACTTTCGTAGCGGATACTTACTTACACAACGGTGGGTGATACAATGCCGTTAGCCACCCACGTGACTAACAAGGCCTACTACTACATACAACATCGGTTTGATGGACCGGAATATCTGAGTACTACACAATCACAATACATACTCCAATTACCCACCAAGTACTACAATGCTCCATTCCATACAATACTTCATAATACCATACAATACAATACACCGAGTTTACTAAGATCCAAAGCCAATACATTAATTCTTCCAAGTTTATACACACTCATTAAGAGTCTAGCATCTACCCAATCCTCACAAACTACATGCTTCCCAAATACAACAAGGGTGTACCGCTTGGTACACTTCTACATCAAAGGCTACAATGCCTTATGCAATTTACTACTATCTACATTTCGCTCCTAGCTATCTAAACATAGTTGCCGGTCTCTTACTGTGACCAAAACCGCTTCGGGTACCTGCACACTAAAAACAGTGCCCTAAGGGGCTCAGCATACGCTGCATATGACTTCCGCATACCCCGCGTACTAGCGAGGGTACGCCGACCACTTGGTCGAATACATGCAATTCATTTTACTCATACATACATACATACATGCTTTTATTCATACCAATACAATACTTTACAAGGGATACATACATACAGTTCAATACATACACGGAAGACAATACAAGTCAACCAATCATACTTACCTTAACGGAATTACACTTACACCATACATACACAATGCTTGTTAGCTTCATTTACCCACCCGGGGTAATCGGGTGGTCATTACTCTTTTACTCAGGGTCAATGACTTACACCAGCCAAGACCATTACTCATACATACTTTACTTTACTTCACTTTACTTACTTACTCAAGTCAAGTCGTAGTGACCTCCGGGCAGGGACTACACCGTCCCACCACCGGGCTTTAGGTGGCTCACCAATCTAGGATGCTACCCATTTAAGGGGTTTGGTCCATAGAAAGGATTCAGGCCAGGCATCGGATCCAACCTCTTGTGTCTCCCTATCCTCACGCGTGGCCGAAGCTATTTCGGACTTCTACTAATTCCAATTTACTCAATACTTAAGTTAGGAGTTTGGTAGTAAGGAATTAGTAGAAGTCAACACATCTATACCCAACAATAATACATTACATCAGTACACTACAAGATACACATACACATCCATTCACACATACACTTCATCCTCATCCATTCATTTAATGAATTATACAAACTAAATGTTCAAGGAAATATAACAAGTACAAATATAATACGCAGAAGTAGGTGCATTAAAATCCGATTCATGCATTTATCTTATTTAGGTGACAAATAAGCACACAAATCGGGGTAACCAGGTTAGGATACATGGGATGAAGAAATCATACCTTTCACCGGGATTTACATTACCGGGTGTTCCCTTGTTTCTTGGTTCACACTTATTCCTTGATATTATTCTCGAACCAATGACTACATGCCAAATGATTCTATTAATACTAAGCATTACAGTACATACATAATTACTACTCCCGTACTTACCCCGTTATCCCGTTATTTTGGTTTAACTTAATGTTCTTAAATTCACAACTTTCTTAATCACTCCTCAAACTTGTTTACACTTCTTAGGGCCTTTAAAGGTCACCAAACAAGGCCTTAACAACTTCTAAAACCATTACCAATCATTCCCCCATGTTTTAAACCCTAAAAATCACATTCTGCAACGTTTTAGGAGTGCTCCGGGACTTGGTCCGGGCCCAAGGTCCCGGACCATTCACTGAAGTTACTCTCGGCTGTTTTTTTGTTATTGGTCCGGGACTAGGTCCTAGACCTAGGTCCCGGACCACCTACAGATTTTACTCTCGAATATTTTTTCAGTGCGGTCCGGGACTTGGTACATATCCTAGGTCCCGAACCCTGCTAAAAACTGCTACTAGGATGATTTTTCATCCCCAAATCAACCCTTAATCCACCTCTAATCATTCCATAATCATTCTACATGTTTAAACACACTTAAACACTCACCCAAACTCCTTAAATCCATGGTCCAATACTTACTCAACTTCTTGCTCAAATTCTACAAATTTCCATTCTTATTTTCACACTTCGCACACTTGTGCATTCCTACACTTCCCTTTTGCATTTTACACTTTGTCCTAATGCCATTTTACCATTCCAATTCATTTCCAAGCAATACACTATCTATACCCAAGTCCAACACTCATTTACTAAATCTTGCACACTAATTTTTCCTTGTTTCTCCAATGCATTACTACACTACTTACTACAGATTTTATTGTACTCTCATACTACAATTACCACTCCATGGCTACTAAACATCTCTACTCAACCCAATACACACCTTGGTTCTCCCATTCACCAAGTCATCCAATAATGCATAATTCCTACTAAAATTTTGCCATAGTTTACCTACAATTCTCACTTGTCCACATATATCCAACCTCACCAACATCATTCCTAAACTAGCCACACCCATACAAGGGTCCTACCAGCACTCAAGGAAATACCAATACATCAATACTTCCTCAATCCACAATACCAATACACATACACAATTTATTTGGCTCTAAGGCCTACAATTCAAATACTAGCTCATAAATACTCAAACTTCATAAACTTCAATACTAATACAAGATTTTGGGTTCTTTAATTAGTTTACCCATTCCCATTACTCTAATGCATTAACACTTAGCATTAAGAAGTAGCTCTTACCTTAAGCTCTTTATTCCTTCTTTCTTTTCCAATTATTCTCCTTCTCTCTTTCTTGCACAAAATCAGTCACATGGGGAATGGAGTTGCCAAACTCCATTCCCATCACCCAATGAACACAAAAACAAGTGTAATTAAAATACTAACCCTTAGATTTATACTAATTCATTTAAGTGTTTAAAACACAAATTCTAGTGTTTACCTTTGGGGTCTTTTAAGAGGGGTTTTAGCCCTTGGTTCAAGAAGGTGATTCCACCCCCATTGCAAGGTTGGAATTATGCTCAAAAAAGAAAGAGAAATAGAGCATTACAATGGGGGTAAAAATCGGCTACAAGGAATGATGAAGGAAACTTGAGTTTTTCATGGAGATTTTTACTTTAATGGATAGAGGAGAGTCCAAGCTTTACATTGGTACCATTTTCTCTTCAAATGGGAAAAACCCATGGAGATGAACTTCCTCATTTTGAAATTCTAAAAAGAGGGAAGTGTAGAGGATGATGAGGGGAGTAAGAATATGTAGTTATTTTTGCATTTGGAGCTTTAATAAAGCTTGGGAAGCAGATTGAAGTTAAAGTAGCCATGGAAGGAGGAAGAAATCGGCTGCACCAGAGGGAGGAGAAAAAACGGTAAAGGAAGAAGAAAGAGAGGAAAGAGAAAAGGAAAAGAGGAAGTGAGGGAGGAGAGAGAGGGTGAGATGCCTTTTCTACTTTTCTTTCTTTCTTTCCTTTATTCCTTCCTAGCTTATTAGGTATGTGTTATACCCAAACTTTTGACCCCATGGTTAGGGTCTATGAGGTTTTGGTGTTGTGAGGGGCATTTCAATCAAGTAATGAAAGATTCCGGCTCGATCGGCGCATTCTAGGGCATAGGGAGCAATTACGTCATTGTCAGGGGCGTTTTCGCAATTTTTAACGCTCCCGAGACCTCCTATAGGCTTTCTCTATCCTCCAAAAGATGCCCAAATCAGCTTGAAATGCTTTGATATTTTAACCCATGATAGAGGATGACATTTTAAGCATAATGGCGTGGAATTTTGATTTTTCGAATTTCCAATAAGTTTCTAGCAATATCTAACTTAATCTGACGAGAAATTCAATTTAAAAATATTCCAACATTTAAAAAATTTGATTCCACTTCAGAAAAATTATAATTGCCATCCTTGACACATGGTTAAAATTTCACAGCAAAATTCCTTTGGGAAGTCATTTAATTAAAAATGCCAAAAAATCTTACTTTTACTAGATTCTCTTTATCTTTAAGAAAGTCTATATAAAGGGATAGGTCTTTTGATAAAATCAGAATCTCATATGATCAAGAACCCTTAGAAGACAGAAAGCACAGCCCTCTCTCTCTCACGTTTTTCAACACCCGGCTACCCGACTCACACTGAAAATTCCACCAAAACACCATCTAAACGCGTTTTTCAATTCTCAATACATCAAAAGTCATCAAACATCAACCAAACCACCTCCAAAACGTGAAAAACAAGATCAACTATCAACAAACAGAGGCTGGGGTCAAACTCAATCCGGAACCAGCATCATCGGAGCCTCCGAAGAATCCCGACAAGAAGAATATTAAATTAATTTAGGGGATTTCTTTTATTAAACCTTTAATAATACTATTAAGTATTAAATTATTATATGGAATTATGAATATTAAATTATTATATGGAATTATGAATATTAAATTATTATATGGAGTTGTGAAATTTATTTAGGGGTTTTCTCCTATTTAACCCTAATTATTATACATTATTATATAGTATTATGAATTTAATAATAAGATTTATAAGTCAATAAATCTTGGGAAAATTATTAAACACTCCAAATATATTATAAAGATTTTAGGAAGTGTTGGAACATTGTTTTGAAACATAAAAGTCAATATAAAATTCTAGAAACCTTAAAGCTTATTAAGCCTTGCTAGAGTTGACTTTTTGAGAATGGTCAAACCAGGCCATGAAACCTATACAAATAAATAGGTTATGAAAAACCATGAAGATCGATAAAAAGAACGTCAAAAACGGATCATCCTAGCCAAAGTTATGCTAGATTGAAGTTTTGAATCAAAATTTTAAGAAGTGCCACGTGTCACTCTGTAGTAGGTCGCCCACACTTAGCCGATTTCCTTCCCTGATTTTCGTAACCGATTTCACTTCCTAGCCCTAACTTTAGACGACTATAACTTTCACATTACTCAATATTTTTCCATGCCGTCTTCACCACTCTCTTCTCCTTAATTCCCTCTTTACAACCGTAACTCATACAAGCCCTAACTCATTCTACATCGACGGGAAAGTTGATCCAAAGTTGTCAACTTTCGAGTTCGTAACCCAGTTTCCAGTTTCATCCGATTTCAGGTAATGTTCGTCTTGCCATAACTTCCTCGTCTTTCAACCAAATTTTGATTTCTTTAGCTCGTTGTGTAGATCACTAATCCATCTACAACTTTCATGTTTATTCCCAAGCCTGATTCGTAACCGTTTGGATGTTATAGTCGCCCAAAGTATCTGATTTGTCAGCACATAAAATCGTAGAAAAACGACAGGTAAACTCGTAACTTTCGGGTCAAATTTCTCTCTGTATAAGGCATATTAGATTGAGTTCTTGTTATCATTGTGTAGATCTATGTCCCATCTTTCGATTGAGCCAAAGAACACGGTCTAACTCAATCTGTACCGCAAGTTATAGAGTCGCAAAGTAGGCTACCCAAACGGTCAAGCTCGAACGGTTTTTCCAGTTTCCGATTTCGAATTCACCAAATTCGAGCAATTCCGGTGAGTTTTCTTCAAATTCCTCCGATTATGCTAACCGGTTTTACAATTCCGATCTAACCCATGTTGCAATTTAACCTATTACGCTCTAGATTAGGAGGATTTGACATAATTGAATTCGGTAACCTTAAGAACCCTAACTCTCGAATTCAAATTCGAATCTTGATGAACTATGCATTAAAATTGGGGAAATTAGCATCATTGGAACCGAAATTTGATTACGAATCCATAGAAACAAAAATCACTCAATTTCGTTCTGTAGATTTGGAGTTATCGTTGAATTAGTACTCGGTTTGGCAATAGTGTTCGCTGAAGAACTCGCTGTACAGGGGCCGTCCGATCTCGTTCTAAGAGATTGGACGGCCAAGATTAGATCTGTAACACCCCTAATACGCACATGATACTAAATGAAATCGCAGCGGAATTAAATAACTAAACAGTAACTAACACTTCGGTGCTACAACGCCGTCAACCACCCACGTGGTTGACAAGGCAGAATAAATACCAATGTACCGGTCTGATGATCAGACCCCCGAGCATAAAACTAAACCATAAATACATTATATACAATACCGAGTGTTTACATATTCTTCACTGTATAACATCGCTGTAACTGCAACAACCAAAAGTATATAACGCCACAGGAGCACAGGCGCATCCCGGGCCAACATCCAAAAGTATACAAAAGTAATCACATCCTAGGATCTAAAGTGATAAGTGTCAAAATGAGCATGTTTTATAGGTGTATTTCATGTTTAATATCAGCACTTTTCTTGCTCATTTCTCCACTTCGGTTAGTTTTCCTCTAGTTTATATTTTATTGTTTATCTCACAAAATTATTGGTTTAACATGAGGAAAACCAAGCCGAGAGTGAAGTAGACAAAGAGACGAACGCATAGACGCAAACGGCTCAGAAAACGGAGTCCAAACGAAGAATCTAGAGCCGGTCAAAGTTTGAAGTAAAATAGGCCACGGTCAAGCTGCAACCGCCCAAGAGGAGGCGGACGTCTCACATGCAACCGCGTGGCGGACGTCTCACAGGCAACCGCCTACTAAGTGGCGGACGAGACTAGTGCAACCGCCTGGCGGACTTCACCCACAACCGCGAGGCGGACCACTCTCGCACAACCGCGAGGCGGACCACTCACACACAACCGCCCATAATGGGGCGGACCACTCTAGCGCAACCGCGAGGCGGTCAGCACAAGAAAACCGGCGGTACTGACTAAAATCAACCCGGGCTAGTTTCTTCTTCGCGCAGTCGTCGTCTTCAACTTGAATCGTCTTATCTATCTACTCCGACGCCTACCTTAAATCGCTCCTGCAATCTGCCTCCTGTCCCCTGCAATTAATGCTTCAATCAATGAAGCAATCAATGAAGCAAATATCTACGGAAGACTACCTCTTCATTTCTTCTATAAATACCCATTCCCTACAGCCTTATACGAGTGCACGGAGAAAACCAGAAAATCACTCACACTCACCTCATTCATTCTCTTCCAGTTAAACACTCACGTACATCTCATACCCCAGTTCTCTAAATTCTCTAATTCACCCACTTCACTTATAATAACTTACGTACATGTTTCACTCTTCGACCTCTCCATTTCTCCATTCATTAATCACGTCTCCGTGCTGTTATTACGTCCAACCTCTGTCAGATTTATTACCAGTTAATATGTCTGGCTAAGGAGGATTTGCTCCGGGCAAGGTTTTTAATTATGGTTTGTTAAGCTGTGTAATATATTTCTACCGGTTTAAATAATTTCAGTTTGTTACGATTAAAGTTTTGTTTCTCTTCCTTTTTAATAAATTTCATCGGTTTATTAAAAAGCCTTACTAAGTCTGTTTTTAATTTCATCGGTTAGAATCAGACGGGTTAATTAAGCCGTAAAACTGTAAGAACTTATTTTCATCGTTTAAGTTAATACATGTTGCAAGAATAAAGCCTCATACTCCTCTGCCGTTTACAGGCTTTTGCTCGAGTTTTCATCGGACCTTGCATTACAGGTAAACGAGTTCTTAAGAGTTTTCATCGGACCTTAAGAAAATTATAGGAATCTTGCCAAACTACTTTATTAAACCGGTAGAGTTAGCACAATTAATTAAATCATATTAACCTGAACCCGGAGTTCCATTTAATTCATCTGCACTCAGTAATTTAATCTGCTCTTTTAATTCTCTAAAAACAAGTCAATTAACTTCCCCCCTTTTTGTGACAAGCTTAGGAACTATTTTATCTCGCTATAAGTCCCACGGTTTGACCCCGGCCGCTTCTGTCTTCTATACTACTGCGACCGGGTTTTAATTTGCAGCCCGACGGATATTTTGAGTATTAATTTCTCTCTTTTATCAATTTCACCTGTGCTAAATAACCCATGATAAATCCACTCTGCATAAAGCCACTCCGCTTCTTCGATCCTCATCCTGCAGTATAAGAAATATGGATCCCCCGAGGGGGTCAGCAACCCTTGGCTGGTATGGCTAACGCGCAGCCCATCGGCTACCGGGATACGCGCAGCTAATTGTCACGATAACATGGCATTTATTTACATACATAACATAACATAACATAACTTGGAGCATGGCATCAGTAGTGCACAGCTCATCATCACATACACGGTGGATCTTGGTTCCACAATAACAAACCACAAGGGTCAAATAACATAAGAGCCTAGAGAGTGATTCACCCTCATGTTAAGCTCGTTAAACACACTCATTACCGTTCTGTTAGGCGAACGAGTAACTTAAGTCACAGATGGTTCAGATTTAGTGACCCGAACACACCACACAAACACAGGTTCCCACTAAACCGATCATAAGTCAGAATAGGTAAGCTTTGGAAGAAGCTAGCGGGAGATCGAACGCCAAATTACGGAGAACAATCTTAACAACATAAGAGTCGAATCTGATTCAGATATCTACTCTTAACTTACATGCATGACCGGACAACCGGATTCCTCACTTCCCAGTTAACACTTGTTAGAAGTTCATAGTGGAACTTAACAACCAACACACAATAGGTGGTAAGTCATGTTAGACACACACAAGGGAAATGAGTCACAACAACACATCACAATAATATGAACAACTGTAAACTCATTACATGTTTAAATCTTATAACGTTGTAAACACACAGAAAAACATACAACACACAAACCGGTGTAAACCGCTAGACAACAGACTGCAAGAAAACCATACCTTGGTCCTTGCCTCGTTTGGTTTCCTCCGTAGGTCACTCCTATACATGATTCAAGAACGTTGGTTAATTAACTTACTTAACCTCCAAATTTACTAAGTGTTTTACATAATTGTATGACATGTTTTAATGTCCATCTTACCCTAGGTTACCTTCATTATACACCCTAGGGTTAACTACATAAGTCACATTCTTTTCTGTTTTTTTTTTTTTTTTTTTACAAATTTTGGTCCGACCGGACTTGCCGACCGGACTTGCCTAAGTCCGGTCCATTCCAGTACCCTTTTTACCGTTGGAAAATTCACTCCGACCGGACTTACATGTCCGGTCCTATGTCCGGTCGATTCCAGAGACTTATAACCCGTACAAAATTCATGCCGACCGGACTTGACAAGTCCGGTCCCATGTCCGGTCCATTCCAGAAACATTTTTCCCTCACAAAACACAAGTCCGACCGGACTTGTAAGTCCGGTCCCCCAAGTCCGGTCGATTCCAGAAACATTTTCCGGTAGTGTAACAGAGCCCGACCGGGCTTGCAAGTCCGGTCGCAAGTCCGGTCTGCCCCAAATCCTTATTTTCCTTTTTACATTCAACTCCAAACTTCACCCCATATAACCTAGTACCCCTTAACCTCATTTGGGCACTTCGAACACAACTTAAACCATCCTTTAAACACTCACAAACTCTTTTTCTAATTCCTTAAACCTTTACTTATTTCTTCACAAAATTCCTAACACTTACAACATTTTACACTAGGTTTCTAAATGGTGTTTCTCACCTATGATAACTACTATCCCAAAATGTTTTCTCCTTATCTTAACATCACCTCCCAAGCATCATCTCTCACAACTAATTCCTTAAATCCATCTTAACAATTCCTTTTTCAAGTTCATACTTTCTCCTTAATTTACCAAAGTTTGTCTAAGTCTTTACCTAAGTCCCAAAATGACTTTGGTACATACTAAAATCTCAACTCATGCCTAAGTCCTTGTTACATCCTAAATCACCTTAATGCATGTTTCCTACACAAGAACAACACTTAACCATTTTAAATACTCCTTAACTTATCAAACTCATTTTAACACTTAGAACTTCACATTTGTTACCTAAATTTCGACATAGGTTCTCCTAGAACGTTACTAAACCAAAACACCTTGTTTTTACCAACAAACAACCAAGAACACTAAAAATCCATCAAGTACTTATTATGCACAAACTTCACTCACAAAGCACTACATCACAATATAGTGCATAATTTAAATTGCATGGCACTTAGGCCCTTAAATGACATGGCTCTTAGGCCCTTAAGATGCATAAATCATAAACACTGAATTTCCACAATATATTTGCCTTTAACCTGCAAATACACTCAACAACACATATTCCTTTTACTAAGCTCTTGAGAACACTTTACTAAGTCATTCACCATTTGCTCTTTAGGTAGTTTAATAAGCATTTATAAGCTCATTTCTCCTAAGGCATTTAAAACAACATTAGGTTAGTAGATTTACCTCTTTTGCAAAATAACTTCTTTCTTGTTTCCTTTAGAAAACCGATAGAGTACTTTATTCTTTGACAAGTTCTAAACAATATACACACATTATAATGAGTATTCAAACTGTGAGCTCCATCTCATTGTAAACCCTAGTTTTACATTGTTTCAAAAACATTAATGTAGTTGTTTTACCTTGCTCTTTGAAGAGAGTTTGAATATCTAGCAAGAGAGGACTCCACCTAGTCCATGAAGAGTTGGAATGAAGCTAGAACAAAGTCACATAAAAAGCTCCTTCAATGTGTATTTTCGGACATGACAAAAACAAGGAGAAAATGAAGTTTTTATTTGAGATTCCTTACCTAGAAGCCAAGGAGAGTAACAATATGTAAAAATATAAGCTCAAGCTCCTTCAATGGAGAAACTCCATGGCACCGAAATGGTTGTCTTGGACTTTTGAGAAGATAGGAATGAAGAGCTTGATGAGAGGAAGAGATTGGTGGTGTTTGTTTTTGATTTGGACAAGTGAGCAAGGTTTTACAAGAGATCAAAGTGGGAGTTTCAATGGAGGTGTGTGTATTACCGTGAGAGAACAGCAAGAAGAAGGAAGAAGAGAGGTGGGAAACCGTGTGAGTAAGGAAAGGAAATGAAAGAATGAAGATTGGTTTACCTTTAGAAGATATTTGTAGTTTTAAAGCAAATAGTACATTCATTAGTCATCATTATTTACTTAACAAAATAACAAGAGGGTGGTGAGTCACCACACCTTAGAAAACCGGCCCCCTTAATATAATGAGGGTAATATAGTCTTTGTTTGTCAATTTAATTACTTATACAAACATATGTTACAAAATAGCTTATAAAAGTTACTATTCATAAAACAAGGCACATAGAAGTGAAATTTTTGATTTCCCATTAATATAGACACCCAAATGTGATATTATATAGTACACATATGTATTTAAGAGTAATGATGGACATCTAGCCACTCACAACTCATTTACAAGACAATTTTTCAAAAATGTGCTTTAAGACTCCTTAAAGCACATTTTGTGTTTAAACTTGTTTTCAAGCTTGGTTTTCTTTGGTAATTGGTTTAATATGTTCATTAGTATATAAATGAGGTCTTGGTAAGTTCATTAGGTCTTAACCAAGTTTATCCCAAGCTTAGAGCACATTTTGGCCCTTATTGACTTTAAAGCACATTTTGTGTTTTCTTATGTTTAAGTTTGTTTACTAATGTTTCTAAGACTCTTTTTAGTCTTAATACACCATATTTAAGTGTTTAAACAATATATTAAGGTTTGGGGTATTTCAAGATCTGGTGTTTATAATTTGTTTAAGTTTCTATAAAAAAAAACAGTAAATAGTCTTAACTTGTTGGGTTAATTTAAATATCTTCCCGAATGTATTTTGACTTTAAATTTTAACCATAGATTCCTTATTTTATCTAGTTTATTTTGATGTAAATTATTATGGTTTTGGAGTTTTTAAACATAAGTTATGATTTTTACAAGTTACGGGTTTTCTGGAATTATTTGGCTAAATTAAAAAGGTATTTTTATGAAATAAAAATTTTATAATATGTCTAAAATGTTATAGTTACTGTATATTAAGTTTGGGAATTTTTGGGCAACGGGAAAAGGTTTTAAAAATTGTGTTTGTGAGTTTTTCATAAGAATAACTTATAATATATAGTTTTTAATGTAATCAAAAATTAAAGTATAGTTGATTAATGAACTTTATAGGTTGGGGAAAATATAATAAGACTAATTAACATTTAATACAGTATGTTTATAAATACTTTGGGTATTAACTTTAAGTGAAGTAAGAGTTGTTACATATATTTATATGAGAGAAATAAATAGAAACTTATATTAAATCAAGGAATTTAACTAAACTACATTTTATTTATTATATATAATATGGAAGCTAATATGTTTAATTAAAACTAAGGGAAATACTCTATTTTATAAACCATAAATCAGTTGTGGATATGTCTAAAAGATATTAAATATAATTAAATACAATAGAATTTCTTAAAGAATGTTCTGGATAAATCTTGATATATGTGGATATATATATATATATGTATATAAATACAATAAAAATAGATAAAGGAAATAACATTCCTTGTGAGAAATGTAATATGAAGGATATATATATAATACGATAAATAAATAAATAAAAGGAATAAAATACCTTATAGAAAATTAATATGAAGGAATTAATGAGTTAAACTAAACCTCTACATGATACTAATAAAAGAATATTATATGAGGTGGTATTAATTTATGGTTATAGGTTGAGTTTTTAGTTATCTTTGAGTTTCTAAGATTTATATAAACCGTATTTAAACACATGTATTTATTTAGTCAATAACCACAATGTAAATTTATAATTTGGTTAATTAAGTTGAAATTTAGGAATATTTGGAATTAGTTTACATAAAGTGTTACACAAATAGACCTTATTATATAATTAATAATAAAATGAATGAAATACTTTTACATTTAAATGTTCTTATTATATAAACAATAATAAAATAAATGAGTTACTTTTACATCTAAATGTGAAGAGGATAAATAAGTCCAGATTTAATTATTTCTTAATATTTATAGTATTGAGTAATAACTTAATATTTTAAGATAAAATCATTAAAAGGGATTATGATATAAAACTACATTAAACTATGATTAGGAATTTAATCTAAATAATAATCCTTAAGTTTCTTACAACTAGTTAAGCCATATAAATATATTTAACACCAATATTCAGGATGTGAGTTTATAGTTAAGAAGTGTATTTAGTAGTTAGAATTTATAAGAAGGTTTGTAAATAGAAATTAGATACTTAAAATCTTTAAACCTTTAGTTAGATGAAATTAGGTTACATAAGAGATTATATTGATTTACCTTTTGACACTGGAAATATTAATGTGTCATTTGAATATAAGGTAAAGAGATTGTTCAGAATATATTATCTTATTAAGTAATTGACAATTTCACTTACGAACCAGAATTTAATTCTTTGATAAATTCTACCTCATGCTAAGATATCATGTCCATCCTAAATACAATAAGGGAAATTAATTTATTAGGTTATTCTTTTGAAACTTTAGGTTTTGTAAACAATATAAAATGTATTTAAGACTTGAGTTTAACGAAGTTTAATATAAAAGGATTATACATGGTCTATAGAGAGAATGTGTGTAAAAGTAAAATAGTTAGGGAATTAAATGTAAGTAAGGATACATAAAAGGTTATCTTAAAGCACCTTATTATAAAGATATGGTTAAGTAAATAATATACCTTGTGGATACTAAATGTGAGAGTTCGATAAATTTGAGTTAACTATAATATGGTTATTTCAAGATGAAAAGTAATTTAACAACTTATGACAAGATTAATAGATGGTTGTAATTAAAGGCCATTCTGGAACTAAAGATAAGATAATTGTTTAGTAGCTCAAATAAGTTGTACTAAAATGCATCTACAACACTACGATTCAGTATACGGGATGTAGATCTGAATTAAGTTAAGGGGGAAGGCCTTAGTTATAGTGGATTATCTAGTAGATATTGATAAAGATACAACAGTCATAAATTGTGAAATAATAGTATAGATTCTAGATTAAACCCATCATTGGTCTAACACGATGTATGTCCTAAGTAAGAGTAAAAGTATTGTGCTTAAGAATTGTTATTGAAATTCTAGACTTGATGAATAACGTATAATGCCCTTATGTTATTAGGGTCTTTAATGTGGGAATTAAGGTTAAGTATGGGTAAAGTGGATAAGGGGTGGAACCAATTAACTAGTGTTGATAAAATACATTCCGTGGTCTTACAACCTTGAGTAATACATCGTTCTCAGACAAGTCAAAGATACATAACATTTAAGTGAGGGCTAAAGGATAATTGAGACTTTGACAATAAGAGTAAGGAGTTTTATTTAAGCGTAACATAGGCTACGATTGGTTGATGATGGATTACCTTTAATATTCTTCAGAGTACTGTGATTGTTTGCGCAAGTTGATTAGAACTGCTACAACGTTACCCAGGTACGATTTCTCGTACTCAGTGACGTGTTTTGGACTTTAGGAATGTTTTGTACGATTTCTCGTACTCAGCTTGTTGTGTTTTGGACTCTATGGAATGTTTGTACGATTACTCGTACTCCGATATTTTTGATGATTGACTTGTGGGAGTTTTGGAAAACGCTAACTGACTTTAAGGGAATTTCTAAAAAGGAATTGGTGTGTGACTAACTCACTTGTGTGACTAACTGAGCCTTGAGTATGAAACTTACATGGGTGTTGGTTCCTTCTATTTGGTGTCCCATTAACATTGACTGCTTAGGGTTTACGCTTCTGCACTCTGTAGGACTGAGTGTTTTGGTATTGCTCTTGTAACACCCCATACGATAACAACTCTATCCCCGGTCTAAACGTCACGGTCATTAAACTAATCGCAGCGGAAGAACTCTAACTACCGAGGGTGATACAATACCGATAACCACCCATATGGTTACCGGGTCCACACTACTGCAACTTACAGTCCCGGTCTGATAAAAGAAATACCAACATAACTGACACAATTTACAACACCTGATTACCGAGTGCTAAGAGTATTTACAACAGGGCTCACAGCCCGCCAAAAGAATACAAGTTTATGGTCACACAACTACTCCAAGTTCTCTCCTAACAAAAGCAACAGGTGTACCACATCGTACACCGACTATACTAGGGCTACGAGCCCGTGTACAACTCGGTACACCGCCCCATCTACTATTAACAACCAAAAGCATAACGTCTCGGACTCCGTAACTAGCAACCGTCTCGTGTACCTGTAAGAATAGGAAAAATGGTGCCCGTAGGGGCTCAGCTAAAGCTGCATATGGTAATCGCATACCCCGCGTACTAGCGAGGGTACGCTAACTACTTGGTCGTCAACATGCGGTTCATTATTATTCAACAAGCATGCTATTAACAACAACAATATATCCACATATAATAATACCCACACACAGAGTAAATCACAACAGTGGAAACATTACAAGTCCCCCATCATTGGTCACTGAGGCCTTGAGGTTCTCCCTCAAGATTCACACCTCATCTCGTGTTAGCCAAATTCTCATCCGGGTTAGACGGATGCTCATAACTCTTATCTCTTGATCATATTTCTCGCACAAGGCATGATCCACACTTAACCATTATTTATCTCATGAAATAATTACTCAGTTAAGTCGGGTGACCTCCGGGCAGAGAAGTAGCATACACACCACAACTCACCACCGGGCTTCAGGTTTGGCTTACTTCCCCGGGCTGTGACCTTACGGTTCAGAACCATGGTGGGAAGGTTAGGCCAGAACTCGGTAAGCAATCTCTCTTGCTTCCTCATTCTCACGCGTGGCCGACACTCTATCGGTCTCCTCTCATCATTAGTTACCATCTCCAGGTTAGGTAAGTCAGAAGGTTAGTGTGTTAGTGAGAGCATCTCAAACACATGAACTCTTCCCATTCAAACATTTCATGAATTATACAAACTAGTCTTACAAGACATAGTTCATTGGGTGCAAGGTCAAGCACACAATGTACAAGGTATTTTAATCACATTCATGCATTTAATCTTGATTAGGTGATTGCACATAAACACACAACACACAAATCAGAGTAACCAAGTTAGGATACAGGGCATGAGAAAACCATACCGTTCACCGTCGTATCTTGCCCGTTGACTTACTCTCTCGGAGTCCAACTAATCAAGTCCTATAACATACATTAATTCGGGAGGTCAATTAACCATAATTAACCTAACACGTTACTCCACTAACGTTTCCCGTACTTTACTCACTTAGTCATTAAGTTTCAAGCTTAAATCTCACAAGTTCATGTTTCACATTTCCTCTTAGTCTTGTTTAAGCTCTTAATGACCTTCACATGTCATTAGTCACGTGCTAATTAACCTATAATATCATTACCAAACCATTCCCTAGCTTTTAAACCATTTAAAGCTATTTTTTTTTATTTCTGGTCTGGTCCGAACTTGTGTCCGAGCTTCCAAGTTCGGACACAAGCCGTGACTTTAAACTGAAAACAGACGCATGTCCGAACTTGTGTCCGGACTTCGGAAGTTCGGACATGAGTCGAGGAGAATTTAAGACAGAAATCCATGCGTCCGAACATGTGTCCGGACTTCCAAGTTCGGACACAGTTCGAGGATAATTCTAAGGCCGAAGTAGGTACGTCCGAACTTGTGTCCGGACTTCCAAGTTCGGACACAGTTCGAGGGTGAAAAATTCCTAACCAACAGAGCCTGTCCGAACTTCCATGTCCGGACGGAAGTTCGGACAAGGCAAAATCTTCACTTCCCAAGCCTTTAACACTTAGCCAAATTTCTCCAAAACTTCCGACACTTATAGCATCTTCTCCTTAGGTTACCAAGTGATGTTTCATGCCTATTCTAACCACTATACCGAGACATTTCCTCCACACAAACATCATTATCCAAAACATTTTTTTTTTCATTTCCAAAATTTGACCTAGGTTCTCCTAGAATTTTGTCACACCAAAGCATACTGTTTTCTCCATTACACACTCAAGGGCACTAAAACCATCAAGCACACTCTTCTTTCTTAGTTAGGTTCCCAAACTTAAACCACTCAACTAAAACTTCCTAAACAACCTAATTTCTTCCTTTAAAAACAGAACACTCAACCATCCATCCTAGGTGAATTTTGACAGCACCTATTTACTTCTCTAATCATTTTCACCACACTAAAAGTTGACAACCCACATCTCCCACCTGTTTTGTTTAAACACTTATAACACAACAAAATCCCATTTGCTCACATATGTAAAACAACTTAACTTCTAAGTTTAATTGCACACTCACACACATTAAAACATTCTCTTCAAACTATCAATATCGTAGTACCAAGACTACACAAACTCAAAGTTATTTATTCAACAAAACATCAATTTCTCAAGGGAATAAAACCAATACAAGGTAAGCTTTTTACCTTGTTTCACTTTCAGTTTACACTCCCCTTCTTCCTCTTTATCTAGTTCCCTCTTTCTCCTCTTGTTTTTCCACACCACACAAGGCCTTGGATTGCCAACTACAACCGCAACCCATCACACATACATAATCAATTCACTTTCCTCCACAAAACCTAATATATATATTAAGTGCTAGTTTTCAAAGTTTAACCTGATTTTACCTTAGAGAACCCAAATGGTTGGATTGGCAATCAATTGGAGAAGTTTTCCAACACCCACAAAAACTCACGGCTCGACTGAAATGAGGGGGAAATTCCACGTGAGGAAAAGTCTCACAATTGGTAAAATAAGCTTGAAATGGTATATACTTACTTATATATACCTTAAGGCACTAAGGAAGAGAAGAAGAGTTGAAATCTACTCTTCAACTCCAAAAGCTCCCACGTCGATGGAGATGAAAACGGAGGAAACGAAACTTTGATGGGTGGAGATCGAAGCTCTCACCGAGACGAGTTCAACGGTACCAATTTCGTGTGATTCGGTGGAGGAATGAGCAAGATAGAGGTGAGAAGATGGGGTTGTGCTGTTGTGTCGCGAGGGAAGAAGGAGAAGAATAGAGAACTGGGCAAATACAACGCGAATGAAGAATAGAAATGAGAGGTGAGTTCTATTTACTTTTTAACTTTATACTATTTACTTTCTTTATTTATTTGTTTGTCTTGTTATCACTTAATAGCTAACAAGCTATTAATGAGTGTATACTATTAATTAAAAACCGGCCCACATAATTAATAGCCGGGTCGTTTTTCGTCTTTTTAATTAAACGCGTTTCGTCCCCGGTTTTGACACTATTCATTTACCGGGTCCGTTTTCCGGAATTTTGCCGTTTAATTAATTTTAATAGCTCTAGACCCACACTATGGTCTAATTATAGATATTTAACTAACTATAATTATTACGAGTTAATTTTAACCCGTTTAAAATCATATTTTCCCCGGTTTCTCGAAAAGCGCGTTTTAAAGCTCGTTTGCGTTTTTAACTCGTTTTACGAATCCGTTTTCTTCGGGAATCGTTCCTACATATTTATTTAGGATTATTAAGCTTTAAAATATTTAATTAGCCTAATTAATCACTGTTTTAAATTCCGGGGTATTTCAACCTACCCCCCTTAAGGAACTTTGCCCTCAAAGTTGGTCCAAGTTAGTGGATTAATAGCTTCAATTATTTGACAAGTCGCTTGTCAAAATCATACATAACACAACACACAAGTTGTACACATGCAGATATCATATCTGTCAACAAGTTCACAAACAAATCTCACACATACATTCATAGCAACATGCACATACATACACTGTGCAACAAGTGCCATACACACATTGTGCAAACAAGCACCATCATGCAAGCAACACACTGCGAGCACTAACAACACTACAACCAATACTCTGGTTGTTACACCGTGTCAAAAAATGTAAACATATACATACAAGCAAAGCTATCCCGAAGCAATGCTAAAACAAAACGGTCCTACCCCCCTTAAAAGGGGTACGCCCCGTACCCTCACGACACCAGACAATCTAGTCTACAAACAGTGTCGGGTACTTCGCCCTCATGGCGTCCTCTACTTCCCAAGTTGCCTCCTCGACGTCGTGGTTCGACCACAAGACCTTGACCATCCGCACTGACTTGTTGCGGGTGTCTCTCGTCTTGGTGTCAAGGATGCGCAAGGGAGTCTCAACGTACCTCATCGTCGGCTCAAGGGATATGTGATCAGGCTCTAAGACATGAGATGGATCGGCTATATACTTCTTGAGTTGTGAAACATGAAAGACATCATGCACACGACCCAAGTCTGCAGGTAACGCTAACCTGTAAGCTACAGCTCCGATCCTTTCCGTGATCGTATAAGGCCCAACGTATTTCGGGCTCAACTTGCCTTTCTGACCGAATCGGAACACGCCCTTCATCGGTGAGACGCGTAGAAACACCTGATCGCCCACAGCGAACTCGAGGTCGCGTCGGCGTACATCGGCATAAGACTTTTGTCGATCCTGGGCCGCTTTCAGATTCGCTCGAATTTGTTGCACTTCAGATTGCATCTGCTCAAGGTATTCCGGTCCAACAATGACCGCCTCACTGGACTCATCCCAACACAATGGAGTACGACACGGTCTGCCATACAAGGCTTGGAAGGGTGACATCTTGATCGAAGCGTGGTAGCTGTTGTTATAAGAGAACTCGATCAGATGTAACTTGTCCACCCAATTCCCCTGGAAATCTAAGGCGCATGCTCTCAGCATGTCCTCCAGTGTCTGGATGGTCCGCTCTGTCTGACCGTCAGTCTGTGGTGGAAGGCTGTACTGAGCTTCAGTTCAGTACCAAGCGCTTCACGTGTGGCTCTCCAGTATCTCGAGAGAAACCTGGTGTCGCGGTCAGACACAATCGTCTTAGGAACTCCATGATGTCGAATAATCTCTCGATCAAATATCTCAGCAAGCTTTGCTACCTTCCAAGTGTCCCTCATAGGTATGAAGCGGGCCACCTTGGTAAGGCGATCGACAATCACCCAGATCATGTTGAGTCCTCCCCTAGCAGATGGGAGTCCAACAACAAAATCCATCGATATATCATGGAACTTCCATTCAGGAATCGGCATAGGTTGTACCATTCCTCCAGGTCGACGGTGCTCAAACTTCACTCTCTGGCAAGTGAGGCACCTCAAGACAAACTCATTCACATCCGATTTCATTCCCGACCACCAGAAATACCTCTTCATACCTTTGTACATCTTAGAGGCTCCTGGATGGACAGATAATGAGGAACAGTGGGCTTCTCGCAGAATGCGATCCCTCAGCTCAGCATTGCTTCGGGGAACGCATAATCTGCCGTTCAGTCGGATCAGACCATCGTCGTGGAGCCTGAAGTCATACTTCCGGTGCTCGAATGTGCCGTCGATGATACTCTGTCTGATCTCACTCATATATGGGTCTTTCATCTGAGCGTCTCGCACCTCATCAACCAAGCTGGAAGAGGCGAGCAGCGAATGGAGCGAGTGTGCTCGACGACTCAGTGCATCGCCACGACATTCGCCTTCCCTTCTTTGTACTGAAGGTCGATGTCATAGTCTGAAAGGAATTCCATCCATCTCCTCTGCCTGAGGTTCAACTCTTTCTGCGTGAAGACGTACTGCAGGCTTGTGGTCGGAGTAGATGGTAACACTAACCCCATAAAGATAATGCCGCCATATCTTCAATGCGAAGACGATGGCTCCCAACTCGAGGTCGTGGTGGGGTAGTTCTCCTCATGCTTCTTCAGCTGACGGGAGGCGTAAGCAACTACCTTGCCGTGCTGCATGAGTACGCATCCAAGGCCTCTGCCTGATGCATCACAGTAGACTTCGAATCCCTCTGAACCCTCAGGAATGGTAAGGACGGGCGCAGAGGTCAACGAGTCCTTCAGGCTCTGAAAGGAAATCTCGCAGTCATCGGTCCACACAAACTGTGCGTCCTTCTTCATCAAAGCTGTCATAGGCTTGGCGACCCTTGAGAAATCCTTCACGAACCTTCTATAATAACCGGCTAGCCCAAGGAAGCTCCGGATGTCGGAAACGTTCCTGGGTCTAGGCCAAGAGCGAACTGCTTCAATCTTAGCCGGGTCGACTGAGATACCCGCGCTTGATATCACATGACCAAGGAATGAAACTTGGTCAAGCCAGAATTCACACTTAGAGAATTTCGCATATAGTTGGTTCAAACGGAGTGTCTCGAGTACTTGCCTCAGGTGGCTCTCATGCTCCTCTCTGGATTTCGAATATACCAGAATATCATCAATGAACACCACAACCGATGTGTCTAGCTGATCGCTGAACAGTCGGTTCATCAGATCCATGAACTTCGCAGGCGCATTCGACAGTCCGAATGGCATCACTGTAAACTCATAGTGGCCATATCTCGTACGGAATGCAGTCTTCTCAATGTCCTGCTCTCGGATGGCTATCTGATGGTATCCGGATCTGAGATCAATCTTAGAGAATATAGAGGCTCCCTTCAATTGATCAAACAGATCATCTATACGTGGTAAAGGGTACTTATTCTTGATGGTGACCGCATTGAGCTCGCGGTAGTCGATGCAGAGGCGGAGGCTACCGTCCTTCTTCTTCACGAAGAGGACCGGTGCTCCCCAGGGTGATACGCTCGGGCGTATAAACCCCTTGTCGAGCAGATCTCGAAGCTGCACTCTCAACTCGGCCATCTCTGCCGGTGCAATCGGTACGGTGCTCTGGCTATGGGTCCGGTACCAGGCAAAGCTCGATCTCAAACTCAACCTCCCTCTGGGTGGCATGCCGGGAAGTTCCTTCGGAAATACATCCGGGAACTCCGACACTACCGGAATATCGGTGCTGAAATCAGGGTCTCTCTCAAGATCTTGCACATAACAAAGGAATACCTCGTGCCCCTTTCTGAGCTCTCGGTACATGGCCATGGCGGTGATGACTCTAGTCGAAGGCTCTCTAGGCCTCTGGCGGTATGAAACTGCAACCCCAGACGGACTCCTGAGCAGCAATCTATGCTCGGCACAAAGGATTCTCCCCTTATGCCGCTCCAACCAATTCATCCCAACTATCACGTCGAAGCCAAGACCACTGAATTCGATGAAGGATATGGGGAACTGCTCGCCCCTGATTCGGATGGTGGCATCTCGGTAGTACTTCGTGCAACGCACCGCTCCTTCGACGGGAGTGTCACCATAAAGTCGGGTAACTCAACCGTATCTAGCCCCAACCTTCTCGCGAATGACGGCGAGACAAAGGTGTGGGTGGCGCCGGAGTCGAATAGCACGGAGGCATCAATGCCATTAACCGGAAAGGTCCCCGTGAGGATCGTGCCGCTTTCACCGGCCTGTGCCTCAGTAAGTATACTCAGGCTACCTTCCGTACCGAGTCCACGTCCTATTATTTATAAGCTTTATGAGTTCGATGGTAAAATGCAAGTGGAAAGATTGATAAAGAACACTGCTTTATTATAAAACTATTCATGGTACACATGGTGTTTGGTTGCAACATTACTAAGATATTACATGGAATTACATAACTAATATTTCCTAAAGGTGAGGTTCAGGCGCCCTGGTTTCATGTGCGTGGCATTAATCACAGTCGATGGTGCCGTATTCAACTTGATCCTCTTGATACCGTGATACAGCATCCTCGACTCACCACCCATGACCAAGACATCTCCTGACCTAAGGATAATTTTCTCCGCGCGATTTGCATGCTTCTGCTCGCCATACAGGAATTCGGCGTCGTCACCGATGGACCAAGACACTACGGGCAATCCCTTTTCAAGGGATTCCGCTGTCTCGTCCTTATCTTGGTGTAAACCAAGTCGTCCTCCTTCTTGGTAGAAGTTAACAATACAAATATCTGCTTCAAGTGCAGGTACGGGATCAGCTTCAAGCTGTTGTGCAATTCCTACGGCTTGTGTAACAACCGTTTGGAATTCTCCAGGTATTTTAGGTGGTGTTGCTTCATCTGCTCGTTGCTTGTGGTAGGTGCGGGTGTAAGGATTCCACTCCTTCCCCATGCACATCATTTTTAGTTTCATTGTTGCTCCACCGGGGTATTCTGGTGTGTAAAATCCTCCTGGGCTTGCTCCGAGTTTGTTGCAGCATCGGATGATGGCAATTTGTGCTTCGGTGTCAGGTATCCCCTAATAATAACATACCTGGGCGGATAACCTGACACTTGTCGAGTGTAGTGGTGTGTGGTGAGGTCGGGCTCTTCGGGGTTGGTTCAGTCGGTATAGGATAGCAGATGTGGAAGGTCCCTAAGTGGTGAGTTCAACTTATAAGTTCTGATCTTGTTAGTCAATTCACACTCTAACTATGTGTCAGTTCTATGTCATTCACTGATGCAGGTAATTAAGACTGTAGTCATGCTCTCAAGGATTAAAGGTGTGTGAAAGTACCTGAACCGGTCTTCTGACCAGCTCCCTCTGAGCGATCTATGATGTGAAGGGCGGACTGTCTCTGCGGTGCACCTTTCGGAGCACCTCTAGGTCCCTGCCCCTGCTGGCCATACTGGGTCTGGTATCACACTGTTGCTACCTCTTTGCCCTCTCTCTGCTTGAACTCCTGGCTGTTGCCCTTCTTGGTAGGGCACTCATAGGCACGGTGCCCCATCTTGTGGCAGCTATAACACCTGACCTCTCTTCCCTGGCAATCAGTGCCGGGGTGGTCGTTCTTGCAATACTTGCAACTGTAGGCCCGTCCATCAGAGTTGCCCTTGCCAGAGCCAGATCCAGAACCTGAAGCATTGAGAGTTAGCAAAGTTCGGTACTAAGCTTAGGAACACACAAGTGTTGTTATTGAAAGCTTACCCTTAGGTGGGTGAGACCTCAGCGGCTTCGCTGCTATCGGCGCGGAATAGGCGAGCCGTAATGGCTCAGCTGCCTTGCCCTTCTCAGCATGGGCACCGCTCTCCTCAGTGGTAGACTTCTGGGTTTGGGTCGGGTGGGAGTACTTCCCTTTCTTCTTTCCCCATCCTTTTCCTTGGGTCTGCTCCCCAGAGCCAGAACCCTTGTTGCTGATCTTGCGCTTCTGCGCATTCTCCTCGTCCCTTAGCTGGACGGTAATCTCAACTCTCGATGCGGCATGGTAACACTCCTGATAATAGGACATTAGTTGGTATTCTTACACAAGAAGAGCACTAACTGTATTGACTATGGCATTAAAACTCAAACCGTCGTTTACCTGCAGAGAGGTGAACCGGGTGTATCCCATGCCATACCGGAGGCGATGGCTCAGGCCGCCATAGAAGCGGTCGACCAAAACCTGACCGGTATACCCGAGGTCGGGTAGAAGTCGAAGGATAGAAGTAAAGGTGGTATAATACTCGTCGACGGTCATCTTATCCGTCATCTTCAGAGCATCTAATTCGAGTCGCTTCTTTGTCTTCACATGCTCGGGGTAGTATTTGGAACGTAGAAGAGCAGTGAAGGCATTCCAGTCGAATGCAGGGTCGGCGACGTGCTCGCCCTTGACTAGCTTCCACCAGTCCATAGCGGCACCCTTCAGATAATAGGCAGCTATTCTCACCCTCACTCCAGCAGGAGTCTCGAGGGTCTCGAAGGCCGTCTCCATCTCGGAGATGTAAGCCTCGAGCTTAGCTGGATCGCTCTCACCCTGGAAGCAAGCGGGTCGTAGATCAGCTACAGCTTTCACCCAATTCGTCTCTCTGGGTGGTGGGGGTGGGGGTGGCTCAGCCTGTGTCTGCTGAGTCTGCTGTGTCTGCTGCACAGCTGCAATAACCTGTGGTAGCATCTGTGCTACCGTAGCCGCGACGATCTCGGCTATCGTGCGGTTCTGGCTCCTCAGCAGCCCCCCCTCGAGTTCGACCTCGTCCTCTTCCGGACATCTGAACCATTAACAATTTACATCAGGTGATGCGACCAAACGGTCTAGAGTTTAAGCATCTGTATCGCCATTATAGACGTTAAGGGTATTCGTTAACTTAAACGGTAATTCAGGGTTAGGTTTCCTAACTCGGTAATCACTACACTCGTATTTCTTTCTATCAGAGCGAGGCTTCGCTCTGATACCATTTTTGTAACACCCCATACGATAACAACTCTATCCCCGGTCTAAACGTCACGGTCATTAAACTAATCGCAGCGGAAGACTCTAACTACCGAGGGTGATACAATACCGATAACCACCCATATGGTTACCGGGTCCACACTACTGCAACTTACAGTCCCGGTCTGATAAAAGAAATACCAACATAACTGACACAATTTACAACATCTGATTACCGAGTGCTAAGAGTATTTACAACAGGGCTCACAGCCCGCCAAAAGAATACAAGTTTATGGTCACACAACTACTCCATGTTCTCTCCTAACAAAAGCAACAGGTGTACCACATCCTACACCGACTATACTAGGGCTACGAGCCCGTGTACAACTCGGTACACCGCCCCATCTACTATTAACAACCAAAAGCATAACGTCTCGGACTCCGTAACTAGCAACCGTCTCGTGTACCTGTAAGAATAGGAAAAATGGTGCCCGTAGGGGCTCAGCTAAAGCTGCATATGGTAATCGCATACCCCGCGTACTAGCGAGGGTACGCTAACTACTTGGTCGTCAACATGCGGTTCATTATTATTCAACAAGCATGCTATTAACAACAACAATATATCCACATATAATAATACCCACACACAGAGTAAATCACAACAGTGGAAACATTACAAGTCCCCCATCATTGGTCACTGAGGCCTTGAGGTTCTCCCTCAAGATTCACACCTCATCTCGTGTTAGCCAAATTCTCATCCGGGTTAGACGGATGCTCATAACTCTTATCTCTTGATCATATTTCTCGCACAAGGCATGATCCACACTTAACCATTATTTATCTCATGAAATAATTACTCAGTTAAGTCGGGTGACCTCCGGGCAGAGAAGTAGCATACACACCACAACTCACCACCGGGCTTCAGGTTTGGCTTACTTCCCCGGGCTGTGACCTTACGGTTCAGAACCATGGTGGGAAGGTTAGGCCAGAACTCGGTAAGCAATCTCTCTTGCTTCCTCATTCTCACGCGTGGCCGACACTCTATCGGTCTCCTCTCATCATTAGTTACCATCTCCAGGTTAGGTAAGTCAGAAGGTTAGTGTGTTAGTGAGAGCATCTCAAACACATGAACTCTTCCCATTCAAACATTTCATGAATTATACAAACTAGTCTTACAAGACATAGTTCATTGGGTGCAAGGTCAAGCACACAATGTACAAGGTAATACTTTTAATCACATTCATGCATTTAATCTTGATTAGGTGATTGCACATAAACACACACAACACACAAATCAGAGTAACCAAGTTAGGATACAGGGCATGAGAAAACCATACCGTTCACCGTCGTATCTTGCCCGTTGACTTACTCTCTCGGAGTCCAACTAATCAAGTCCTATAACATACATTAATTCGGGAGGTCAATTAACCATAATTAACCTAACACGTTACTCCACTAACGTTTCCCGTACTTTACTCACTTAGTCATTAAGTTTCAAGCTTAAATCTCACAAGTTCATGTTTCACATTTCCTCTTAGTCTTGTTTAAGCTCTTAATGACCTTCACATGTCATTAGTCACGTGCTAATTAACCTATAATATCATTACCAAACCATTCCCTAGCTTTTAAACCATTTAAAGCTATTTTTTTTTTATTTCTGGTCTGGTCCGAACTTGTGTCCGAGCTTCCAAGTTCGGACACAAGCCGTGACTTTAAACTGAAAACAGACGCATGTCCGAACTTGTGTCCGGACTTCGGAAGTTCGGACATGAGTCGAGAAGAATTTAAGACAGAAATCCATGCGTCCGAACATGTGTCCGGACTTCCAAGTTCGGACACAGTTCGAGGATAATTCTAAGGCCGAAGTAGGTACGTCCGAACTTGTGTCCGGACTTCCAAGTTCGGACACAGTTCGAGGGTGAAAAATTCCTAACCAACAGAGCCTGTCCGAACTTCCATGTCCGGACGGAAGTTCGGACAAGGCAAAATCTTCACTTCCCAAGCCTTTAACACTTAGCCAAATTTCTCCAAAACTTCCGACACTTATAGCATCTTCTCCTTAGGTTACCAAGTGATGTTTCATGCCTATTCTAACCACTATACCGAGACATTTCCTCCACACAAACATCATTATCCAAACATCTTTTTTTTTATTTCCAAAATTTGACCTAGGTTCTCCTAGAATTTTGTCACACCAAAGCATACTGTTTTCTCCATTACACACTCAAGGGCACTAAAACCATCAAGCACACTCTTCTTTCTTAGTTAGGTTCCCAAACTTAAACCACTCAACTAAACCTTCCTAAACAACCTAATTTCTTCCTTTAAAAACAGAACACTCAACCATCCATCCTAGGTGAATTTTGACAGCACCTATTTACTTCTCTAATCATTTTCACCACACTACAAAAGTTGACAACCCACATCTCCCACCTGTTTTGTTTAAACACTTATAACACAACAAAATCCCATTTGCTCACATATGTAAAACAACTTAACTTCTAAGTTTAATTGCACACTCACACACATTAAAACATTCTCTTCAAACTATCAATAACGTAGTACCAAGACTACACAAACTCAAAGTTATTTATTCAACAAAAGCATCAATTTCTCAAGGGAATAAAACCAATACAAGGTGAGCTTTTTACCTTGTTTCACTTTCAGTTTACACTCCCCTTCTTCCTCTTTATCTAGTTCCCTCTTTCTCCTCTTGTTTTCCACACCACACAAGGCCTTGGATTGCCAACTACAACCGCAACCCATCACACATACATAATCAATTCACTTTCCTCCACAAAACCTAATATATATAAGTGCTAGTTTTCAAAGTTTAACCTTGATTTTACCTTAGAGAACCCAAATGGTTGGATTGGCAATCAATTGGAGAAGTTTTTCCAACACCCACAAAAACTCACGGCTCGACTGAAATGAGGGGGAAAATTCCACGTGAGTGAAAAAGTCTCACAATTGGTAAAATAAGCTTGAAATGGTATATATACTTACTTATATATACCTTAAGGCACTAAGGAAGAGAAGAAGAGTTGAAATCTACTCTTCAAACTCCAAAAGCTCCCACGTCGATGGAGATGAAAACGGAGGAAACGAAACTTTGATGGGTGGAGATCGAAGCTCTCACCGAGACGAGTTCAACGGTACCAATTTCGTGTGATTCGGTGGAGGAATGAGCAAGATAGAGGCTAGAGAAGATGGGGGTTGTGCTGTTGTGTCGCGAGGAAGAAGGAGAAGAATAGAGAACTGGGCAAAATACAACGCGAATGGAGAATAGAAAATGAGGAGGTGGGTTCTATTTTACTTTTAACTTTATACTATTTACTTTCTTTATTTATTTGTTTGTCTTTATCACTTAATAGCTAACAAGCTATTAATGGGTGTATACTCATTTATTAAAACCGGCCCACACTAATAATAGCTCGGGTCGTTTTTCGTCTTTTTTAATTAAACGCGTTACGTCCCCCGGTTTAGACACTATTCATTTACCGGGTCCGTTTTCCGGAATTTTGCCGTTTAATTAATTTTAATAGCTCTAGACCCACACTATGGTCTAATTATAGATATTTAACTAACTATAATTATTACGAGTTGATTTTAACCCGTTTAAAATCATATTTTCCCCGGTTTCTCGAAAAGCGCATTTAAAGCTCGTTTGCGTTTTAACTCGTTTTACGAATCCGTTTTCTTCGGGAATCGTTCCTACATATTATTTAGGATTAATTAAGCTTTAAAATATTTAATTAGCCTAATTAATCACTGTTTTAAATTCCAGGGTATTTCAGCTCTGGGTAGTTGGTGATCTAGTGGGGATTTGGAAAAAGGTCAATCTTGGAAATCTTTCCTTCGACGTGCGCACGTCTTCAATGGTAACAGCAGGGGGCTGTATATCCCTCGCCCATAGGGGCATTGATATTTAACAGCAGGGGCTGTATATCCCTCGTCCATCAGGACATTTTAATTTAACAGCAGGGGGCTGTATATCCCTCGCCCATAGGGGCATTGATATTTAACAGCAGGGGGCTGTATATCCCTCGTCCACCAGGACATTTAAATCTGACAGCAGGGGGCTGTATATCCCTCGTCTATATGGACATTGATATCTGGCGGTGGGGGCCATCTCTTCCAATTGAATTATGCCACTCTTGAGTTATTGGTTCTTGGATCTATCTTATTATTCCTAGTCCTTTTTGACTATCTGAGTCTTTATACTCCAAACGGGAATTGGTTCTAACATCAACAAAGTATGCTTACTAACTATATGGTGTGAGTACTTAAGTGGATGACTTGTTTTGGAAGTTCTCTATCTCTATCTTTGTCTTGTTTTCTTTTCTCTTTAACTTGATTGTTTTGAAGTGCTCTATCTCTGTTTTACTTTTAAGGTTGTTTTCATGTTACGTTTATTTTGAAGAGTTATGATTTATAAGTTGTTTTTTGAGAATTGTACCAGTTCCATTCCAGGGAACTGACCGCCCCTTTTGGGGTGGGCTGCTTGGTTTCATCTTGCAGGTACGAATTGATTTACAGGTGGCCACGAAGAGAATGAGCGTTTGGGATGGGACTAGGTTTTGTGGAGAGAGAATATGTTTAATTTCTATTATGTTTGTGTTAAGTTTCTCTCGAGTTCAGACCGTAGCTTTTGTAGATTGTAAGTTGTAATTGGTGAGGTTTGGTGCCGGGTGTTTGGAACCCGATGGTCTGTAATCGCCTTAGAGTTTTATTTCTGCTGTATCTATGGTTAATAGGGGCGTTACAGAAAGTGGTATCAGAGCGTAGTTACGCTCTGAACCCGAGAAAACAAGCCGAGTGAAATACTTAGATTATAGGTGCACTTAAAACTAGGGAACTGGGGTAGAATTGGGAAGTGAGGACTCCAGTAAGGCACGACTCCTAACCCTTTTTGGAATTGTGAACGATTCCTTTACACACTTTTCTTTTGTGAATGTCTGTTGAGGGTGATGTGTTGTTATACCGTTCCAACAATAAACTACAAAATATATATATATAAGTTTGGAACATTCTATATTAAGTACGATAAGATTTTGGTTGAGATAAAAAATATTAAGCTATTTTTCAAAAGCATGCTCATGGAGAATACATTGCTAAAAATGCAATCCTTTAAAAGATAGTACACCAATTCCTAGAATTTTAAAGAATACTTTTGGTTGAAAACAGTATACAAATAGAACTTTACATAACTAAATTAGTATTGATATTATGTGAAAGTACTTCAACTCCTTTAAAGTTTGAAAATAAATCTCATGAACTACTTGGTAACAATTTATTACCTAAAGATAATGTTTAAGATAAATCTTAAGTCTAGAAGATTATTAAGCTAACAAGAACTAGTAGCGTATTAGAAAAGATCAACATCTGAACTTGTAAAACACATTAAAACTCTATGTTAACTTTAGAAAGAAAACACATAAACCTAACACCCTACGGGAAGTGCCTGGTGCGACGAACTCCTAGGCTGAAAGTAGTGGGGGTGCACACCCACTTCTAGAAGTTTAGGGGCTAGACAAGCCATGTCATCTAACTGTAAATAATCTTCTACGCATGTGATGGATTGTGTTGAACTTGAGGGGAAGTGGTGGTAAGACGTTACCATCATGAAATCTTGAGCTAGGCATATTTCATTGCTAACCACAATGAACAAATCAAAATTTGTATCTTAAGATCTGGTATTAAAACTCATAAATGTAAAGGGTTTATTGAGTTAAATCTTTGGTGGAAAAATACCTATACATGGAGGAAGGGGATTAAGTTTGGGTACTCCAAGATACAACATCCACCCCTGGTTGAATATATATATATAAAAAAAAAAATCAATAAAAGAAGTTACTTAAAGATTGAGTGAAGAGAACAGTAATACTAAACTAAATATCATTGATCCTTAAATACTTGAGTATTGAGCATCTTAGAAAAAAAAATGAGAGTTACATAAAGACTGGAAATTCTCATGTTTACTTGGAAGTTTAACATTATACATGTATAAAATTTTAAAAGACACACTAAGAGTGATATTTACCAAAAGCCACCATTATCTAAGGGAATACTAAGATTTAGTAATCAGAAGAATACTTACATAGAACAAACCTTAAGAAAAATAATCACCAAGAGTGAGTGAGTTTTCATTAGACTAGTACATTTGACTTAAAATTTTATATAGAGTCCCTATCTTGAAAAATAAATTTTAAGATAAAGAAATCAGATTTTGGAGCTACATTATAATTGATAAGAACTTCCTTAGATTCTCCCTTGGGTGAAATTATGTAAATATATAATAAGTAAATTTTATGAAGTAAACACTGAATGATTCGTCTAAAAAAATGATAGTTAATTATAAAAACAATTGAAACTTGAAAAGTCATAGAAAATATTTATTTTATAGAATTTTAACATATGGTTGGCTTAAACCCTTGAAGATAATTTTGGAATTATTAAATGATCTGAAATATTATTCTAACATCTCAGGTATGTTACACCTGATTTATAGCTTGTTAATACAATTGATATGATAAATGATCATATATGGACATATAAATTTGTATCAGACATTAAACGAATGGATAATAATCATAAGATAAAATTTTATAATCACCAAGGAAATACAAATGCATAACAATCAAGAGATACAGATATATGTAACGATCATAGATAAAAATCAACGGTGCAGTAAAATTTACAACAAAGCTGGTTAATAAGGTGTTGAATTCTTTGAATGTGCCATTAGTAGCGGTACGAGGGCGTACCTTAGCTCTTTTAAGGGGGATATGCTGGCATACTCCTCCTTCGTTATCTCATCCGGATTATGCCTCGTTGCATTATTAGCAAAGGGAGAACAGTATTAGCAGAATGAGAGGTGTTTGTATGTGCTTGGTTTTTGCATTATGACTCGGTATGTGACTTTTGATTTTCATCATGTTATATCTTGGTATATCCTGATTCAGTTTGATTTTGAGTAATCTTGAGTGGAATGTTGTTATGAAAGTGGATGGAAAAAAAAGGATTGGTTTGGTATGGAACTTCATTGGAACTTTTATTGTCTCAGCACACCCGAAGCGGTGTGAGTGCTTATTAGTGATTTTTAAACTTCGAGGCGAAGTTTCTTTTAAGGGGGATATGCTGAAATACCCCTAAATTAATTTAAATTAATTTAGGGGATTTCTTTTATTAAACCTTAATAATACTATTAAGTATTAAATTATATATGGAATTATGAATATTAAATTATTATATGGAATTATGAATATTAAATTATTATATGGAGTTGTGAAATTTATTTAGGGGTTTTCTCCTATTTAACCCTAATTATTATACATTATTATATAGTATTATGAATTTAATAATAAGATTTATAAGCCAATAAATTGGGAAAATTATTAAACACTCCAAATATATTATAAAGATTTTAGGAAGTGTTGGAACATTGTTTTGAAACATAAAAGTCAATATAAATTCTAGAAACCTTAAAGCTTATTAAGCCTTGCTAGAGTTGACTTTTTGAGAATGGTCAAACCAGGCCATGAAACCTATACCAATAAATAGGTTATGAAAAACCATGAAGATCGATAAAAAGAACGTCAAAAACGGATCATCCTAGCCAAAGTTATGCTAGATTGAAGTTTTGAATCAAAATTTTAAGAAGTGCCACGTGTCACTCTGTAGTAGGTCGCCCACACTTAGCCGATTTCCTTCCCTGATTTTCGTAACCGATTTCACTTCCTAGCCCTAACTTTAGACGGCTATAACTTTCACATTACTCAATATTTTCCATGTCGTCTTCACCACTCTCTTCTCCTTAATTCCCTTTTACAACCGTAACTCATACAAGCCCTAACTCATTCTACATCGACGGGAAAGTTGATCCAAAGTTGTCAACTTTCGAGTTCGTAACCCAGTTTCCAGTTTCATCCGATTTCAGGTAATGTTCGTCTTGCCATAACTTCCTCGTCTTTCAACCAAATTTCGATTTCTTTAGCTCGTTGTGTAGATCACTAATCCATCTACAACTTTCATGTTTATTCCCAAGCCTGATTTGTAACCGTTTGGAAGTTATAGTCGCCCAAAGTATCTGATTTGTCAGCACATAAAATCGTAGAAAAACGACAGGTAAACTCGTAACTTTCGGGTCAAATTTCTCTCTGTATAAGGCATATTAGATTGAGTTCTTGTTATCATTGTGTAGATCTATGTCCCATATTTCGATTGAGCCAAAGAACACGGTCTAACTCAATCTGTACCGCAAGTTATAGAGTCGCAAAGTAGGCTACCCAACGGTCAAGCTCGAACGGTTTTTTCCAGTTTCCGATTTCGAATTCACCAAATTCGAGCAATTCCGGTGAGTTTTCTTCAAATTCCTCCGATTATGCTAACCGGTTTTACAATTCCGATCTAACCCATGTTGCAATTTAACCTGTTACGCTCTAGATTAGGAGGATTTGACATAATTGAATTCGGTAACCTTAAGAACCCTAACTCTCGAATTCAAATTCGAATCTTGATGAACTATGCATTAAAATTGGGGAAATTAGCATCATTGGAACCGAAATTTGATTACGAATCCATAGAAACAAAAATCACTCAATTTCGTTCTGTAGATTGGAGTTATCGTTGAATTAGTACTCGGTTTGGCAATAGTGTTCGCTGAAGAACTCGCTGTACAGGGGCCGTCCGATCTCGTTCTAAGAGATTGGACGCCCAAGATTAGATCTGGTGTTTATAATTTGTTTAAGTTTCTATAAAAAAAACAGTAAATAGTCTTAACTTGTTGGGTTAATTTAAATATCTTCCCGAATGTATTTTGACTTGAAATTTTAACCATAGATTCCTTATTTTATGTAGTTTATTTTGATATAAATTATTATGGTTTTGGAGTTTTTAAACATAAGTTATAATTTTTACAAGTTACGGGTTTTCTGGAATTATTTGGCTAAATTAAAAAGATATTTTTATGAAATAAAAATTTTATAATATGTATAAAATGTTATAGTTACTGTATATTAAGTTTGGGAATTTTTGGGCAACGGGAAAAGGTTTTAAAAATTGTGTTTGTAGTTTTTCATAAGAATAACTTATAATATATAGTTTTTAATGTAATCAAAAATTAAAGTATAGTTGATTAATGAACTTTATAGGTTGGGGAAAATATAATAAGACTAATTAACATTTAATACAGTATGTTTATAAATATTTTGGGTATTAACTTTAAGTGAAGTAAGAGTTGTTACATATATTTATATATATATTTATATGAGAGAAATAAATAGAAACTTATATTAAATCAAGGAATTTAACTAAACTACATTTTATTTATTATATATAATATGGAAGCTAATAGTTTAATTAAAACTAAGGGAAATACTCTATTTTATAAACCATAAATCAGTTGTGGATATGTCTAAAAGATATTAAATATAATTAAATACAATAGAATTTCTTAAAGAATGTTCTGGATAAATCTGATATATGTGGATATATAATATATATGTATATAAATACAATAAAAATAGATAAAGGAAATAACATTCCTTGTGAGAAATGTAATAGGAAGGATATATATATATATACGATAAATAATAATAAAAGGAATAAAATACCTTATAGAAAATATAATATGAAGGAATTAATGAGTTAAACTAAACCTCTACATGATACTAATAAAAGAATATATATGAGGTGGTATTAATTTATGGTTATAGGCTGAGTTTTTAGTTATCTTTGAGTTTCTAAGATTTATATAAACCGTATTTAAACACATGTATTTATTTAGTCAATAACCACAATGTAAATTTATAATTTGGTTAAGAAATTAATAAGTTGAAATTTAGGAATATTTGGAATTAGTTTACATAAAGTGTTACACAAATAGACCTTATTATATAATAATAAAATGAATGAATACTTTTACATTTAAATGTTCTTATTATATAACAATAATAAAAAAAATGAGTTACTTTTACATCTAAATGTGAAGAGGATAATAAGTCTAGATTTAATTATTTCTTAATATTTATAGTATGAGTAATAACTTAATATTTAAGATAAAATCATTAAAAGGGATTATGATATAAAACTATATTAAACTATGATTAGGAATTTAATCTAAATAATAATCCTTAAGTTTCTTACAACTAGTTAAGCCATATAAATACATTTAACACCAATTCAGGATGTGAGTTTATAGTTAGAAGTGTATTTAGTAGTTAGAATTTATAAGAAGGTTTGTAAATAGAAATTAGATACTTAAAATCTTTAAAACCTTTAGTTAGATGAAATTAGGTTACATAAGAGATTATATTGATTTACCTTTTGACACTGGAAATATTAATGTGTCATTTGAATATAAGGTAAGGAGATTGTTCAGAATATATTATCTAATTAAGTAATTGACAATTCACTTACGAACCAGAATTTAATTCTTTGATAAATTCTACCTCATGCTAAGATATCATGTCCATCCTAAATACAATAAGGGAAATTAATTTATTAGGTTTCTTTTGAAACTTTAGGTTTTGTAAACAATATAAAATGTATTTAAGACTTGAGTTTAACGAAGTTTAATATAAAAGGATTAACATGGTCTATAGAGAGAATGTGTGTAAAGTAAAACAGTTAGGGAATTAAATGTAAGTAAGGATACATAAAGGTTATCTTTAAAGCACCTTATTATAAAGATATGTTAAGTAAATATACCTTGTGGATACTAAATGTGAGAGTTCGATAAATTTGAGTTAACTATAATATGGTTATTTCAAGATGAAAGTAATTTAACAACTTATGACAAGATTAATAGATGGTTGTAATTAAAGGCCATTCTGAACTAAAGATAAGATATTGGGTTTATAGCTCAAATAAGTTGTACTAAAATGCATCTACAACACTACGATTTCAGTATACGGGATGTAGATCTGAATTAAGTTAAGGGGGTAAGGCTTAGTTATAATGGATTATCTAGTAGATATTGATAAAGATACACAGTCAATAAATTGTGAAATAATAGTATAGTATTCTAAGATAAACCCATCATTGGTCATAACATGTATGTCCTAAAGTAAGAGTAAAAGTATTGTGCTTAAGAATTGTTATTGAAATTCTAAGACTTGATTGAATAACGTATAATGCCCTTATGTTATTAGGGTCTTTAATGTGGGAATTAAGGTTAAGTATGGGTAAAGTGGATAAGGGTGGAACAATTAACTAGTGTTGATAAAATACATTCCGTGGTCTTACAACCTTGAGTAATACATCGTTCTCAGACAAGTCAAAGATTATACATAACATTTAAGTGAGGGCTTAAAGGATAATTGAGACTTTGAAATAAGAGTAAGGAGTTTATTTAAGCGTAACATAGGCTACGAGTGGTTGATGATGGATTACCTTTAATATTCTTCAGAGTACTGTTGATTGTTTGCGCAAGTTGATTAGAACTGCTACAACGTTACCCAGGTACGATTTCTCGTACTCAGCTTGACGTGTTTTGGACTTTATGGAATGTTTTGTACGATTTCTCGTACTCAGCTTGTTGTGTTTTGGACTCTATGGAATGTTTTGTACGATTACTCGTACTCCGATATTTTTGATGATTGACTTGTGGGATGTTTTGGAAAACGCTAACTGACTTTAAGAGGAATTTCTAAAAAGGAATTGGTTGTGTGACTAACTTAGCTTGTGTGACTAACTGAGCCTTGAGTATGAAACTTACATGGGTGTTGGTTCCTTCTATTTGGTGTCCCGTTAGACATTGACTGCTTAGGGTTTACGCTTCTGCACTCTGTAGGACTGAGTGTTTTGGTATTGCTCTGGGTAGTTGGTGATCTAGTGGGGATTTGGAAAAAGGTCAATCTTGGAAATCTTTCCTTCGACGTGCGCACGTCTTCAATGGTAACAGCAGGGGGCTGTATATCCCTCGCCCATAGGGGCATTGATATTTAACAGCAGGGGGCTGTATATCCCTCGTCCATCAGGACATTTTTAATTTAACAGCAGGGGGTTGTATATCCCTCGCCCATAGGGGCATTGATATTTAACAGCAGGGGGCTGTATATCCCTCGTCCACCAGGACATTTAAATCTGACAGCAGGGGGCTGTATATCCCTCGTCCATATGGACATTGATATCTGGCGGTGGGGGCCATCTCTCCCAATTGAATTATTCCACTCTTGAGTTATTGGTTCTTGGATCTATCTTATTGTTCCTAGTCCTTTGTGACTATCTGAGTCTTTATACTCCAAACGGGAATTGGTTCTAACATCAACAATGTATGCTTACTAACTATGTGGTGTGACTACTTAAGTGGATGACTTGTTTTGGAAGTTCTCTATCTCTATCTTTGTCTTGTTTTCTTTTCTCTTTAACTTGATTGTTTTGAAGTGCTCTATCTCTGTTTTACTTTTAAGAGTTGTTTTCATGTTACTGTTTATTTTGAAGAGTTATGATTTATAAGTTTGTTTTTTTGAGAATTGTACCAGTTCCATTCCAGGGAACTGACCCGCCCCTTTTGGGGTGGGCTGCTTGGTTTCATCTTGCAGGTACGAATTGATTTACAGGTGGCCACGAAGAGAATGAGCGTTTGGGATGGGACTAGGTTTTGTGGAGAGAGAATATGTTTAATTTCTATTATGTTTGTGTTAAGTTTCTCTCGAGTTCAGACCGTAGCTTTTGTAGATTGTAAGTTATAATTGGTGAGGTTTGGTGCCGGGTGTTTGGAACCCGATGGTCTGTAATCGCCTTAGAGTTTGATTTCCGCTGTATCTATGGTTAATAGGGGCGTTACAGTAAAACAGGTTGGGACCTCCTTCTTTTGATTCACTACGACCTCATCGGTCTTCTGTTAAATTTTGGGCTTAAACCGACACCTTTTGGCTTCTGTACTGCCGTTTGTTTAAGCTTCTGTCCAATTACTTGTTCATTAAGGTTCGCATTGAATTCGATTTCAAATCGAAAACTTTCAATGACTGACGTCTTGTATATCTTTCAGGCTACACACCCATAAAATTTGAGCTCAAAACACCGTCGGGAACCATAAAAAACCCACCGTCCGTGGGTGGTCCGTGACCTCGGACGCATGGTCCGGGACCACGGACGGGTTGTCGTGACCACGCACACCCACGGACGGCGGCGAGATTTTAAATTTTTAAAAAATTTAGGTTTTGCTAAACTATGTGCGGGCCTACGGACATCGTGTCCGTGGCCCCGGACTTTTCAAATTTGCGTTTTTATTTGAGTTCTGTTTTCGGAGTTATTTAATTCAATTGGGGTCCGTGGTCTCAGACAGTGGGTCCGTGGCCACGGACAAAATTAAAATTTGACCTAATTCTGCCTCCGATACCCTAGTTTAGGTAGCTTTTAATTTCACTTTAATTTTCTTTCAAATAACGCTAAAAAATAAAAAAACTGAAGCGCGCACTTAGGTTAAAACGACTTTGTGGTAAGCCGTAAATAAACCAAGTAGAGGAAAAACGACCTAGGAAGGGTAATTAAAGTAATTTGAACCCTAAATAAGTCGAATACCAAGCCCCCGAACCCGAACTCTACCTTTCCTAATTTACTCTAGGTTAAAATTAGGTGGTGACTCATAATAGGTTCCAGTGAGCTAGCTTAGGTTTTAATAATTATTGTTATATGATATAGTTATTAATCTTAGGTTATAAGTGGACCTAAAACCCGGTTAAATCCTAATCATTTTAATCAACATAGGATAGGGTTTAAAAATCGAGGCTCACAGAATGGCTACTCTGCTGGGGACAAACTTCTTTATTTTTTAACTTGTTTAAATTTTAAGAAAGAGGGCTTAACTCGAAAATGTTTATTTATGGCTTGATTACATTGTTTGTTTACTTTTGTGTGCAATTTAAATTTCCGTACCTTTGCATCATATGAGAGCGAGGGTCCACATAAACCAATTTCACCCCGGGACCCGTTTGAGGGTCCCCTGTCAGGGACTCACACCTTCTAGGTGATGTGAATAAGTGGGGGAAAAGAGGAGGGTGTCGTCTAACCACACCCCCTTAATACCTGGGCTTTAGCCCCAAGCATTTTCCTGGCAGTACCCTTACCTAGCCCATTGTTTGGTCAGTCAAGGACCCGACCATAGATGCACACTTTCAGGTGATGTGAAAAAAGTGGGGAAGCCCAAAGAGAATAGTGTGCAAGCCCTATTCCTTTGTGGTAACCTGGGCCCACACCTCAAGCACCTCTCCTGATCAATCCGTACCCATTAATCAAAGTCGTCAGGTGAGGACATTTTGAATTTGTGCGGAACCTTGTTTGCTCTCGTGTTTGGCCCATGACTAGAACGGATAGGGATTCACCCCACAGTTGGCCCAACCCAGTTCAAAGTCTCAATTGTTTGTGGCCCATAAGTAAAGTTGTGTGATGACCGCTACCTTGTACGTGTTTTCTTTTCTTGATAAAACAGAAGAAGTCCATGGCCCACTGCTTCGAATTCATCAAGTCCTGTGATAGAACTATGAAAGATGTGTTCAATTGGTCAAAGAAGGTCAATAGGTTGCCTATCCTCCACACTCTAGCATATTTATCCCAGACGCGACTGCATGAAGGTTTCCTGAGAGCAGCATTTAACCATTGGGATCCGATCGAACACCTCTTCAAGTTTGGAGATAACGAGTTAACTTTACTACCTGAGGAGTTCGACGCACTTCTAGGGGCCAACACCTTAGCTAGCCCAGTAGTACCAAACTTGACACCCTCACCAATTGAGGCCCATTCCCATTTACTTGGGCTAAGTCCGACTCAGTTGCTAGGAATGGTAGGGCCTGAGGGATTGCCAGTGGAAGCTCTTTCAGACTTCATTACCTCTGAGATCTTCTTAGAGAACAAGAGGAATTTTCTCGATCTCGCATTGCTAGCAATCTACCTCTTCAGAACCCTGTACATGGCCATACACCGAAAAGTTTTCCCTTTGCTTCTACAGGTTCGAGCTGGTTTCGCTTTGGGGCCGTTGATAGTCACACAAATTATTCAGAGTCTGGATTCATGGCCGAAGTCAAAGGATACCCCTTACTTCTTCGAGGGAAGCATTCATCTTCTACAAGTTTGGCTTCTCGAGCGGCTCAAGCTGATTCCTGAGTACAACCAAATGTTCACGATTCAGCATCTCCCCAGAAGACACACCCCCGAGGAACCAGTTAACGGATGGCCGGCTTTCTTGGACTCTATTCAGCTGGGACATCAGGTCCGATGGACAGTCTCGACTTGGAAAATTGAAGGAGTTCGAATGTGTGGAGGTTATTACGGAGGGATCTCGTTACCTGGTTTTGAGAGCTTTCATGTCATCCACCCGTGGCATTCCAGCCGTCAGATCGGGCGAGCCCAAAACCGACCCAAGGGTTTGTTATATGAAGCGCCAAGGAAAGCAAACGACCATGATGCTCTTCATGCGATCATGATGGATCGACTCGAAGGGGAAGTTCAAGTGGTGAAGCCCCTAGCACCTGAAGACTTGGAGCTCTCAGCAAGTTATTGAAAATTGCTGTACGGTCGAAAGGAGGAGGTAGACGCATTCAAACGAAGAACGGAGGGGGTAGCTGAGCCAAGAGTTGTCAAGAGGAAGCTTGCGTTTTAGACATTTAATCCTAGGCATTTTCTGTTTTCTTAGAACTCTATAAATTGCTCTTCTTTTAATTTCAAGATGAATAAAGATAATATTTTGTTTTGCTTAGTTTTCTTTTAAATCTTCGTATTATTTCAATTAATCAGTTAATTTACAAGAACAAACAAATAACTTCCAAGAAAGTAAAAAAAAAAGAAAGAAAAAAAAATGGGCGTCCGTGACCCCGGACTCGCTGTCCGTGGCCCCGGTCGTTGACTCAGATGGCCCGTTTGACCTCCAAGCGATGCCTTTTCACTTAGTGGTCTTCCCCACCCAATTCAAATCTTGATTTCTTCCCAATTTTGACATTTTTGCTCCAGCAACCCCTATTCTCAAACCTTCAACTTCTCTCCTCCATATCTCACTCGTTTCTTGACCAAATCACTCCATTCCACCGCCATGTTTCTCACAAAACATTCCTTTTTAAATTCTGAGCATTTCCATACCAAGATCTCCTCATTTCAGGCACTTACGGGGGCGGAAAGTCGCATCCAAAATCAAGTTCGGGGCGGACTGTTTTCATTCGATTTTGGAACTTTCCTGACTTCCAATCCAAAATATTCTTCCACCATTGTATTTGGGTAAGTTTTCTCTACATTTTGACTACTCATTTGTCTATTTTGGTGAAGAAATGATGAAAAATGAAATTTGGAGCTTGGAAGAAGACGACAATGGTGATTTTTGGGTCAAATTTTTGAAGTTTGATTTTTTATGTTTTAAATGGCCATCTAGCTTTAAAAAGACATTATAAAGCGTGAAACGTTGATTTGGAAAGCTAAAACTGCTTGTAATTGCCAAGAATCGCCCGTTTCGGTTTAATGCGTTTTAAGTGCGAAATGAGGTTCCTTGCGTTTCTAGCTCGTGGAATGTTTGAAATTTGCATGAATGATAAATCCTAGGACTGATTATATGGTGTGGAGTGCATTTGAAAGCACGGGATTCATGAAAATTTAGGGGAAACTCTGTCAAAATTCCTATAGAATTATATCTTTTATTTTGTTGAATCCTTAGGCATATCATAGAGGGTCGTAGGAGTTCCCATAGGGTAGATGAGGCTGGGGCATCAGGCTCTCAGCCACTTCGCAGGCGCCACAGAGAGACATCCCCTACCTATGACCATACCTGTTTCAGAGGAGCTCAGTAGGAGCGCTGGTTTTTTGAGAATCATGATATTTCCATCCAACCGGAGCGTCTCTTCAGTGATGAGGTGATCACCACATTCGACCTGGATCACCTGTTTCAGCACCTTCATTGGGTGGGGTTGCTTGCTTGCCCGAAGAGCTATGTTAGAGAGTTAGTCATAGAGTTCTATGCTAACTTGGACCAGGACGATATTGGGGTTGTGGTATCCTATGTACGTGGTCAGCCCATTACTGTGGGCCTAGATGATTTTGTGCATTTTTATGGCTTGCATCCTAGTGACCCTGAGCACGGGGGACTATAGGCGATTGCAGCCTTGGAGAGCGAGGCACGCCAGTTCTATCTGCAGCACTGTACCCTGTCGGAGGGTGTTCGTTCTTCCACGAGGGATCAGCCAAGGAAGCAGGTGATCCTCCCCTCCGCTTTACCTACTACTCTTGACAGGGTGTTATTGGAGGTCTTGTCCCGTAACGTGCTACCGAAAGCGCGTAATGACGTCTCCGCTCGCTACTGCTTTCTTATGAGGTACATTCAGCATCAACCTGACTCAGAGGAGGGCTTGATCCCGTTGTCGGTCTTGATGAGACACCACCTGATGGTAGCAGCCCGGGTCGGTCGCCGTGCCTAAGTTTACCCGAGTTTCGATCAGTGGCTATGCGAGTGTGCACGGGTCCCGATGGGGAATTACGATTGGGAGCCTCTATATCCTATATACACCATGGAGATGATGACGTCCCTTGGCTACTGAGCCGATCAGGGTTGGGCCTTCCCACAGCAGGCCAGAGTCTTTTCTTAGAGACCAGTCCGGCCCAGGCAGAGACAGCAGGCACCAGAGCCCGAGGACGTCCCACACCACGAGGACCCGTCAGGAGGATACACCTACCAGGGTGAGGGGTCGAGCTACATGGGCACCGAGTACCCTACACCACTCTCCTCCTACTACGCCCTACCAGCTCCACCACCGCAGTTGGCTACGCTTGAGAGCTTGAAGAGGGATATCAGATCTATTCACATTACTCAGGGTCGCATGGAGCATAGGCAGATACGCATGGAGGGCCGTATGGAAGATTTTATGACTCATATGTATTCGGTCTTCCCACGTCCACCTCCTCCAGAGCAGTAGTCTTAGGGTTTTATATTTTCTCTATGTACTCCATGTTCTTTTGTTCATTTGCGTCGTCAGACATGAGTTCCCTTTAGATGTTTTCGTGCTTTGACATTTGCTGCATGTTTCGTTTAGTGTTATTTGAGAAACCTCTTGCAAGTACGTAGGAAATCATTGTCCGCTGTTACAAGTTAGGTATGCATCTTTGCTGTCAAAACGAGGTCAAGGATAAGTCATTTCATCATTCCATCCACCCTCGTCATAACCCTTATATGCGTCTTACCACTTCACCTTTCCACCACTTCACCAAAGCTTAAACCAAAAATTTCTGCCACAAAAGGAAAAATGAATCATTCAACAATCATCTCCTCATACAAACACCACCTTCATCATATACATCCCATGCATCTCACCACTCACCACCATCATTCAAGAGGCTTGTCATTAAACCCCGCAACAATACTGGGGGTAATCTGAGTTAAGGAACGATAATGTTTGTGTATTTTGCTTAAATGTGCAAACAAGTCTCTCAGTGTACACTTCGCAAGAGTGCCTTGAGCGGTAAAACCAAGAGCGAAAGAGCGTGTCACTTTTACATGACTCTAGAGAGGTCGCATTCAAAGGTGACGTAAACGGCATGACTCCGACCGAAGGAGATAATTTGTAAATTTACGCTTAAACCTATGAAAAGTAACAAAGAACGGATACACAACTATTAGGGGTGACGAAGCACCTAGGTACAGCACCACACAGCCAAAAAGCCTGTGAACCCAGACATTAAACCCTAGGCACCCCCGCTGAGCTTTTCGTGTACATCCTCTTTTACAACACTACAAACTCCACAAACAAACCAGCCAATGATGAACAACCGACTCGGTAACCAAAGGAAGCAAGGAGCCCGACTCCCGAACAGCAACTTCACAAGTCCAAAGAAGCAAAACTGCAACCAACATGACGAAACGATCCGTAAATGGTCCCAAAGTGACACAGGATCCCAATGAGCTAACATCAAAAACAGCTCTTAAAGTTCAAAACCGGGTAACACAACAACCCCGAAGGAAAAGAGATTCAAAGAAAGGCAAACCTGAAAAGCCTCAAAGAAATCCAAAATCAGAAAAAAAAGAAGGTGCAAGGAACAACTCAAAAATCCAGAGTTCCAAGCTCATAAGCGAAGTCATCACGAAGTAGCCAAACGACTTCAAGACAAAGAAAGCAAGTCCGGGAGAAGGTGCAAGTTGCAGCTTTGGTCACCCTTATAGCTCCATATATCCTAAACATTCCTCCATTGTCCCGCTGTGTTTCATCACACCTCGTAGCCACGTTATAAGCTTAAAAGACTTCCGACTTAATAGTTGTGTATCCAATCGCGAGAAAGTAACAGGTTGAACGGGTAAATCTAACAAATGTCAAATTCAATGGTTGAGATGTCTTGACCAAAAGGAGGGCACGAGTGCAAACATCAAACACTTTGAGTGTAGGATAGAAGGCACCACATCAAAATAAACCCTGACCTTGTAAGGATGAGATTTGTTTTTGTGCAATTAATCAAAGAAAATACTAGGGGCAATCGATCGTTTCGATCGATTGCTATAAAGTCCTGAAAACTTAGATCGCCTCAAGGAAAAATACTGGGGGCAATTGTTGGTCCCAACAATTGCAACAACGATACCGATGAAGGCCCAAAAACCCGAAACCCAAAGGTTGTAAAACCCTCTCATATCACTCAGGCCCGTCCTAAGCCCTTCCTCCACATTCAAACATCTACAGGCCCATCCTAAGCCCTTCCTCCACATCAAATTCCCTTAGGCCCGACCTAAGCCTTTCCTTCACATTTAAACACCCACATGCCCGTCGTGAGCCCTACCATCTCCAGGTTTGCCATAAGCCTTAATCCTTCTACATTCATCGTACACCTAAGACATTTTCACTTACATCCATCTTTAGGCTCGTCATAAGACCTAGATCCATCTTTCGGCTCGTCATAAGACCTAGATCCTTCCTTAAGCTCGTCATAAGACCTAGAACCATCCTTAGGCTCGTCATAAGACCTAGATCCCATCTTTAGGCTCATCATAAGACCTAGATCCCATCTTTAGGCTCATCATAAGACCTAGTTGCATTCCTTTAGGCTCGTAAAAAGACCTTATAGCTTACCCACTCTCATCAAACACATTACATGCATCTCATTCATATAGGCTTGTCATAAGACCTAGTTGCATTATCCAGGCGCGTCACAAGACCTGGCGACAGAAAGGTTGGCGAGGTGATGGCAATAAATCCTCCTATGTTATGTTACCTTACTTTGGGATCAACGAATGGTGGGCAAAGGCAATAAGTCCCCAGGGTTTTTACCAGGAGTTATCCCAGCACACCGGCTTGGGGGGCGATGGCAATAAGTCCACATTGGGTCCAGCCAGGAGCATTGGCTCGGGTTTCGGTCCCCAGAAGCATCCGAGCATCATCAACATCATCAACATCATTAGCATCGTTAGCATTTCAGCATTCTTGCATTTGCATACCACCCAGTTTTCACATCTTAGGTAGTCAACACCTTAGAATCGCTTGACATTGCTTTATTTCATTTATTATAGGTAGTCAATGCCTTAGAATCGCTTGACATTATTTCATTTTCGTCACCTAGGTAGTTAGCGCCTTAGAATAGCTTGACACATTTTCATTTATAGGTAGTCAGCGCCTTAGAATAGCTCGACAATGTTTTATTGCTTAGGTAGTCAGCGCCTCCGGATAGCTGGACGTAATCAACGCGGTTTTGCACAGCATGGAGGATTCTGTGGAATCCAAAATTTTAGGGCATCACTCAAGCATCAACAAGACTTCTCACATCCATTACAAAGTCCAGTTGACGGGGGGCAATCTGTTATACCCAAAATTTTAACCCCCCTGGTTAGGGTCTACGAGGTTTTGGTGTTGTGTGGGGCATTTCAATCAAGTAATGAAAGATTACGGCTCGATCGGCGCATTCTAGGGCATGGGAAGCAATTTCGTCATTGTCAGGGGCGTTTTCGTTATTTTTAAGGCTCCCGAGACCTCCTAAAGGCTTTCTCTCTCCTCCAAAAGATGCCCAAATCAGCTTGAAATGGTATGATATTTAAGCCATGATAGAGGATGACATTTTAAGCATAATGGCGTGGAATTTTGATTTTTCGAATTTCCAATAATTTTCTAGCAATTCTTACTCATCTGACGAGAAATTCAATTTAAAAATATTCCAAATTTAAAAAATTTGATTCACTTCAGAAAAATTATAATTGCCATCCTTGACACGTGGTTAAAATTTCACAGCAAAATTCCTTTGGGAAGTCATTTAATTAAAATGCCAAAAAATCTTACTTTTACTAGATTTCTTTATCTTTAAGAAAGTCTATATAAAGGGATGGGTCTTTTGATAAAATCAGAATCTCATATGATCAAGAACCCTTGGAAGACAGAAAGCACAGCCCTCTCTCTCTCACGTTTTTCAACACCCGGCTACCGACTCACACAAAATTCCCCAAAACACCATCTAAACGCGTTTTTCAATTGCTAATACATCAAAAGTCATCAAACATCAACCAAACCACCTCCAAAACGTGAAAAACACGATCAACTATCAACAACCTGAGGCTGGGGACGAACTCAATCCGGAACCAGCATCATCGGGGCCTCCGAAGAATCCCGACAAGAAGAATCTCATTGACACAGAAAACAGGTTGGGACCTCCTTCTTTTGATTCACTACGACCTCATCGGTCTTTTGTTAAATTTTGGCCTTAAACCGACACCTTTTGGATTTTGTACTGCCGTTTGTTTAAGCTTCTGTCCAATTACTTGTTCATTAAGTTTCGCATTGAATTCGATCTCAAATTGAAAACTTTCAATGACTGACGTCTTGTATATCTTTCAGGCTACACGCCCATAAAATTTGAGCTCAAAACACCATCAGGAACCATCAAAAACCCACCGTCTGTGGGTGGTCCGTGACCTCGGACGCATGGTCCGGGACCACGGACGGGTTGTCCGTGACCACGGACACCCACGGACGGCGGCGGGATTTCAAATTTTTTAAAAATTTAGGTTTTGCTAAACTATGTCCAGGCCTACGGACATCCTGTCCGTGGCCCCGGACTTTTCAAATTTGCGTTTTTATTTGAGTTCTGTTTTCGGAGTTATTTATTTCAATTGGGGTTCGTGGTCTCAGACAATGGGTCCGTGGCCACGGATAGAATTAAAATTTGACCTAATTCTGCCTCTGAAACCCTAGTTTAGGTAGCTTTTAACTTCACTTTAATTTTCTGTCAAAAAATGCTAAAAAATTAAAAAAAACAGAAGCGCGCACTTAGGTTAAAAATGACTTTGCGGTAAGCCGTAAATAAACCAAGTAGAGTAAAAACGACCTAGGAAGGGTAATGAAAGTAATTTGAACCCAAAATAAGTCGAATACCTAGCCCCCGAACCCGAACTCTACCTTTCCTAATTTACTCTAGGTTAAAATTAGGTGGCGACTCATAATAGGTTCCAGTGAGCTAGCTTAGGTTTTAATAATTATTGTTATATGGCATAGTTATTAATCTTAGGTTATAAGTGGACCTAAAACCCGGTTAGATACTAATCATTTTAATCAACATAGGATAGGGTTTAAAAATCGAGGCTCACAGTATGTGAGGGAGCTTATTATTTATTAAAAACCGGCCCCTCCTATGTGCACATGCTGGAGCGTTTTTCGTCTTTTACAGAAATCGCTCGTTTATTTACCCGGTTTAACACTATTCACTAACCGGGCCCGTTTTCTGGAATTTTCTTGTTTCTTTAATTTATTGGTTATTAAGCTTCCATTAATGTTTAATTATAGTTATTTAATTAACTATAATTTTTACGGGTTCATTTGACCACTTAAAGTCAGGTTTTCGGGTTTTCTCAAAAAACGTGCACTAAAGCTCTATTAGCGTTTTAATATATTATTTGGATTCATTTTCTTCGGGAGTTGTTCCCATATATTATTTACGTCTTATTAAGCCTTTAGAACTCATATAATACTCTAACCGAGGTCTCACACCTCCTATGGTTATTTAACGCTTATTTAGCGTTTTTTGCTTTTTAAGTGTTTCTTCATTTCTTTCTGGATTATTTTCCTTACCAATATTACTTAGGCACTATTAGGCCCTTAAATACCTATTAGGATAATTTTAAATCACTATTTTTAAGTTTGGGGTATTTCAACAGATATCGCTCTTAACAATTAAACACACAACGTCTAGACCTCAGGAAAACCCTTAGGACATTCAGACCACATAATTAACATACCGTACACCGATGAAACGCCAGCATGAAGATTCACACTCGTCCGGTACTCCTCGTAGCTCGTCCTATAGCGTACGTCCTCTATTGCACTCAACTCTAGAATACAAACTACATATGAGCTCTCTGTAATACGGACTAATTCAGTACCCTGACTAGTCACTAATCCCCCTAGTAGTTACCCCGTGATTGTTCCACGTTTATCATTTGGATTTTAAACAGTTTGGGATTAGATAAATCGCCCTCTAACTATATTGTAATTAACATGTCGTATCCATTTACTACTTAGGATCGAATCTAAGTAACCCATATCATTTATTCATAGGTTTGTTATTTGTATATAATACACACTTCCATATAGTTTCTTACTATATGTTAGTTATATCATTGTCTTATAAATCTTTATTCCTCCTTTCAAGTTATGAGTTGATCACTTGACCTCTTTGGTCAATTGGGTTGACTTGGCCAATTGTGTTGACTTGGTTAGTTTATCCAAGTACATAAATTTATATAATTCATATTATAACTCTTGTATTATATAATTCACTCACCATTTAATAGGTTATATTTTAACATAAGAACTTGTATATAATGTGTTATAATTCATCTTCCCATCTCATAACATCTCTTATGTAATATTATATGGTTTCCAACCATATCATATAACCCATTCACTTCATATGTCCTTATATAAATACATATATATGTATGTCAGAATTATAAAACTCATTTATTAAATGATATATCTTATCATTTTACGTAAGGTAATTAACCTCATTTAGTTGTGTTCTTCAACACAGACCCATACTAGGATTATAATCCTAAGGGTATGCAACATTATATAATACATTACTAAACTTCCAAAGTCTATTTAAACTCCACATAATCTTATAACCTTATTATTTCATCACTTGTACTAGTTTCATTAAAAATATTAATATTTCATAATTGTTGTAACATTTATAACAATATAGACCATAGTCGAAAATTTAATCATAACCTTCATATTGTACTTATAATACTTAAGTTTTATTAATTGCTAATTTCCTTAATGGCGTTACGTTATTTAGCCAAATAACTTCCAACCTTATAATTCGAATTCAATCATACTATATCTTATAAGTTAATTTCTCACTTATTTAATCCTCTAACTACTTATACACATACGTATTCATACATCATGCATACACATCTCATAAATTCTACTATTAACCCATTATATATACATATATAACACTCTAACTTCTCACACGATTAATACTACTTAATAACTTTACAAACTAATACAAATTTTATAGAACACATTCCTTAATCATTTTAACCCGTCAATTTAATAATACTATTTATCCCATCTAGACTTGACCCACTTCTTTATTAGTATTTCCATTCACCTCTCTCTTGAGTTTAAACCCATTACCAAAATTTAATCAGTTGACTAAAAACCCAATTTACTAACTTTAAACTTAACTCAAACCCTTTTTTATTTTCTAAGCCCAAAATTTGATTTTGATTTACATTCTTCAAGCCATTACCAATTAGGCTAGTTTTACAACTCAATTCATTTTTTTCTTTTAGTCTTCAAACCCCATTGTTACTCCCCTCCCCCTTTATATATTCCCCCCATATTTCTACCCGTTTTTTACTTTCTTATAACTCCTTCATTCTAAGTAATATTCAATTTATTTAAGCTGCGTCAATCACCGTAAATTGAGTTATCTAAGTACAATGATGCATGACAACTAGAATAATCATTATTTCCAATATCATAAAAATGTAAATAAAATGTATTACTAATATCTCCTCCTTAGCTCATGAGTAAACACTCGTTTCACCATTTTTCAAATGTACTACGACATTGAATTAAATAATGATTGAATAAAATAATGATTCTCTTGCTTATAGTAAAACCAAACATCCAAAACAATGACATACATATGACTATTTTGAAAACCATTCACATTTCCAACCAGGCAACTGAGTTTGTCAATTCATTGAGCAGTTTGGCCACATAAGGTAAAACAAGCAAAGTAATTAGCCATGTACCCACATACGTAGCATCAGTACTTATCAAATATACCCATGCCCCTCAATATTGAATAAATTGATCACATCTTTAAGAAGGCCTATACCACCAAGTATCATTTAAATCTCTGTTATATAGATGTGAGAAATAGCAATAGCAGGTACCATAGAGAGATAGGGAGAACGAGGGAATAAGGATATCCAGATGGAAGGGACCGGTTTGCACACATTCTTTTTGTTAGTTTTATTATCATTATTACTTTTCTGTTGACATTTCAGGACTTGTAAAGTAAATCTGTGCATCGATTTTGTATAGATTGCCAGCTAAAAAAGCTGTTGTACAATGAATAACACATGTATAGCTAATATAAAATGATTACCGTGTTAATGCCGATGTTGCTATGAGCCTCGATTTTAAACCCTATCCTATGTTGATTAAAGCTGATTAGGATCTAACCGGGTTTTAGGTCCACTTATAACCTAATATTAATAACTATGTCATTTAACAATAATTATTAAAACCTAAGCTAGCTAACGGGAACCTATTATGAGTCGCCGCCTAATTTTAACCTAGAGTAAATTAGGAAAGGTAGAGTTCGGGTTCGGGGGATTGGTATTCAACTTATTTAGGGTTCAAATTACTTTCATTACCCTTCCTAGGTCGTTTTTCCTCTAGTTGGTTTATTTACAGCTTACTACAAAGTCGTTTTTAACCTAGGTACGCGCTTCTGTTTTTTTTTATTTTTTAGCGTTTTTGACAGAAAATTAAAGTGAAATTGAAGTTACCTAAACTAGGGTTTCGGAGGCAGAATTAGGTCAAATTTTGTTTCCGTCCGTAGCCACGGACCTAATGTTCGTACCCACGGACCCTAGTTAATCTATGTGGAAATAAAAGTCGAATTAAACAGAAAACAAAAAACTGAAAAGTCCAGGGCCACGGACAGGGTGTCCATAGGCCCGGACATAGTTTGAAAAACCCTAAAACATTTGAAAATTAAATTCCCGCCGCGGTCCTGGGGTGTCCGTGCTTTTGGACAGGGAGTCCGGGACCCCGGACATGGCGTCCGTGGGTGCGGACCGCCCTCGGACGGCGGCGTTTGGGTGGTTCCCGACGGTGTTTTTGGCTCAAAATTTATGGGTAGGTAGCCTAAAAGATTCTAAACATGTTAGTGATCAAAAGTTTTCAATTTGAAGTTAAATAAAACACGAAACGTAGCAAACAAGTTATTGGGTAGAAGCGAAAACAAATGTTAATTCAGAACCGGAAAAAGGTCAAATCGACTCCAAATTTTAACACACAGTAGTTAAGTTGAACAAAGTCAGAAAAGTGTGATTTCAACCTGTTTCAACTTCGGATTTAATGAGACTCTTCACATCGTGGATCTTTTGGAGCTTCGTTGACGCCGGTTCTGGATTGACTTCGAATTGAGGTTCTGACTCCTCTTCTTTATGTTGTTTAGGACGTGTTTCTTCTGTTTTTGTGTGTTTTTGGTGCTTGGAAGTTCAATGGGAGAAGAAAGGATGAGTTTTTGGTGATTTCGGGGTGATTTCTACAGTGTTTCGGTATTGATTTGAGGCTTGGAAGTGTTAAAACGTGGGGAGAAGGTTTGTGGCTGTGTTTTTTGACTTTGGAAGTGTTCTCCCCTGCCCTAGGTCGTTTTTGGAAGGTCCTTTTATAGAAAGAGCAAGGCCATGTTGATAGAACAAGATCTACATCTAAAACCCTGATTTTGTGCTATAAGTGAATCCAATTTTTTAAAACATGTTACAGGACGAATTTAGGAATTTTTGGAGTTGGAATCAGGTTATTTAGATAAATAACCGATTAGATAAAAATCTCACAATCTGGAATATCCCATAATTCATAACTTATTATTGGAAAGTCGAAATAACGAAATTCCAACGACATTAGTCTCTAAACATAATCCTCTATCTTGTATTAAAATTGCATGATATTTGGATTTGATTTCGGTATTTTCCAAAGGAGAGAGAAAATTGCAAAAATGATTGAATTTCTCTTTTAAATTTTGGGCTAAGGTTCCAAATAAGATAATTTCAGGTTTATGACTGTATGTAGTCATGCTAACCATGTGACAATTTTATTTTGATTTTCAAAACCTTTTTATTTCTATTTGGAGGCTATTTCATGTGTTAATTATTAAAGAAATTAGCTTTTAATATGAATTAAAAGCTAAATTTCTAGAATAAATATTATCAGAAAATCATGAAATACCTTTCATAATGACTATGATATTTGGAAGTGTTCGAAGATAATGAACAAGTCATATGAAAATAGAAAATCCCGATAATGTCCTTGGAAAATCCCGCCTTAGTGCTTTTTGACCCCTTTTGCCCTTTGTAACATGTATGCCTTAGAGACTATTCCGTGGGGGTTAAAATTTTGGGTATAACAGATTGCCCCCCGTCAACTAGGCTTTGTAATGAAGATGAAAATTCTAGTTGATGCTTGAGTGATACCCCAAAACTTTGGATCTTAAAAGACCCCGTATGCCGTTTGAAATCTAGAGGGTTGTGTCGAGCTATTCGAAGGCGCTGACTACCTAAAGGGGAAGGAGATGTTGTTGAACTATTCGAAGGCGCCAACTACCTGCAATGACGATATGCTGTCGAGATATTCTAAGGTGCTGACTACCTAAAGTGATGAAAATGATGTCAAGCTATTCTAAGGCGTTGACTACCTAAAGTGATGAAAATGATGTCAAGCTATTCTAAGGCGTTGACTACCTAAAAATGATGAAAATGAAATAATGTGCAGATGCAGGAATGCTGATATACTAGCGATGCTAATGATGCTGATGATGCTGATGATGTTGATGATTCTGATGATATTGATGATGCTCGAATGCTTCTAGGGACCGAAACCTGTGCCAATGCTCCTGGCTGGACCCAATGTGGACTTATTGCCATCGCCCCCCAAGCCAGTGTCCAGGGATAACTCCTGGTAAAAACCCTGGGGACTTATTGCCTTCACCCACCATTCGTTGATCCCAAAGTAAGCTGACATAACAAAGGAGGATTTATTGCCATCACCTCGCCAACTTTTCTGTCGCCAGGTCTTGTGATGCGCCTGGATAATGCAACTAGGTCTTATGACGAACCTATATGAATGAGATGAATGCAGTGTGTTTGATGAGAGAGGGTAAGCTAAAGGGTCTTACTACGAGCCTAAAGGAATACAACTAGGTCTTATGACGAGCCTAAAGGATGGTTCTAGGTCTTATGACGAGCCTAAAAGATGGTTCTAGGTCTTATGACGAGCCTAAGGGATGGTTCTAGGTCTTATGACGAGCCTAAAGATGGGATCTAGGTCTTATGGCGAGCCTAAAGGATGGTTCTAGGTCTTACGACGAGCCTAAAGGATGGTTCTAGGTCTTATGACGAGCCTAAAGGTGGGATCTAGGTCTTATGACGAGCCTAAAGGATGGTTCTAGGTCTTATGATGAGCCTAAAGGATGGTTCTAGGTCTTATGACGAGCCTAAAGGATTGAGTTCTTCTATTCGGGTGAGTTCTACTGCTCTGGTGAAGTCTTCTACTCGGGTGAGTTCTTCTACTCTGGTGAGTATCTGTATCTCTAAAGAATCTGTATCTTTGGGTGAGAATCTGTATCTCTGAAGAATCTGTATCTTTGGGTGAGAATCTATATCTCTGAAGAATCTGTATCTTCGGGTGAGAATCTGTATCTCTGAAGAATCTGTATCTTTGGGTGAGAATCTGTATCTATGAAGAATCTGTATCTTCGGGTGAGAATCTATATCTCTGAAGAATCTGTATCTTCGGGGTGAGAATCTATATCTCTGGTATATAATGAGGAGTCTCGTACGGATGGAAGCAAGGTAAACTTTATGCAAATGATCATGATGAATGTTGATTATGAAGGTGCCAAACGTGGCAATGATGATGTGCATGTCAAAATACAATCAAAGTGTATGTAGGAAACTTGTTCAAAATAAGAAATTGTTGGAAAATGTGCCAAACATGGCAATTTTAAGGATCAAAAATTGTCCAAATCAAGACATTGTTAGAAAGTGTGCCAAATGTGGCCATAATGAGGTTTATGAAACCTAAGTGTTTGAGGGAATGTTGTTCAAGTCAAGAAATTGTTGAAAGAGGTGCCAAACGTGGCAGTGTTTGAAGAAAAATCTGTTTACTAAAAAGGAAAGTGGAATTATCATTTCCTGACTATAGAGTTCGGACTTGTAATTTATCTCCTAGGAGATGAACATGCCATCGGTGGGGTATGGTGTATGATGTGAAGGTAAGGGCTTATGTGGGCCTGTGTAGTGGTGGTGTGGAGGTGAGGGCTTATTTGGGCATGTGTGGTGTATGATGTGAAAGGTAATGGCTTAGTGGGCCGGTGGTGTATGATGGTGGTGGTGATGTCTAAGCTTTGGGTTCCAATTGGTGTTGTCATAGCAATTGTTGGAACCAACAATTGGCCCCAGTATTTTTCCCTTAAGACAATCTGAGCTAGAGTTCATCGTGATCGATCGGAACGATCGATTGCCCCCAGTATTTTAATCGTGCAAACGAGTCTCGTCCTTCTAGGGTCAAGGCTTATATTTTGATTTGGTGCTTCCTAACCTACACTCGACGTGTTTGGTGTTTACACTCGTTTCTCACTTACGGTCACAACTTCTAGACCATTGAATTTGATAATTGATGAATTTACGCATTCGATCTGTTACTTTCACATGATTGGATACACAACTACCAAGTCGGAAGTCTTTAAAGCTTATAACGTGGCCATGGGGTGTAATGAAAGACAACGGGACCATTGAGGTATATTTGAGGTACGTGGAGTTAAAATGGGCGACCAAAGCTACACCTTGCTCCTTTTCTCGGAATCATCTTCCTTGTTTTGAAGTTGTCTAGCTGCTTCGTGTTGACGTTGCTTTCGAGCTTCTGGACATGGACTTTTGAAGTCATCCTCTACACCATTCCTCTTTTGGTCATTCAGATTTTCTCGAGGCACTTCGGGTTTGCCTCTTTGTTTTATCCTTTCTTGACTTTGCCCTCAGGGTTCTTGTGTTTCCCGGTTTTGGGCTACGAGAGCTGTTTTGATGTGAGCTCTTTGGATCCTGTGTCACTCTGGGACCATTTATGGATCGCTTCGTCATGCTGATAGCGGCGTTGCTGCAAAAGGTTATTATCTGAGTGGTTAAATTGGTGTAAAATTAAAAGAAAAGGAAAGAAATTAAAACTCAAATTAAACGTCGGGCTGCAAACAAATCCCGATCGTAGTAGTAAAACAAGTGTCGTATCCACAGGGAGATTTGTTCAATTTATCCTAGTCTTGGTAGTTACTTAAAAACTGTAAAAAGGGGTTTAGCCGGAGGCAAGCTTGATTTGTTGTTTGATCAGTGCAAATATAATAAAAACAGTAAAAAGGTGAATTAAGTGATGTGAATGGAAAAATGTATCCTAGGATAGCGGGGGAACTTCCTAAATTACTTAAACATATTTATAACCCTGTCTCAATTATTTATTGCCTATTAGAGTTAATAATTGTCAGTTACGAACTCTTAATAATAGCCTTAATATTTTCCTGCTCAGTCCGGAGTGTAAATACTAAGATTAATTCCTTTGTGGTACCTAGACTATCTCAAAATCATATGTTGATAGTTACCAAATAAATGCAGTCGTTTGTCGCGCAAAGCATTTAGCAATATTAGTTGAAAGGAATTAAAACAAGTTAACAAGTGAGACAGGTGATAAATATTGTTTACGTAATATTAGAAATAAATCCCCATCCTAGGATACAAAAAGAAAATTACTCAGACATTAACGAAGATAAGAAGATAGCACAGACAGATTTTGACATTAATTCAGAGGAA
>CM041781.1:123293360-123464286 GCA_023374045.1 Limonium bicolor | reverse complement strand
GAACTGGTCTGCTCTCGCTCGTACTGCTGCTCTTCTATTTCTTTTGTTACTGCGTGAGTATGGACTGTTGTGGTGTTACGGGAGGAAATTAATGGAAGGGAATGGATGAGTGTGGTGAGCGAATTCTTCAGACTCCCGTCGTGCGTGGTATGCGTTGTGCGTGGTATATTTTATGGTGTTGAAGGGGTGAGTTTATATAGAGGCAGAGGAGAAGAAGATCCGTACGAATTTGATTGCAGACTGATTGCTTCATTTAATGCAGGGGACAGAGCGTGTGCAGAAGCGTGAATTAAGGTAGGCGTTGGAGACAGTGGACGAGTTGCAGACAGACAGTCGGCGGCAAGTTGCAGACGATGGGCGAGCGAAGAAGAACACTGGCGCCCGTCCCGCGCCTTGGTCTTGTCCGCGTGCAATCAGGCGGTCGCCTCTACTCCTTGTCCGCTCCAAACAGGAGGTTGCACTTGTGTGTGTCCGCCTGAAAACAGGAGGTTGCACTTGTGTGTGTCCGCCTGAAAACAGGAGGTTGCACTTGTGTGTGTCCGCCTGAAAACAGGAGGTTGTACTTGTGTGTTGTCCGCCTGAAAACAGGAGGTTGCACTTGTGTGTGTCCACCTGAAAACAGGAGGTTGTACTTGTGTGTTGTCCGCCTGTTATCACGACGTACTAACTTGTCTCTTGTCCGCCTGTTTTCACGACGTATAGGCTTATTTTTTGACCGGCTCTAGATTCTTCGTTTGGACTCCGTTTTCTGTGTCGTCTGCGCCTATGCGTTCATCTCTTCGTGTACTTTGATCCTAGCTTGGTTTTCCCTCATGTTTAAACCAATAAATTTGTGAGATATTCAATAGAACATAAACCAGAGGAAAAACATACGATAAGTGAGAAATGAGCAGAAAAGTGCTGATATAATATATGAAATACACCCATAAAACATGCTCATTTAGACACTTATCACACCCCCACACTTACCTTTTGCTTGTCCTCAAGCAAAACCATGTACCCAAACAAGTAGGGAATGCTCAATATTAACAAATACTATTATGAAGGGTAGGATAAAAAAGTCAATAGTACATGATCTTAAACTTTTTAGAGGAGTGTGATCCATCACCTACTGGTGGCATAGGTGTACTCAGGGCAAAAATAAAAATTAGAGTTTCGGGGTATGATCCGGAGTACTTCAATGCTTCTTGATTTAAGGTGACTTTGAGAACTTTTACCATGGCCAACTTCTCTCAAGAATGGGCATTGAGGAGAAAACAAAAGGAAAAATAGAATTAAGCATTTGTTTCACTTTTGCATAATAGATGAGAAGATAATATGTAGGCATTAAGCCTTCGTTTTTAAGAACACTCAACTCTCTTGTTGGTTACCAATGGTGTCTCGCAAGTCCCTTATTTATTTTTTGTATATATATTTTTTGACAGAGAAGCACCCCTTAGCAAGCCTCCTAAGAAAGAAGACAGAAAGAACCCCTGAGTAATAAAAATCCATCCATTTCAGATCATTTGGTCACACCGCATAAAAATGCTCCTCAAAAGTAATCAAAATTTAAATTTTTTGTACATTTTTGTACCATTTATCCCACAATTCATAACAATATTTATTCTTTAAGAGAACAACCCACATAAAAAAGGGTCCACGATATTGAATTTGAACAAACGCAAGATAAGCAGAGAGATTAAGCATTTTAGCATAAAATGTCACCGAAAAGGGCACACTCCCCCACACTTAAATTGAACAATGTCCTCATTGTTCACCAGAAAAACAAGGGAAAGTTTCAGAAGGCCTTTTCGGTAAGTAGATAAAATAGAGAGAACACGAAGCTCACGAATAATCATTTAAGCACATAAACTCTCCTTTGCATATTTATTTAAATAAAAGCATAATTAAAGAAACTGGTACTCCCCTGAGATTATTTTTGCTAGCGTGTATTGAACTTCCCCCACACTTGAGCTTCAGCCTCAAGTAGCGTAGCTTGGTTGCGGTGGGTGTAGTCATGAAATTGTACCTGCATAAGACACTAGAAGCAACCATACTACAAACGGGGTTAAGAGTTAGCAAAAACAAAATTTAAAGGGAACCTGAAAATTAAAACAGCATAAAAAGCATATAAAAGATAAGTTCGTCCGGGTTGCCTCCCGGAAAGCTGCCCTTCTTTAACGTCTTTGGCTAGACGCTTTGTCGTTAGATCGATCCTGGGGGGTGGTTATGAGGTGTAGATCCAAAGCATGACTCGATGGTATTTTTAAGAGTCCACCTGGATGCATGTTTTCTTTTCTTATCCCGCTCTTCATCCGGGATTGGTGGTGGTATCTCTGTAATAGACATGCCGTCTGGAAGAGTGATAAACAGAAGTAGGGATGATGATGATTGAGTATCCCTTACGAACTTGAGATCTTTGGATTTGCTATCTGGAGATCTTCCTGATGCAAACTCCAGCTTTTCGTTATAAGCCTGAAGGGTGATTTTCCCCTGGGCTACCCAAATGTGCACATCGGCTGTGGCAAGGAATGGTCGTCCAAGAATGAGAGAGGTGTAGTGGAGTTCTCTTCGATGTCTAGAATGACAAAATCGCATGGGAAGTATAAGTGTTCCACTTTGATGATAATATCCTCCACCACTCCGCTTGGGTAAGCTACTGAACCATCCGCCAGTTGAAGGCTCATCTTAGTCTTTTTCATCTCTCCAATTCCCAGCTTTTTGAAAGTGGAGAGGGGCATCAAATTAATGGAGGCACCCAGATCGCATAGGGAGTATGGAAATGAGGAGCTACCAATTGTGACTGGAATGGTGAAGCTGCCCGGATCATTGCATTTTGACGGTAGTGGTTGTTGCAGAATAGCTGAGCAAGCTACATTGAGAGGTACCGTACCGACTTCGGCCAATTTAGTTTTGTTGGATATGAGGTGTTTGAGGAATTTGGCGTAGTTTGGCATTTTGGCAATGAGGTCTACAAACTGTATGTTGACGTTTAGTTGTTTCAGCATTGCCAGAAACTTACCATATTCATTATCCAATTTCTGCTTCTGGAGTCGGTGGGGAAATGGTATAGGCGGTTCTGGTGAAGATGGCTTTGAAGCTGATGGAATAGTGAGGATGGTGGGAGATGTTTTTTCTACAGGGGCCTCAGCCTTTTCTTCACTATCCTCTTTGGATTCTTCTGATCTTTGCGGGATGTGAATCTCGTCGGTTTTCTTACCACTTCTCAAGGTTATCGCCTTAACCTCTTCTTCTTCTTCTTCAAAGTCGAGCTTTTCATTTTCATAACCGGCCACCAAGTGCTCAAGGTAGGTATTCTCAGATTGAATGCGATTTTTATAGACTTTGGCGGTGCTTTCAAGTTCAGCTACATTCCTTTTGGAAGTTTCGATTGCTACAACCCACTCTTGGGGGGAAGGGTGTAGTTCTGGAACTTTAGCTGTTTTAGCCACCTCCATCTTTTCTTCATCGTGCTCCTTCACATAGATGCATTTGGCTTGCTCTCTTGGATTTGGTTCATTTTGGCTGGGGAGAGCCCCTGGCGGTCTTCGAGCAAGATGTTCTGCAAGTTGATTGAATTTACCTTCGATTTTCTGGTTGAAGGCTTCTTGTGCAGAGAGCTGGTTCTGGGTTATGGACATGAATCCTTTCATCATCTCTTTTAGTTCCGCGTTTGGATCAACAGGATGAAGATGGTTGTTGTTGCTGTTGTTGGGAAACCTGGAGGGGCACCTAGTGCTCTATAACCCATATTAGAGTTTGGTTGGGGTCGGTTTCCCTGATAGGTATTGGAATTGTTGTTCTGCCCTCCTGGGTTCTGATCATTATTTTTCCATGAGAAATTCGGGTGATTTCTCCATGGATAGTTGTTGTTGATGTTATTGTTGTAGGAATTACTGGGGCGGTTTCCTATGAATTGTACTTCCTCGTACTGGCCTTTGCCTTCGCATTGATGAGTTTCATGAGGACCGGCGCATATGACACATCCTTCTGTAGGTGGAGCTGGTGGTGAACTTGTAGGTGGGGAAGCTATTGTTTTATGATTTCGTTTTGTGATGTTGTTAGCTTTTCCACCATCTTTGCAAGGGACGAGATCCGGGCTGATAAATGATCTGTAGGCTCAACGTGGAGTAGGCCTGCTACTCGTGGCGTTCTTCCCTTGGATCTCGTCCACTGTCTTGTATTGCTCGTCATGGTTTCGAGAAGGTCCATTCCTTCTTTAGGAGATTTCATCATGAAACTTCCTCCTACAGAGGAATTGACGAGTAGTCGGTTTCCATCATCTAGACCATTGAAAAATGACAGGCAGAGGGATTGATCGTCAAGACCATGGTGGGAACACTTCATTAGCATATCCTTGAATCTGTCCCATGCGTCGTATAACGTTTCTCCCGGCTCCTGACAGAAAGTATTGATTTCACCGATCAATTGCCTCGTTCTACTGGTTGGGTAGTATTTGGCAAGGAATTTTTGGGCCATTTGTAGCCATGTGGTGATTGATCGGGAGGGAAGGCTTCGATACCACCTGTTTGCTGAATCCGATAATGAGTGAGGAAATAGTTGTAGACGGATTCTTTCTTTGACGTTGCCGGTCTGACCAAAGGAATTACAGAAGTCTAGGAAGAGACTCAGATGATTTGGGGCTTCATCTGGGTTCGCTCCACTAAACTTGCCTAAATCCCGGACGGCGGTGATGTAGTGGGTTTTGAAAACCCATCGTCCGGCTTCTTCTGGTGTTAGTTCAGGGAGAACTATGGCTGATGCTCTTCCTTCGGTATTCGGTTGGTGGTAGTCAGAGAGAGCACGGTGTTCTGGTTGATTTGCATGGTTAATTTCATTTATAACTTCGTTATTGGCCATGGCTTGATTTCTCAGGTTTCTTTGTGCTTGTAATAAAGTGCGCTCGGGTTCGGGGCTCGGACTGATTGGTGGAGAGCCTCGGGTTCGAGTATTTGGCATGCACAGAAGATAACTTGTGGTTTGTGAGAAACTGCAAAATTAATTAGTAAAAAATAAGAAAGGCAGAGATATTGGTTAGGCTGATAAACGTTAGTTAAACAACACTGATATATTTTTTTGTATTTTTTTTTACAAAAGTAAAATGACAGAATATTAAGTGACAAGGGAAAGAAATGACAGAAAATTAAAGTTAGGAGTTAGTATACTGGAAATTATAAGTTCGTAGTTAGTATACAGAAATTTGAAGGAAAATGGAAATGAAATGTTAAGGACAATGGAAATGAAAAGTTAAGGACAATGGAAATTAAATGTTAAGGACAATGGAAATGAAATGTTAAGGACAATGGAAATGAAATGTTAAGGACAATGGAAAGAGATGATAGGAAATTTTAAGTTAGTAGTTAGGGACAATGGAAAGAAATGACAATGGAAAGAAATGACAGAAATAATAACAATAATATTAAGATGTCCGAAGTTAGATGTCCAAGTCAGATGTCCAAGTCAGATGTCCACGTCAGATGTCCGAGATTAACAATTTAATAGTATTAACAGATTATTATAATATAGCGAGTGAACTACCGGAAACTAGGGAAATTGATGGAATCAATCTCCCCGGCAACGGCGCCAATTTGCAGAAGGTTATTATCTGAGTGGTTAAATTGGTGTAAAATTAAAAGAAAAGGAAAGAAATTAAAACTCAAATTAAACGTCGGGCTGCAAACAAATCCCGACCGTAGTAGTAAAACAAGTGTCGTATCCACAGGGAGATTTGTTCAATTTATCCTAGTCTTGGTAGTTACTTAAAAACTGTAAAAAGGGGTTTAGCCAGAGGCAAGCTTGATTTGTTGTTTGATCAGTGCAAATATAATAAAAACAGTAAAAAGGTGAATTAAGTGATGTGAATGGAAAAATGTATCCTAGGATAGCGGGGGAACTTCCTAAATTACTTAAACATATTTATAACCCTGTCTCAATTATTTATTGCCTATTAGAGTTAATAATTGTCAGTTACGAACTCTTAATAATAGCCTTAATAATTGTAAGCAACCGGGCCCACCCGCTCCGTAATCTCATAAGGACCAACAAATTTCGGGCTCAATTTGCCCTTCTGCCCAAACCTGAATACACCCTTCATCGGTGATACTCACAGAAATACCTGGTCGCCCACTGCGAACTCCAGGTCCCGTCGTCGAACATCAGCATACGACTTCTGCCTATCTTGAGCAGCTTTCATGTTCTCCCTGATTTGCTGAACTTCAGCCTTAACTTGTTCTAAGTACTCTGGTCCTATAATGACCGTCTCACTCGACTCATCCCAGCAGAGCGGTGTACGACATGGTCTACCGTACAACGCTTGAAAAGGTGCCATCTTGATCGAAGCGTGATAGCTGTTGTTGTATGAAAACTCGATCAGATGCAATCTGTCAATCCAACTGCCCTGGAAGTCTAAGGCACATGTTCTCAGCATGTCCTCGAGTGTCTGAATAGTACGCTCAGTCTGACCATCTGTCTGAGGATGGAACGCGGTACTCAGCTTGAGTTCTGTACCCAACGCTTCTCTGGTAGCTCTCCAGTACCTCGAAAGGAATCTGGTATCCCTATCTGACACTATGGTCTTTGGTATGCCGTGATGTCTCATGATTTCTTTCACAAATAACTCAGCTAATTTGGTCACCTTCCAAGTATCCTTCATCGGTATGAATCGGGCTACTTTGGTAAGGCGATCCACCACCACCCATATCATGTTGAGACCTCCCCTAGCAGGTGGAAGCCCAACTACGAAGTCCATGGAGATATCATGGAACTTCCACTCCGGAACTGGCATCGACTGTACCATTCCGCCCGGTCGTCGGTGCTCGAATTTCACCTTCTGGCATGTGAGACACCTCAAGACGAACTCGGTAACATCTGTCTTCATCCCCGACCACCAGAAGTATCTCTTCATGTCTTTATACATTTTAGAGGCTCCCGGATGGATGGACACTGAAGAACAGTGTGATTCTCTAAGTATACGGTCTTTCAGATCCGTGTTGCCTCGTGGTATGCATAATCGGCCCTTAAGTCTGATCAGATCATCATCATGAAGTCTGAAGTCGTATTTCTGACTCTCAAAGGTACCATCTGTCAGCTTCTGTCTGACCTCTCTCATATACTCATCTGTCCTCTGAGCCTCTCGCACCTCATCAACCAAGCTGGAGAAAGAAACTAGCGAATGGAGTGAGTGTGCTCGACGGCTCAGGGCATCTGCTACAACATTGGCCTTCCCCTCTTTGTATTGGAGGTCAATGTCATAGTCTTTCATAAACTCTAACCATCTCCTCTGTCGAAGATTTAACTCCTTCTGAGTGAATATGTATTTCAAACTTTTGTGATCGGTGTAGATCGTGACACTAACCCCATATAAGTAGTGGCGCCATATCTTCAAAGCGAAGACTACAGCTCCCAGCTCTAAATCATGTGGGGGTAGTTCTCCTCATGTTTCTTCAACTGGCGTGAGGCATATGCCACCACCTTGCCATGTTGCATGAGCACGCAACCCAGCCCTCTGCCGGATGCATCACAATAAACCTCAAAGCCCTCTGTACCGTCTGGAATGGTCAGTACCGGTGCAGTGGTCAGTGAGTCTTTCAAGCGCTGAAATGATCTCTCACAGTCAACTGTCACAGAAATGGTGCATCTTTCTTCATCAGACTGGTCATCGGCTTCGCGACCTTGCTGAAATCTCTAACAAACCTCCTGTAGTAACCTGCCAGACCGAGAAAGCTCCGGATGTCGGTAACAGTCTTCGGCCTTGGCCAGGTACGTACGGCATCAATCTTTGCTGGATCCACTGCGATCCCAGCATCTGAGATGACATGACCTAGGAAAGAGACCTGGTCAAGCCAAAACTCACACTTGGAGAACTTAGCAAATAGCTGGTTCTCCCTCAGTATTTCCAATACCCTCCTCAGATATTCCTCATGTTCAACTTTAGACTTTGAATATATCAGAATGTCATCAAAAAATACCACAACCGACTTGTCTAGCTGCTCCCGGAACAAGCGGTTCATCAGATCCATAAACTTCGCCGGTGCGTTCGACAAACCGAACGGCATCACTGTAAACTCATAGTGGCCGTATCGTGTCCGGAATGCCGTCTTCTCAATGTCTCCCTCCTTAATGGCTATCTGATGATACCCCAATCTGAGATCAATCTTGGAAAACACAGATGCTCCCTTCAACTGATCGAACAGATCGTCAATGCGGGGTAGTGGGTACTTATTCTTCACTGTCACTGCATTCAGCTCTCTGTAGTCGATGCAGAGGCGGAGACTACCATCCTTCTCTTCACGAAGAGGACTGGCGCTCCCCATGGTGACACACTTGGTCTAATGAATCCTTTATCTAACAAATCTTTCAATTGTTCTTTTAATTCAGTCATTTCTGCCGGAGCCATACGGTATGGTGCCTTGGCTATCGGTCCGGTACCAGGTAGCAGCTCAATGGTGAACTCTACCTCTCGAGTGGGTGGCATGCCGGGCAGTTCCCGTGGAAATAAGTGGGAACTCCGACACTACCGGTAAGTCGGGGTCGAACTCAGGGTCTCTCTCTATGTCCTGTACATAGCAGAGGTATACTTCTTCCTTTCTCTTTAACTCTCTATGCATTGCCATGGCAGTGATGATCTTAGTCGAAGGCTCTCTAGGCCTCTGGCGGTATGATATTGTTACCCCAGACGGACTCCTGAGCAGCAATCTTTGCTCGGCGCAGAGGATACGTCCCTTGTGCCGCTCCAACCAGTTCATCCCGAAGATAACATCAAATCCTAGCTTACTGAACTCAATGAAACTGACTGGAAAGTCTTCTCCCTTAATTCTGATGGTGGCTCCTCGGTAGTAACGAGTGCAACGAACCTTCTCCTTAGACGGGAGCGTGACCGTGAAGTCGGGTAGCTCATCAGCGTCTAGCCCCAACTGCTCGCAAATGATGCCGAGACAAAGGTATGCGAGGCCCCTGAGTCGAAGAGAACTGATGCCTCAATCCCATTAATCGGAAAGGTGCCGGTGAGGATAGTACTGCTGGCGTCGGCCTGTGCCTCTGTAAGTATGCTTAGTGCACCTTCCGTACCGAGTCCATAACCTAATTGTGTTCACAAGCTTCATGAGTATTGATGGTATAACAAGAGTCGTAACAATTTATATGAACAACACTGTTATTTTATTCATGACCATCCTGTTTACAACATGTGCTTCAACTTACATCTCATTTCTCATCTCATTCTAACATTACATGGCTAATATTGTCTAAAGGTTAGGTTTAATCTTCCTGGACTCATATGTGTCGCATTGATTACTGCTGATGGTGCTGTATTCAGCTTGATTCTCTTAATCCCATGGTATAACATCCTTGATTCTCCTCCCAAAATTAATACATCACCTGACTTAAGTACTAACTTATCTGCACGGTCCGCACGCTTCTGCTCGCCGTATAAAATTCTGCATCATCCCCAATGGACCAAGACACTACGGGTATCCCTCTTTCGAGAGACTCCGTTGTCTCGTCCTTATCCTGGTGTTGTCCCAGTCTCCCATCTTTTTCGTAGAAGTTTACAATGCAAATGTCTGCCTGGATGTCTGGAATCGGTTCAGCTTCCAACTGCTGAGCGATTTCCACGACTTGTGTAATAACTGGATGGAACTCTTCGGGTATTCCCGGTGGTGAGACTCCATCTTGCACCCTCATGGTTTGGTAATTTTTGGCATACGGATTCCAATCCTTGCCCAAGCTCATCATTTAATTTCATCCTTGCTCCCCCTGGGTACTCGGTGTGTAAAACCTCCCGGTCCCATTCCTAGTTGATTGCATCTCCTGATGATGGCTATTTGTGCTTCGGGTGTCAGGTATCCCCTTAATAAAATCATACCTGGGCGGATAACCTGACATTGTTCGGTGGAAAGTCTATGATTTCGATGTCGGTGTGCTCCGGGTTAGGTGTAGATGGTATTGGGTAGCAGATGTTGAATCTTCCTAGAGTGGTAGTAGGTTACATCTCACTTAAGTTCTAATCTCATCTTATTCTTACTTAACTCATTTATTCACCAAACATGCATGATAATGCGGTAAGCAGGTAGTTTTTATTACTAAATGGTTATAGCGGTACCTGGCCTCGATGAGGGCTCAGGCTCATCGTCCCGGTCCACCATGTGTAAAGTGGGTCCCGTCTTCTGGGTCACCCGTGGGTTCTTGTCCGCCGGCTGCTGCACCTTCCTCTGACCGTCAGATCCAGCTCCCTGATCGGTCTTGCCCTTGCCCCTGGTATCGGGCCTATAGGCTCTGCTAGCAGGGTTCCGGTAACACTCATATGCTCGATGCCCGTAGACTCCACAAAAGTTGCACTCCACCTTATTCCCCTTACAGTCGAGCCCGGGGTGGTCCTTGTGAGACCATCTACAGATGAAGCGTCGCTGGTAGCCACCACCGGCTCCCTTCTCAGTCTCAGGTCCTGATGATTCATATAGTCAATCGTCATATCTCAAACGGTTACTAACTTATTTCTTAACTCATTCAATATCAATTTCCTTACCCTTTGGCGCCTTAGAGCGCAGTGGTGTAGCTGCATAGCATAGGTCAGCTTCAATGGCTCTTCCGAAGCCTTCTCCTTTTTCCTCCCTCCCCTTTGGGTTCTGATTTTTCTGGGCCTGAGGCTGGTATTTGTTTCTTGTACCCTCCTTGCCCTTGACTTTCTGAGCTCTTACCAGCACTCTTCCTCTTAGCATTCTCCTCGTCCCTCAGCTGGACGGTTATCTCAACCTTAGCAGCGGCATGATAGCACTCCTGCTTTTCCATAGTATTAGTCACTCTTATTTCTCATAATCTAAATCTTACTCATTACTTACTCAAATCTCAATCATTCTTATTACCTGCAAGGTAGTGTAACTCGTCGGCCCCATGCCGTAGCGGAGTCGATGGCTAAGCCCGCCATAGAAGCGGTCCACCAAGATCTGGTCAGAATACCCTAGACCTAGCAGAAGACGGAGCAAGGCAGTGAACTCTGAGTAATACTCGTCCACTGTCATCTTGTCCGACTGCTTAAGCGCATCCAACTGTAAGCGCTTCTTCGTCTGGACATGGGCGGGGTAGTACTTTGCTCGTAGCAAGGCGGTGTACTGCTCCCAGCCGAACTCTGGATTGGCCACATGCTCGGCCCTCACCAGCTTCCACCAATCGTGCCGCCCCCTTCAGATAGAAAGCAGCTAAGCGCACCTTGATCCAGCAGGGACATCAAGGGTCTCGAAGGCGGTCTCCAGCTCGGAGATGTACGCCTCAAGCTTGGCGGGATCGGTCTCCCCCTTAAAATGCGCGGGTCGAAGATCTGCTAGACTCTTCACCCAGTTTGGTTCCCTAGGTTGTGGCGGTGGAGGTGGTGCACCCACACCAGGCTGATAGCCCATGTGCCCTAATGCGGCAGCTACGATCTCTGCGATCGTCTGCCCTCCAGGTATCCCTGAAGTATCCTCACCCCGGCCGCGACCTCGGCCTCCTCTAGGGCGTCCTGCCATCTGAACAAGCATAACTCACATTAGATTCGTATTCACCACTGTTTTGGTTAGTAAATTTATAACGTCCGTAGACGGTAAAGACAATCCACACTTATTAGTGGTCATCTGACTCTACTCACTCTAACTTCTCACACCCTTAACCCAACACTTATTCCTTATATCGTAACTCGGTGGTTACTCATGTCCGGTATTTCTTGATCAGAGCGTAACTACGCTCTGATACCACTTTTTGTAACACCCCATCCAAAGCCTATCGTGGTTATCGCAACTGAACACTTATTCGAATACGTCGCAGCGGAAATAAATAACACCTGGACCTTGCCACGGTCTGATCTTTAGAATATACCGGCTTTAACGTTTACAATACTTATCCAAATACTTATCCAACTCAAAACATCAACACTCACAATACCACAACAACGAGAGAGTATAGTATCTTAACATAATCCCAAACTTACATCAGTTTAATATAAACAGTCGGGTGCACAGGCGCAACCCGAACTCAAAATAAATGTCCCACCCTAAGTCTAACCGCTCCTACTCTCGTAGTGCGTCCTCATGGGCCTCTTACCTGCAAGTGTAAAATAGCCCCCGAGGGGGTCAGCACGAATGCTGGTACACCCTCTCATGGCCCCCAAGCTAACGGGCTACGACGACTAATTGTCGATAGCATGGAAATTGATTACATACACAAGCATAATATGAAGTGCAATAACAATAACCACAGATGATCATATAGTTCACAAACAATGAACGTCTCGAGCGTTCCCTTATCAAGTGGGTTAGTAACCCCCTCCTTAGTCCTCATTTCCTTAATCTCATTTCCTTACCTTACCTTAATCTTAATCTTAATCTTAATCTCAGTATACAAACCTTTCCTGGAAGGGATTGGTTGTAGCTTAATTCGAACCTGGGATTTAGGTGATCCCACCGCACCATCTTAATGACACCTACTCTGGACGGGAGTCCAGCGTAGCTGAGCCGGCAACCGGCCCTAGGCTACAAGTCCGAAGACAAGTCCTTAAGCGGAGGGCGGATCTGATTCAGATACCGTCCCCTTTTTCCTTAGCATGCATGACCGGAGATCGGTCCCGGGTTTCCTCACTCAAGTTCCAGTTAGTAGACATCTTAAACACCATGTGCTAGCTAAGCCTTAACGGGCATTAACCAACATCCATCAAATTAACTCTTATTCTTAACTCAGTAAGTACTAAACTTGGTTAGTAACCATCTCAAGTCTCACGGGTTAGTGTAAAGATAACACAAACACAACGAGAATAAATATAAACGGTTGCATGCTTTATCTTGTTTTAGTCATAGCAATTAAACAGATAGCACACAAGCCGAGGGACACCTCGTTAGCAAGCAGGTCACAAGAAGGATTGTACCGTTCACCGTCGATGATCGTTTGGTTTATCTCCTTCCAAGTCCCAATTCACAAAGCCTAGAACATTGATTCAGTTTTAGGTTATTATAAATCCAACTCAATAGAATTTCTTAACTTTCCAAGACATCAACTTTTTCCCATTGTTTTTCACTAAGCCTTATGGTTTTTTTTAACTTGACTCCTAAGTGCATCATTTCCTCATTATTTATTACACTTACTCTCCCACTTAATGACCATCACACCACCAAACAAGTCCTTAACAATCTCATAACATCCATACTTAATTATCCCCATCATTTCCTAACCTTAAACAAGGTTTTTGGTCCATACAGTGGCCTGTCCGAACTTGTGTCCGGACTTCCCAAGTTCGGACACAAGTCGAGACTCAAAACTGAAAACAGACGCCTGTCCGAACTTGTGTCCGGACTTCGGAAGTTCGGACATGGGTCGAGGAAAATTCAAAGTAGAAGCAGACACGTCCGAACTTGTGTCCGGACTTCCAAAGGTCGGACACAAGTCAAGACTCTGAAATTTTCACGCAACAGGGCTTGTCCGAACTTCCATGTCCGGACGGATGTTCGGACAAGGCAAGACACTCATTTTCTAAGCCTTCAAACACTTAACCAATTCCCACCAAACTTCTCCTAAACCCTCATAATGTCTTCTAACATCATTTGGTACACCTTACACCCTCATACAACATCCACAAAACTCATTTTCTATCTCCTTAAACACATTAAATCATTCACCAAGATCCACCTTAATCATTATACATTTTCCTTGTAATAATGCTAACACTTGTAATGCTTTCCTCTAGGTTTCTAGGTGGTGGTTCATACCTAATGTAACCACTATGCCAAATGTTTTCTTCACCACTAAACATCATCTCCAAGCATCTCTCACTATCTAAAACTCTTTTAAGCATTTACTAAAAGTTCCTTCACAAGTTTAAAACTTCCACCATCAACACATTATTTCCTTCCTAGTTTGTGCACCAACATTTACCTAAGTCCTAAATACTCAAATACATTCTCTTGATTCCTAAATCCTCCATGGTGATACCTAAGTCATTATAAGTCGTTAGAACACCTCAACTTCACCCTTTTCATCAAGACAACCTATAGAACATTCCTAGTACTTCCTTAGTCATTAAATTCCCTTAGAATATCTTAAACACTTAAACTCTCCTTTAAATTTTTGCCATGGGTTCGCTAGTAGTATATAGTACCTCCTAACACATGGTTTTTCTCCATCAAACAACCAATACCACACAAATTCTCATCACAACACCTTAACACACAATCTACACTAAAACTTCACCACATCATCATATATTGCTTAAACTCAAAATGCTTGGCACTTAGGCCCTTAAATGACAACAATCTTACCCACTGAATTTCCACATATATTTGCCTTCAACCTGCGAATACACTCAACAAGGCTCCCATTGAAATAAAATGCCTCTTGTAATTTCATTTCCACATTGTTTTAACTATCTCTTCTTCTCATTTGCTCTTTAGTCAAAGTTCACAAGTATAGTCATTGTTTCTTCTAGGTTTTATAACACCTTCCCAATATAAACTCTACACTAAACTCATCATATACCTAAATCCATTCCCTTAAACAACAAGACATCTTAAGGTAAGTAATTTACCTTGTTCTTTTATAAGCTTAATAAAAAAGCTTTCTTCCTTAGGTTTTCTTTGTTCAATCTCGGTCACCAATGTGATTCTCCTTGCCAATGTTCTAACCAATATCCAATGACTCCAATGAGTACTAGATAACACATTAACCCTAAGGAACAAACCCTAGGTTAAAAATATGCTTAAGGTATTAATGTGATTGTTTTACCTTGGTTTCTCAAGACAAACTTGGATATGAAGCAAGAAGGACCTCCTCTCTCCTTTGAAGAGTAGAAAACAAGCTAGAACAAGGCATAAACATGGAGTTCCATGAGTATATATTTCGGACATGTGAAGAAAATGGTGGAAACCTAGATTTTCTTACATTTCTTTACCTTAAGAGAATGAAGATGCCAATGGAGTCTCCAAACTTGAATTTCATCCTCTAATGGTGGTTTGACTTGGCACCAAAATGAAGCTCTTGAAGTTTTGAAAAGATAGAAAGAAGGAGCTTGAGCTAACTAAGAAGAGTATGTATTTTGTTTTGGATTTGGAGCTAAAATGAGTAAGATGTGACCAAGGGAAGATGGAGCTTTCATGGAGGTTGAGTTCTACGTGAATGGAGAAGGGAGAGAGCAGCTCAAACCGTGGGAAAACAAAGGAGAATGAAGAAGTGAGGAGAGAGAACTAATAAAGTGTGATATTTAAAGGTGAATAGTGATTTTACTTTATAACTCTCATTTGCTTTCTTATTTACTTAATGACTCATGAAGGTGGTGACTCACCTCCTAAGAAACCGGCCCCTTTTATTAATGAGGGTAATTAAGTCTTTGTTGACCAAATGTCTCACTTATATAGACTTATGTATAAAACTAGCTTAATTAATTCACTATTCACCAAAAAAAGGCACATTGTTGTGAAATTTTTGATTTCCCATTGATATAGACTTCCAAATGTGATACTATATAGTACACATGTTAATTAAAGAGTAATGATGGACATTTAGCCATTCAAAACTCATTTACAAGACAATTTTTCAAAAACGTGCTTTAAGACTCCTTAAAGCACATTTTGTGTTTTAACTTGTTTTCAAGCTTGGTTTCTTTGGTAATTGATTTAAAATGACCATTAGGATATTACTAAGGTCTTAGAACAATATTTGGGTACTCTCCCAAGTCTCTCCAAGCTTAGAGCACGTTTTTGTTAAAACTGCTCTTTTGGTGTTTCCTTATATTTTCTTTGGTTAGAAATGTTTCTTAATGTTTCTAAGGCATTATTTAGCCTCCTTATATCTTAGTTTATCATTTAAACACCATATCTAAGTTTGGGGTATTTCAATCTACCCCCCTTAAAAGAACTTTGTCCTCAAAGTTCACACGTGTGCTTAACATTCACGGTACATAGTTCTCTTAATCTTAATACCAATCTTATATTCACATTCATACATCTCAAGACTCAAAGGTCAATCTCAAATGCAATGACTAAGTATTATACATAACTCAGGCTTACACCGAAGTGTAGCAACTTACATAAATTCACATCTTAAACAACCAAAACAAACGACAACATGATCGTTTCCTAACTCAAAAGCGAGGAAGCTCTACCCCCCCCTTAAAAGGGGTACGCCCCGTACCCTATAAAGACGATCTAGTCAGTAAATAAAGAAGGGTACTTCGCCCTCATCTTATCCTCTAATTCCCACGTGGCCTCTTCGACATCCTGGTTAGACCAGAGAATCTTCACCAGTCGCACTGACTTGTGGCGAGTGTCCCTAGTCTTGCTGTCCAAGATTCTTGAGGAGTCTCCACGGATCTCATATTTGGTCTAAGTCAACCTCTCAGGTTCTAACACATGGGAGGGGTGGTGCATGTATTCTTTAGCTGTGAAACATGAAAAACATCATGCGCTTTACCCAGCTCAGCAGGTAAATTCAACCTGTAAGCAACCGGGCCCACCCGCTCCGTAATCTCATAAGGACCAACAAATTTCGGGCTCAATTTGCCCTTCTGCCAAACCTGAATACACCCTTCATCGGCGATACTCGCAGAAATACCTGGTCACCCACTGCGAACTCCAGGTCCGTCGTCGAACATCAGCATACGACTTCTGCCTATCTTGAGCAGCTTTCATGTTCTCCCTGATTTGCTGAACTTCAGCCTTAACTTGTTCTAAGTACTCTGGTCCTATAATGACCGTCTCACTCGACTCATCCCAGCAGAGCGGTGTACGACATGGTCTACCGTACAACGCTTGAAAAGGTGCCATCTTGATCGAAGCGTGATAGCTGTTGTTGTATGAAAACTCGATCAGATGCAATCTGTCAATCCAACTGCCCTGGAAGTCTAAGGCACATGTTCTCAGCATGTCCTCGAGTGTCTGAATAGTACGCTCAGTCTGACCATCTGTCTGAGGATGGAACGGGGGTACTCAGCTTGAGTTCTGTACCCAACGCTTCTCTGGTAGCTCTCCAGTACCTCGAAAGGAATCTGGTATCTCTATCTGACACTATGGTCTTTGGTATGCCGTGATGTCTCATGATTTCTTTCTCAAATAAACTCAGCTAATTGGTCACCTTCCAAGTATCCTCATCATGTATGAATCGGGCTACTTTGGTAAGGCGATCCACCACCACCCATATCATGTTGAGACCTCCCCTAGCAGGAGGAAGCCCAACTACGAAGTCCATGGAGATATCATGGAACTTCCACTCCGGAACTGGCATCGACTGTACCATTCCGCCGGTCGTCAGTGCTCGAATTTCACCTTCTGGCATGTGAGACACCTCAAGACGAACTCGGTAACATAGTCTTCATCCCCGACCACCAGAAGTACTCTTCATGTCTTTATACATTTTAGAGGCTCCCGGATGGATGGAAACTGAAGAACAGTGTGATTCTCTAAGTATACGGTTTTTAGATCCGTGTTGCCTCATGGTATGCATAATCGGCCCTTAAGTCTGATCAGATCATCATCATGAAGTCTGAAGTCGTATTTCTGACTCTCAAAGGTACATCATCAGCTTCTGTCTGACCTCTCTCATATACGAAATCTGTAATCTGAGCCTCTCGCACCTCATAACCAAGCTGGGAGAAAGAAAATAGCGAATGGAGTGAGTGTGCTCGACGGCTCAGGGCATCTGCTACAACATTGGCCTTCCCCTCTTTGTATTGGAGGTCAATGTCATAGTCTTTCAGAAACTCTAACCATCTCCTCTGTCGAAGATTTAACTCCTTCTGAGTGAATATGTATTTCAAACTTTTGTGATCGGTGTAGATCGTGACACTAACCCCATATAAGTAGTGGCGCCATATCTTCAAAGCGAAGACTACAGCTCCCAGCTCTAAATCATGTGTGGGGTAGTTCTCCTCATGTTTCTTCAACTGGCGTGAGGCATATGCCACCACCTTGCCATGTTGCATGAGCACGCAACCCAGCCCTCTGCCGGATGCATCACAATAAACCTCAAAGCCCTCTGTACCGTCTGGAATGGTCAGTACCGGTGCAGTGGTCAGTGAGTCCTTCAAGCGCTGAAATGATCTCTCACAGTCAACTGTCCACAGAAATGGTGCATCTTTCTTCATCAGACTGGTCATCGGCTTCGCGACCTTGCTGAAATCTCTAACAAACCTCCTGTAGTAACCTGCCAGACCGAGAAAGCTCCGGATGTCGGTAACAGTCTTCGGCCTTGGCCAGGTACGTACGGCATCAATCTTTGCTGGATCCACTGCGATCCCAGCATCTGAGATGACATGACCTAGGAAAGAGACCTGGTCAAGCCAAAACTCACACTTGGAGAACTTAGCATATAGCTGGTTCTCCCTCAGTATTTCCAATACCCTCCTCAGATGTTCCTCATGTTCAACTTAGACTTTGAATATATCAGAATGTCATCAATAAAAACCACAACCGACTTGTCCAGCTGCTCCCGGAACAAGCGGTTCATCAGATCCATAAACTTCGCCGGTGCGTTCGACAAACCGAACGGCATCACTGTAAACTCATAGTGGCCGTATCGTGTCCGGAATGCCGTCTTCTCAATGTCTCCCTCCTTAATGGCTATCTGATGATACCCCGATCTGAGATCAATCTTGGAAAACACAGATGCTCCCTTCAACTGATCGAACAGATCGTCAATGCGGGGTAGTGGGTACTTATTCTTCACTGTCACTTGCATTCAGCTCTCTGTAGTCGATGCAGAGGCGGAGACTACCATCCTTCTTCTTCACGAAGAGGACTGGCGCTCCCCATGGTGACACACTTGGTCTAATGAATCCTTTATCCAACAAATCTTTCAATTGTTCTTTTAATCAGTCATTTCTGCCGGAGCCATACGGTATGGTGCTTGGCTATCGGTCCGGTACCAGGTAGCAGCTCAATGGTGAACTCTACCTCCCGAGTGGGTGGCATGCCGGGCAGTTCCCGTGGAAATAAGTCGGGGAACTCCGACACTACCGGTAAGTCGGGGTCGAACTCAGGGTCTCTCTCTATGTCCTGTACATAGCAGAGGTATACTTCTTCCTTTCTCCTTAATCTCTATGCATTGCCATGGCGGTGATGATCTTAGTCGAAGGCTCTCTGGGCCTCTGGCGGTATGATATTGTTACCCCAGACGGACTCCTGAGCAGCAATCTATGCTCGGCGCAGAGGATACGTCCCTTGTGCCGCTCCAACCAGTTCATCCCGAAGATAACATCAATCCTAGCTTACTGAACTCAATGAAACTGACTGGAAAGTCTTCTCCCTTAATTCTGATGGTGGCTCCTCGGTAGTAACGAGTGCAACAAACCTTCTCCTTAGACGGGAGCGTGACCGTGAAGTCGGGTAGCTCATCAGCGTCTAGCCCCAACCTGCTCGCAAATGATGCCGAGACAAAGGTATGCGAGGCCCCTGAGTCGAAGAGAACTGATGCCTCAATCCCATTAATCGGAAAGGTGCCGGTGAGGATAGTACCGCTGGCGTCGGCCTGTGCCTCTGTAAGTATGCTTAGTGCAGCTTCCGTACCGAGTCCATAACCTAATTGTGTTCACAAGCTTCATGAGTATTGATGGTATAACAAGAGTCGTAACAATTTATATGAACAACACTGTTATTTTATTCATGACCATCCTGTTTACAACATGTGCTTCAATCTTACATCTCATTTCTCATCTCATTCTAACATTACATGGCTAATATTGTCTAAAGGTTAGGTTTAATCTTCCTGGTCTCATATGTGTCGCATTGATTACTGCTGATGGTGCTGTATTCAGCTTGATTCTCTTAATCCCATGGTATAACATCCTTGATTCTCTTAATCCCATGGTATAACATCCTTGATTCTCCTCCCAAAATTAATACATCACCTGACTTAAGTACTAACTTATCTGCACGGTCCGCACGCTTCTGCTCGCCGTATAAAAATTCTGTCATCCCCAATGGACCAAGACACTACGGGTATCCCTCTTTCGAGAGACTCCGTGTCTCGTCCTTATCCTGGTGTAGTCCCAGTCTCCCATCTTTTTCGTAGAAGTTTACAATGCAAATGTCTGCCTGGATGTCTGGAATCGGTTCAGCTTCCAACTGCTGAGCGATTTCCACGACTTGTGTAATAACTGGATGGAACTCTTCGGGTATTCCCGGTGGTGAGACTCCATCTTGCACCCTCATGGTTTGGTAATTCTTGGCATACAGATTCCAATCCTTGCCCAAGCTCATCATCTTTAATTTCATCCTTGCTCCCCCTGGGTACTCCGGTGTGTAAAAACCTCCCGGTCCCATTCCTAGTTGATTGCATCTCCTGATGATGGCTATTTGTGCTTCGGGTGTCAGGTATCCCCTTAATAAAATCATACCTGGGTGGATAACCTGACATTGTTCGGTTGGAAAGTCTATGATTTCGAGGTCGGTGTGCTCCGGGTTAGGTGTAGATGGTATTGGGTAGCAGATGTTGAATCTTCCTAGAGTGGTAGTAGGTTATATCTCACTTAAGTTCTAATCTCATCTTATTCTTACTTAACTCATTTATTCACCAAACATGCATGATAATGCGGTAAGCAGGTAGTTTTTATTACTAAATGGTTATAGCGGTACCTGGCCTCGATGAGGGCTCAGGCTCATCGTCCCGGTCCACCATGTGTAAAGTGGGTCCCGTCTTCTGGGTCACCCGTGGGTTCTTGTCCGCCGGCTGCTGCACCTTCCTCTGACCGTCAGATCCAGCTCCCTGATCGGTCTTGCCCTTGCCCCTGGTATCGGGCCTACAGGCTCTGCTAGCAGGGTTCCGGTAACACTCATATGCTCGATGCCCGTAGACTCCACAAAAGTTGCACTCCACCTTATTCCCCTTACAGTCGAGCCCGGGGTTGTCCTTGTGACACCATCTACAGATGAAGCGTCGCTGGTAGCCACCACCGGCTCCCTTCTCAGTCTCAGGTCTTGATGATTCATATAGTCAATCCTCATATCTCAAACGGTTACTAACTTATTTCTTAACTCATTCAATATCAATTTCCTTACCCTTTGGCGCCTTAGAGCGCAGTGGTGTAGCTGCAATAGCATAGGTCAGCTTCAATGGCTCTTCTGAAGCCTTCTCCTTTTCCTCCCTCCCCTTTGGGTTCTAATTTTTCTGGGCCTGAGGCTGGTACTTTTGTTTCTTGTACCCTCCTTGCCCTTGACTTTCTGAGCTCTTACCAGCACTTCCTCTTAGCATTCTCCTCGTCCCTCAGCTGGACGGTTATCTCAACCTTAGCAGCGGCATGATAGCACTCCTGCTTTTCCATAGTATTAGTCACTCTTATTTCTCATAATCTAAATCTTACTCATTACTTACTCAAATCTCAATCATTCTTATTACCTGCAAGGTAGTGTAACTCGTCGGCCCCATGCCGTAGCGGAGTCGATGGCTAAGCCCGCCATAGAAGCGGTCCACCAAGATCTGGTCAGAATACCCTAGACCTGGCAGAAGACGGAGCAAGGTAGTGAACTTTGAGTAATACTCGTCCACTGTCATCTTGTCCGACTGCTTAAGCGCATCCAACTGTAAGCGCTTCTTCGTCTGGACATGGGCGGGGTAGTACTTTGCTCGTAGCAAGGCGGTGTACTGCTCCCAGCCGAACTCTGGATTGGCCACATGCTGGGCCCTCACCAGCTTCCACCAATCGCCTGCCGCCCCCTTCAGATAGAAAGCAGCTAAGCGCACCTTGATCCCAGCAGGGACATCAAGGGTCTCGAAGGCGGTCTCCAGCTCGGAGATGTACGCCTCAAGCTTGGCGGGATCGGTCTCCCCCTTAAAATGCGCGGGTCGAAGATCTGCTAGACTCTTCACCCAGTTTGGTTCCCTAGGTTGTGGCGGTGGAGGTGGTGCACCCACACCAGGCTGATAGCCCATGTGCCCTAATGCGGCAGCTACGATCTCTGCGATCGTCTGCCCTCCAGGTATCCCTGAAGTATCCTCACCCCGGCCGCGACCTCGGCCTCCTCTAGGGCGTCCTGCCATCTGAACAAGCATAACTCACATTAGATTCGTATTCACCACTGTTTTGGTTAGTAAATTTATAACGTCCGTAGACGGTAAAGACAATCCACACTTATTAGTGGTCATCTGACTCTACTCACTCTAACTTCTCACACCCTTAACCCAACACTTATTCCTCAACTTATATCCTAACTCGGTGGTTACTCATGTCCGGTATTTCTTGATCAGAGCGTAACTACGCTCTGATACCACTTTTTGTAACACCCCATCAAAAGCCTATCGTGGTTATCGCAACTGAACACTTATTCGAATACGTCGCAGCGGAAATAAATAACACCTGGACCTTGCCACGGTCTGATCTTTAGAATATACCGGCTTTAACGTTTACAATACTTATCCAAAATACTTATCCAACTCAAAACATCAACACTCACAATACCACAACCAACCGAGTACTAGTATCTTAACATAATCCCAAACTTACATCAGTTTAATATAAACAGTCGGGTGCACAGGCGCAACCCGAACTCAAAATAAATGTCCCACCCTAAGTCTAACCGCTCCTACTCTCGTAGTGCGTCCTCATGGGCCTCTTACCTGCAAGTGTAAAAGTAGCCCCCGAGGGGGTCAGCACGAATGCTGGTACACCCTCTCATGGCCCCCAAGCTAACGGGGCTACGACGACTAATTGTCGATAGCATGGAAATTGATTACATACACAAGCATAATATGAAGTGCAATAACAATAACCACAGATGAACATATATAGTTCACAAACAATGAACGTCTCGAGCGTTCCCTTATCAAGTGGGTTAGTAACCCCCTCCTTAGTCCTCATTTCCTTAATCTCATTTCCTTACCTTACCTTAATCTTAATCTTAATCTTAATCTCAGTATACAAACCTTTCCTGGAAGGGATTGGTTGTAGCTTAATTCGAACCTGGGATTTAGGTGATCCCACCGCACCATCTTAATGCCACCTACTCTGGACGGGAGTCCAGCGTAGCTGAGCCGGCAACCGGCCCTAGGCTACAAGTCCGAAGACAAGTCCTTAAGCGGAGGGCGGATCTGATTCAGATACCGTCCCCCTTTTTCCTTAGCATGCATGACCGGAGATCGGTCCCGGGTTTCCTCACTCAAGTTCCAGTTAGTAGACATCTTAAACACCATGTGCTAGCTAAGCCTTAACGGGCATTAACCAACATCCATCAAACTTAACTCTTATTCTTAACTCAGTAAGTACTAAACTTGGTTAGTAACCATCTCAAGTCTCGCGGGTCAGTGTAAAGATAACACAAACAAAACGAGAATAAATATAACCGGTTGCATGCTTTATCTTGTTTTAGTCATAGCAATTAAACAGATAGCACACAAGCCGAGGGACACCTCGTTAGCAAGCAGGTCACAAGAAGGATTGTACTGTTCACCGTCGATGATCGTTTGGTTTATCTCCTTCCAAGTCCCAATTCACAAAGCCTAGAACATTGATTCAGTTTTACGTTATTATAAATCCAACTCAATAGAATTTCTTAACTTTCCAAGACATCAACTTTTACCCATTGTTTTTCACTAAGCCTTATGGTTTTTTTTTTAACTTGACTCCTAAGTGCATCATTTCCTCATTATTTATTACACTTACTCTCCCACTTAATGACCATCACACCTACCAAACAAGTCCTTAACAATCTCATAACATCCATACTTAATTATCCCCATCATTTCCTAACCTTAAACAAGGTTTTTGGTCCATACAGTGGCCTGTCCGAACTTGTGTCCGGACTTCCCAAGTTCGGACACAAGTCGAGACTCAAAACTGAAAACAGACGCCTGTCCGAACTTGTGTCCGGACTTCGGAAGTTCGGACATGGGTCGAGGAAAATTCAAAGTAGAAGCAGACACGTCCGAACTTGTGTCCGGACTTCCAAAGGTCGGACACAAGTCGAGACTCTGAAAATTTTCACGCAACAGGGCTTGTCCGAACTTCCATGTCCGGACGGATGTTCGGACAAGGCAAGACACTCATTTTCTAAGCCTTCAAACACTTAACCAATTCCCACCAAACTTCTCCTAAACCCTCATAATGTCTTCTAACATCATTTGGTACACTTACACCCTCATACAACATCCACAAAACTCATTTTCTATCTCCTTAAACACATTAAATCATTCACCAAGATCCACCTTAATCATTATACATTTTCCTTGTAATAATGCTAACACTTGTAATGCTTTCCTCTAGGTTTCTAGGTGGTGGTTCATACCTAATGTAACCACTATGCCAAATGTTTTCTTCACCACTATAACATCATCTCCCAAGCATCTCTCACTATCTAAAACTCTTTTAAGCATTTACTAAAAGTTCCTTCACAAGTTTAAACTTCCACCATCAACACATTATTTCCTTCCTAGTTGTGCACCAACATTTACCTAAGTCCTAAATACTCAAATACATTCTCTTGATTCCTAAATCCTCCATGGTGATACCTAAGTCATTATAAGTCGTTAGAACACCTCAACTTCACCCTTTTTCATCAAGACAACCTATAGAACATTCCTAGTACTTCCTTAGTCATTAAATTCCCTTAGAATATCTTAAACACTTAAACTCTCCTTTAAATTTTTGCCATGGGTTCTCTAGTATATAGTACCTCCTAACACATGGTTTTTCTCCATCAAACAACCAATACCACACAAATTCTCATCACAACACCTTAACACACATCTACACTAAAACTTCACCACATCATCATATATTGCTTAAACTCAAAATGCTTGGCACTTAGGCCCTTAAATGACAACAATCTTAACCACTGAATTTCCACATATATTTGCCTTCAACCTGCGAATACACTCAACAAGGCTCCCATTGAAATAAAATGCCTCTTGTAATTTCATTTCCACATTGTTTTAACTATCTCTTCTTCTCATTTGCTCTTTAGTCAAAAGTTCACAAGTATAGTCATTGTTTCTTCTAGGTTTTATAACACCTTCCCAATATAAACTCTACACTAAACTCATCATATACCTAAATCCCATTCCCTTAAACAACAAGACATCTTAAGGTAAGTAATTTACCTTGTTCTTTTATAAGCTTAATAAAAAAGCTTTCTTCCTTAGGTTTTTCTTTGTTCAATCTCGGTCACCAATGTGATTCTCCTTGCCAATGTTCTAACCAATATCCAATGACTCCAATGAGTACTAGATAACACATTAACCCTAAGGAACAAACCCTAGGTTAAAAATATGCTTTAAGGTATTAATGTGATTGTTTTACCTTGGTTTCTCAAGACAAACTTGGATATGAAGCAAGAAGGACCTCCTCTCTCCTTTGAAGAGTAGAAACAAGCTAGAACAAGGCATAAACATGGAGTTCCATGAGTATATATTTTCGGACATGTGAAGAAAATGGTGGAAACCTAGATTTTCTTACACTTTCTTTACCTTAAGAGAATGGAGATGCCAATGGAGTCTCCAAACTTGAATTTCCTCCTCTAATGGTGGTTTGACTTGGCACCAAAATGAAGCTCTTGATGTTTTGAAAAGATAGAAAGAAGGAGCTTGAGCTAACTAAGAAGAGTATGTATTTTGTTTTTGATTTGGAGCTAAAATGAGTAAGATGTGACCAAGGGAAGATGGAGCTTTCATGGAGGTTGAGTTCTACGTGAATGGAGAAGGGAGAGAGCAGCTCAAACCGTGGGAAAACAAAGGAGAATGAAGAAGTGAGGAGAGAGAACTAATAAAGTGTGATATTTATGTAAAAGGTGAATAGTGATTTTACTTAATAACTCTTATTTGCTTTCTTATTTACTTAATGACTCATGAAGGTGGTGACTCACCTCCTAAGAAACCGGCCCCCTTTTATTAATGAGGGTAATTAAGTCTTTGTTGACCAAATGTCTCACTTATATAGACTTATGTTATAAACTAGCTTAATTAATTCACTATTCACCAAAACAAGGCACATTGTTGTGAAATTTTTGATTTCCCATTGATATAGACTTCCAAATGTGATACTATATAGTACACATGTTAACTAAAGAGTAATGATGGACATTTAGCCATTCAAAACTCATTTACAAGACAATTTTTCAAAAACGTGCTTTAAGACTCCTTAAAGCACATTTTGTGATTTAACTTGTTTTCAACCTTGGTTTTCTTTGGTAATTGATTTAAAATGACCATTAGGATATTACTAAGGTCTTAGAACAATATTTGGGTACTCTCCCAAGTCTCTCCAAGCTTAGAGCACGTTTTTGTTAAAACTGCTCTTTTGGTGTTTCTTTATATTTTCTTTGGTTAGAAATGTTTCTTAATGTTTCTATGGCATTATTTAGCCTCCTTATATCTTAGTTTATCATTTAAACACCATATCTAAGTTTGGGGTATTTCAAATAATTACATAATTAAGTCTTAACTATTTATAATCTTCAAGGATATTTCAGTCTACCCCTCTTAAAAAGGACTTCGTCCCGAAGTCATATCCCCCAATTCAAATAGTCCTAGAACATCTAGTTCCATACTAATCTCAACTCTAGGGATCAAGTCCCGTATCTCATCAACTTAATCTCCCAGTGCATGTGTAGCACATATCATCTCGATAACATCCACAATAATTACCACTGGGCACAACAAGTGCACATGTATATCAACCCAAAGTGTAACAAGAGTACACATATAAACAGTCAAAGTGCAACAATAGTGCACATTGACTAGCTAGTGCAACAATAGTGCACCTATGCTCCAACCAAAATGTAACAACCATACACATACACTCAACCATCGATGGTGAAAACCATAGCAAAGGACTTTCCTGAGTCCACAACATTCACAAACATATAGGTACGTATATATCTAACTATTATCTCAAATGATACTCACACACTACCACCAAGTGCATAAATGCACATATAGCCAAACGTCTATATCTACCCGCGGGAGAGCGGTCTTAACGACAAAGGACTCTACGGTCCACAGTCCCGTGGGTAGTGTCGCCTAATCTCCACAATATTTAAGCTCATCATCTACACATATCTGTGTCCACTTGTAGGGAGGTTCGGGAATCATCCAACTCCGACGTAGTCAGCATCGGTGCTGGACTATCCTTCCACCCCAATTTGTCTTCAGCCTCCCTTGATCTGACTAGGACCAAATTTGACCTCCCACGTCAATTTCAACCAACCAATTTATTTAACCAGTTCTAGTCTTATACTCTATTAGTTTTGTCACATTGTGTTCAGTAGATAAACAAACAAACTAGTATCATTAATCTAGTCATAGACACAAATGATTGTACTTATCTCCACCATAGAACACAAGTTCCTTTAATTCACCACCCTTCCATTTCCTAGAGGTTTTAACTTCCACTAGGCTACTAAACGGTTCCATACCGATATTACTGGAGTTTATACTCCCTCTTACTAGTATTCCCACATTAGAATTAACAAGTTTGGTGGGTTTTTGTCAAGTATATAAGTATACATATCAAAACATCATTCAAGTATCACGTAGAATACATCATAAGCAAGTGTATAAACACATGCAACCAAGTATCTCATTGGATACTTAACACACATATGAGTGCACAAATGCACATCCAACAACTAACTAAGTATGGCCCACATACGCACATATACAAGCAAACATAGTTTAAGTATTCCCCGCATACACACATATATAAACAAACATAGTTTAAGTATGCCCCGCATACACAGCCACCAAAACTTAGTGTACCCTGTGTACTGCCAAGAGCCTCTACCCCCTTAAAAAGGGTTACGCCCCCGTACCCCACAAGTATACAACAGCCGCCCAGCGAAGAGTGCTGGATGATTGGCTCTCATAGAGTTCTCCAACTCCCATATGACTTCTTCTGCCTCATAGTTCGACCAAAGGATTTTGACCTTTTTAATGGTCTTGTTCCTGGTTTCCCTCATTTTCATGTTGAAACTTCGGAGTGGAGTCTCCTCATATCTGAGAGACGGTTCTAACTCTAGCCACTTGGGCTCTAAACATATGTGAAGGGTGAGGCGCGTACTGTTCCAGCCAAAAGACGTGAAATACTTGTACGCTCTTCCAAACACGTTCTAATGGGCCTACTCTGAAATACCCCAAACTTATATATGGTGTTTAAGCGATAAAATAAGTTATAAGGAGGCTAAATAATGCCTTAGAAACATTAAGAACCGTTTCTAATCAAAGAAAACATAAGGAAACACCAAAAGAGCAGTTTAAGCAAAAACGTGCTCTAAGCTTGGAGAGACTTGGGTGAGCACCCAAATATAATTCTAAGACCTTAGTAATATCCTAATGGTCATTTTAAACCAATTACCAAAAAAAACCAAGCTCATAAACAAGTTAAAACACAAAATATGCTTTAAGGAGTCTTAAAGCACATTTTTGAAAAATTGTCTTGTAAATAGGTTTTGAGTGGCTAAATGAACATAATTACTCTTTAATTAACATGTGTACTAATTAGTATCACATTAGGAAGTCTAAATCAATGGGAAATCAAAAATGTGACAATTATGTGCCTTGTTTAGTGAATAGTAACCAAATAATGCTAGTTTAAGACATTAGTCAAAGTAAGTCAATTAAATGGTCAACAAAGACCACAATACACCTTTTTTGACTAAGGGGGCCGGTTTTTAAGTGTGACTCACCACACTTATCTAGCTAAGTAATGAATAAAGCAAAAGTAAGTAAAAACACTATTCATCTTTTAACATAATATCTTACCTTTAGTAGTCCTCTCTCCTCCTTTCTTCATTCTTCATCTTCTCCATCGGTTTCTCTTGCTCTCTTTCCTCTCTTTCACGTAAGAAGACAACTCCATGCTAGCTCCATCTTGTTTTGCCCACATCTTGCTCATTTAAGCTCCAAAATCAAAACCAAGTACATATATCTCTTAGTTAGCTCAAGCTCTTCCTTTTTATCTTTTCAAAAATTCAAGAGCCTCATTTTGGAGCCAAGGAAAATCGCCATTAGAGGAGGAAACTCAAGCTTGGAGACTCCATTAGCTTCTCAATTCTCTTAAGGTAAAGAATATGTAAGGAAATCTAGGTTTCCATCATTTTCTTCCATTGTCCGAAAATTTGTACTCATGGGACTCCATGTTTATGCTTTGTTCTAGCTTGTTTTCTACTCTTCAAAGGATAAAGGAGGTCCTTCTTGCTTCATATTCAAGCTTGTCTTGAGAAACCAAGGTAAAACAATCAATTTAATACCTTAAAACACATTCTAACCTAGGTATTTATTCCTTAAGGTTGGTGTGTTGTTTAGTACTCATTGGAGTCATTGAATATTGGTTAGAACATTGGCAAGGAATATTTGATTGGTGACCGAGATTGTTCAAGAAAAACCTAAGGAGAAAAGTTTGTGGAGCTTGTGAAAGAACAAGGTAAATTTCTTACCTTAAGGTGTTTAATGCATTAAGGGGTGGGATTTAGGTATATGATGAGTGTAGCTTAAGGTTTACATTAGAAAAGGGCTATATATTACCTAGGAGAAACAATGACTATGTTTGAGAACTTGTGACTAAGGAGCCAATGAGAAAAGAAGTAGTTAAACAATGTTCAGATGAATTATAAGAAGCATTTTATTTCAATGGGAGCCTTGTTGTGTGTATTCGCAGGTTAAAGGCAAATATATGTGGAAATTCAGTGGTTAAGATTATTGTCATTTAAGGGCCTTAGTGCCAAGCATTTTAAGTATATACACTATATGAAGATGTGGTGTAGTTTTGGTGTAAATTGTGTGTTAAGATGTTGTAATGAGAATTTGAGTGATCTTGGTTGTTTGATGGTGAAAAACCAAGTGTTTAGGTGTAACAATATACTAGAGAACCCATGGCAAAATTTAGTGGAGAACCTAAGTGTTAAAGATGTTTTAAGGAGATTTCATGACTAGGATAGTACTAGGAAGTTTAGAGGTTGTCTTGAAGTAAAAAGAATGAGTTTAAGGTGTTCTTGTGAGTTAGAATGACTTAGGCATTATCATGGAGGATCTTGGAATCAAAAGAATGTTTAGGTATGCACCTAAGGCAATTTGAGAATGTGTTTAGGAAATATGCACTCTTGTTAGGAGAAGGGTAAAGTAATGTGTTTAAAGGTAAAGAGACTTCATGTAGTTACATAAAGGAACCTAGATGTTGAAAGATGCTTGGGAGATGATGTTATGGTGGTGAGGTAACATTTTGGCATAGTGGTTATGATAGGTATGAAACACCACTTGGAAAACCTAAGGAAAATATTACAAGTGTTGAGAGATTATGTAAGGAATTGGGTAATAAGGCTAGAGATGGAGATGGGCAAGTTTAGGATGTTATTTTGGTATTAGAATATGCCTAAGATCATGTGTGAAGTTTGGGTGATTTATGGATGAAGAGAACAAGTGTAACAACACTTAGAACAATGCAAAAGAAAGAAATCTGTAGCCGGTCCGGGACTGAAGTCCAGGGTGAAGTCCCGGACCAACCTAAAATTCTTGCCGAGAGTTGTTTCAACCATAGGGTCCGGGACTTAAGATTGGTAAGAATTACCGGACCACCCCCTAATTTACCCCCGAGGATTTTAGCTTGCAATGGTGCGGGACTTAAGTCCCATACAAAGTCCCGGACCACCACATTAAAATAGCCGAGAGTTTGAACTAAGTATAGGTCCGGGACTTAGGTTGAGGACAAGGTCCCGGACCACACTAAAAATCATGTTTAAGCTTGGGAAGTGTTAGGAAATGGTGGGAATGATTTTGAACTGATGTTACGAGGTTATTAAGGGCATGTTTGGTGGGTGTAATGGTTATTAAGTGGGTGAACAAGTATAATAGATAATGAGGAAGTGATGCACTTAGAAGTTAAGTTAAAAACCATAAGGCTTCGTGAAAAACAATGAGTAAAATTTGATGTCTAGGGAGGCTAAGTAATTGTATTGAGATGAATTGAATAATAACCTAAAACTGAATGAATGTTTTAGGATTGGTGAATTGGGACTTGGAAGGAGATTTTAATACCCTGGATCTAAAAATGGTGATTAAATTACTCTAATATGATTATTAAAGGCCTAATGGTGCCTAAAGAGTATTGGTAAAGAAAATAAAAACCAAAAGTAAAGAGAAAACGCTTGAAAAGCGAAAAACGCTAAAACACGCATTAAATAAAAATAAGAGATATATGATCTCGTAAGGGTCCGAGATGGATTCCTAAGGCTTTGTTAGGCCTAATTAGTGTACGGGAATGATTCCCGAAGAAAACGGATCCAAATAATGGATTAAAACGTTAACGGAGTTTTAAAGCACGTTTTTCGAGAAAACCCGAAAACATGACTTTAAGTGGTCAAACAGACCCGTAAAAATTATAGTTGAATAAATAACTATAATTAAGTATTAATGGAAGCTTAATAACCATTAAAATTAATTAAACGAGAAAATTCCGGAAAACGGACCCGGTAAGTGAATAGTGCCAAACCGGGTAAAATAACAAGCGTTTTCTGTCAAAAACCGAAAACGCTCCAGCATGTATGTATATAGTGTGGGGCCGGTTTTAATCAGTTTAATTACCCTCTCCCACACAAGCCTTAACTAATTAATTCCCTAAGTCACTACAAGACAAATTAAGTAAAGTAGAGGGGAGGAATAGTAACTAAAACTTTTAAACCCTCTCTCCTTCCTTATTCTCTTCATTCACGATTTGCTCCCCCTCCATCGGACTCCTTCTTCTTCTCTAAGCCTACGATGGCGATTTGCTTTTCCCCAAGCAGCACCCTCCTTCTCCTTCATCTGCAAAGTCTAAAATGACTTCAAATCACAAAATAAACACACCATGAGACTCCTCTCTTCTTGAGCATCGTTCTCCATCTTTCGAAACTCAAAAACCCCACATTCGACCTCCATGGAAGCAGCTCCAAATGAAGGTACAAGCTGCTCATTTTGATCTAAAACCACTCCTTGGTTCCTTAAGGTAAGAAGCAAGCTCAAAATCTCCATTGTCTAGCTTCCTTTGTTTTTTGGAAAATTCCAACGTGAGCACCTTCTCCATCCTTGCTTCAGCCGGTTTCTTCTTGCCTCGGTGGAGTGCTGGAACTTCATCATTTTGATTGCCTAAACTCTCCATATGGACACTTGAAGGTAATCTCTAAGCTAAACCCTAAAAACTAGCTAATGAAATACTAGTTTCTGTGAGGGGAGATTGAATTAATTAGCTTGTTACGTGTGGTGTGGGGAAATGATTCTAGATGGCAAGCTAGACTCCCTTGTGTGTTGGGAAAACAAGAAGAGGAAGAGAGAACAAGAGAAGGAGGAAGAAGAGAAAAGAAAACAGAAAAACTAGCAAGGTAATGAACTTACCTTGGGTTGGTTTTGTTCTCTGTAAAACACATTTGTAAACGTAAGTAATGACCTAGTATGGTGTAGTCATGCTACTGCAATATTGCTTGTTCAATTAAGAAGTTTTAATGATGTCTAAGTGTGGTTGGTAAGCCTTGTGGCTAAATGGTACATGGATGATAACAGAGGGAACTTAGTATGCAGTAGCAGTGGTTTTAATGTTGTGATAACAGGGATGGAAAAAATTGATTTTGGTGGCTGTTGTAGTGTGGTGAGAATGCTTAGGAATGTAGACAAACCTTGTCAAAATTTGCCTAGGAATGTATGGGCTTGAGTGTATTGATGCGTGGAGTTAGAATGATAAGAAAGAAAGGATTAAAAACTGCATCAGAGACAAGAAACAAGGATCTGTAACAGAAGGAAAATTACAGTGAAATGAGTTAAGTAATAGATGATTATATTGGATGTTTTAGGTTAGTTTTGAATGCCTAAACAATGTCAAAACATGCTAGAATACATGTAGGAAGAGTGGGGAAGTAGTTATCATAAGCTTGGAGTTGAAACAGAAGCAAAAACATACTCATTTTTTAAACCTGCAAGTGGTTCGGGTCTGTAAACTAGGACAGAAACCCGGACCAGTGTCAAAACACGACAGAAACTTGTAAAACTGAAGTGGTTCGGGTTTGCAAACCAGGACCTAAACCCGGACCACCCCTAAATCATACCCGAGAGTTCTGTAACCATGTGGTCCGGGTTTGCAAACTAGGACACAAATCCGGACCAGTCCCAAAACTTACCCGAGAGTTTTTCCAAGTGGGGGTCCGGGTTTGCAAACTCGGACAGTAACCCGGACCACCCCAAAAATTGTATAGAAACTATTTTAAAGCTTAATTAAGGATGGGTAATGGTGGGTAATGATAGTATAAGGTAATTATGACTTGATTAATGATGTTTAAAGGTCATTGAGAGTGTAAACAAGTTTGAGAAGAGAATGAGAAAGTTAAGAGTTTAAGAACACAAGAGTAAAACTAAGTTAAACGGGATAATGGGGTTAAGTACGGGAGTATTAGTTTTACATACTGTAATGCTTTGATGTTATATAAAACATTTGAATGTTATCAGTTGAACAAGTGTGAACCGAGGAACGGGAGGTCACACGGTAAAGCTAACCCCGGTGAAAGGTATGATTTTCTCATACTCCGCGTGCTAACCGAGTTACGTTGATTTGTGTGTTTGTGTGCCGGCTTAATTAAGACTAAAGCATGAAAATAATCCCTTGTTTGATTATGTATGCCTTGTTGTATGTTGAATGAGCTAGCATACTTGTATGCCGGTGTGGTCTAACATAGAGTAAAGACCGACTCATAGTGAGTAACGTTTGGCTAGAGACCCATAGATCGGGTCGATGCTTATGATAAATATAACGTGCAAACACACAAACTATCCGTTAAAGTATAACGATAACGCAAATATACGAACTCCCTAGAATGTGAGGAGATGTGCGGGTTGAGTAATTACCCGATAACGGTTAGTAAACCATAATGACACAACCCACGAAACTAATGAGAGTGGAAAGATAAGTGAACCTCCTTCAAAGGGATTGAGGATAGTTCTAAGATGTGAACTAGTAAAGAAGGTAAAAGAGACCTAAGGGATTAGTAGCTCCCTTAAGACATGGTCGACCTCCAATATGAGGATTTTACCCGATATAAGAAAATAACCGAAAGTATGAGTAAGTAAAATATATGGGTAACTCTTAAAACCTAAGATTAACCGAACCTAAATAATGTTCCCAAAGTCATTAGAAACATCAAGAGTGATGTTTCTAGACTAATATACTTAATATTATTATAACTCCGAGAGAGGAGTGTATGGGAATGTAAATAGTCCAAGAGTAGTCGGACCTAAGTAAAAAGAGATAGGAACTAAGAGAGAGTTCCGTGAGCTAGTTGAACCTTCCCACCATGCTAGACCCAGAGTAGGGTCAAAACCGGGGAAGTAAGACTATGCTTGAGAGCCATGAGTTTTGACCTAAGTATGTATTCAGAGTAGCAAGCGTGACGTAGGAGACCTGTAGTGTCTCGAGAAACTACAAGAGCTTGAGCATGAATAACCGAAGAGTGTGGGTGAGATAATGAGTATAAATAACCCAAGAGTGTGGGTGAGATAATGAGTATAAATAACCCAAGAGTGTGGGTGAGATAATGAGATAAGTAACCCAAGAGTGTGGGTGAGATAATGAGTATAAATAACCCAAGAGTGTGGGTGAGATAATGAGAATAAGTAACCCGAGAGTGTGGGTGAGTATAGTAGGAGTAGCCCAAGAGAATGGGTGTGTATATGAATAAGTAACCCGAGAGAGCGGGTGAGGTATTGAATAAGTAAACAAGGCATAGTGAGGTATAACCCTCAAGGCCTAAGAGTAACAGATACAACTAACAACCTTGTTTTGTTAGTTAGGAATTGTGTTCCATGATTGGATGTAGATTCCTCGAGTATTACACGTACTCATTGTAATGCTATGATGCATGTTGCTTGACTAAAATGAACTCCATGTATATCCGACAAAGTGGTCGGCGTACCCTGGTTAGCACTCGGGGTATGCGAATTTCATATGCAGCTTTAAGCTGAGCCCCTAGGGGCAACGTTTTATTCGCAGGTACACCAAAGACGAAATCGTACGAGAATAGGACGGGGTCGGTGAAAGCATGGGTAGTTAGATTGTAATTACTTATGTATTGAATGAGGTGTAAGACCGAATATGTTATCGGCATCCATATAATGTAGACTCGGTATAGTAAGAAATGATTTGAGTAAAGTGTTTGTATTGTGTATTCGGTTGTTCCAGTCCATCAGACCGTTACTGTATGTGAAATAGGCCTGGTTAGCCATAGGGGTGGCTAACGGCGTTGTATCACTCTTTGTTGTATTAGTGTTCCGCTGCGAGTTATTTGGTAAATTGTGACAGATTAAGAGGTAATGGCGAGATTAGTAGTTGGGGTGTTACAAAAATGGTATCAGAGCGAAGTATCGCTCTGATGACTGGAAATACCGAGCTTAGGAGATACCGAGTTAGGAATTAGAGACTTAGGGCTATGGGTTGAGTGGTAGCGTGAGAGATGCGCTAGTTAGGAACTTCCAGTATGATCTGGATACCTACAATACCAGACCCGCCCTCCACAACCCTCGTATTAAAAAGCCCGAGAAAGAACGCCAGAGAGACAGGGAAACCCAATCTGGAAGTTATTGAAATATTTCAATATGAACCAGAACCAGTCATGCGGTAGATCCCGAGAACCAGAAACCCCGGAGACGGATCCCGCTGGAACGACAATAACCGCACTCAATGGCGTGAGGTCGAGAAATCCTAATCCAAGGAGACCAGAATCTGTGGCAGCTTGGGGCGACATGCTTAGCAGTCGCGAGAACCTAGCTGGCCGAGCGGCAGCAAGAAGGATGCACCAATCGTGCGACAAGGTGGACTCATAAGAACTAACGAGAATCGGGACACATGTCTACGGGCCGCCATGGTTATGTAATACCACTAACGGTATACTAACCAATTAAGAACCTAGTTGTGAGTAGGTATGCCCACCCTGCCACACCCGAAGAAGTTGCAATACTTCACTGAAATAACTTAGACATCTATGAGCGTAACTATGGGGAGTACCCGAATAGGACTACAAAAGTAGTACCTAAATGAGTTGACCCTCGGTAACCACAGTAAAGACGTGGGAACGAGCAACGAGGTAAAGCATAGAACTAAAGTAATTAAGGAACTCCGAGAGTGGAGAAGCACCTAAATGAATGACAGTCATGTCAAGAGGAATGAGAAGCAGCTCTAAGGAGTAGTTATCCAACTAAAGGATCAAGGAAGAGCCGACAAGGCTACCAAATACAATGTGATCAATACCGTGACCGGTATGAGTTAACCTAAAAACCGCTGTACCGCGCACTTGCCACGGCAAGTGCAGTAAAGACGGACTATTAGAAGGAGCTTTGACAAGCGACCAGTGCTTAGCAAGTATCAAAACGGCGAGAGAAGCCAGTATGGAAAGACAACCCTAAGAATTTTGAAATGGAAATTTGGAAAGGCCTAACGGCCTGACCATTGTATTAAGAGCATACCCGTCAGCGAGAAGCTAGACTTGGTAAGAAGCAACCGGCATTGAAACGCCGTGGAGATTTTATTTTCAACTCAAATTTTTTCTTTCAAAACGTAAGATTTTCCAAAAACCCCAAATTTTTAAACCAAACCAGAAAATCACGGTAAGTCATCATAGAACGATATAAGAGGAGTTGGCAACAGAATACTTCACTTAGGTGTGTGACCGACACTACGGTGTACTAAACGAGACATGGGACGACCGCACTCCGAAGGAGCTTGCGGGCCTGGCAAACCAGTTATGAGTTAGTCGGGTAAGTGGTAACGTATCAATAAGATACTCCATGTATGTATACAAGTAGAGTACGGAACACGGGAAGTAGCCCACTCCATACTACGGACGAAAGAGCCAATTCAAACCAAGACAGTTGGACACCTCGAATGATCGAAGAACACAAGGAAGCTTACCAATTAAAGTAGTCTAGAGCACAGTAAGGTGACGGACCTAAGGATATAGCATGGATAAGTGCGAGAAGCACAGAGTATTAAGGATAGACATGGGGTATGTTTCAGGAATCCTGGAAGAAATACATAATAACTGGAATGAATACCAGCGTAAGCGATACGGCGAATGCCTAGATGAACATATTAATGTTCGACAAACAGGATAGAGACCCCACAGTATACCTCACTGAAGAGAATAACGACCTGACCAAGAAGGTAAAGGAAAAGTACCAAGGATCTACCCAATAATGGGAGATACTACAACCCTAAACGGGATAGTTCAAACTATATGCAACTGCAAGACGGTGTAAAGAACTGAACACACCCATTAATTCAGGCTAGATGTGACGGCATAACTCAGTAACACCCAGGAGCAATCCTTGAAGGGTACCGGAGTCAACAGTAGTTGAACGAAACATCATGTTGAGAACATCAGTGTAAACTGAACACTCGGGTAGAACCCGAAGGGATCTTACGTAACACGGGATACCCTAGATTGCCAGAAGGCATGAATTAATATTTAGATACGTTAGGGGCATAGACTTATATTAAAATAAAAAAGGGCCTTCCATGTACGGAAGTGTGATGAGACAACCATATCAAAGAGCCCAGAAATACCTCCTAACATTTAATGGCATACGGAGATGAAGAAACCTATATAAACAGCCCACATGGAGCATGACTCGAGGCAAGGTGGCTTGTAAGCCGATAAAACCAACTACAATATGTAGATCCAAACATTGTAAAACATATGCATAAAGGCATAAGAGTTATTGTGGAGCACGAACCACTACCTTAGAGTGGGGACACCACTTGTTACTGTGGAGCCTATGGAGCGGTAATTGCGTGAACCTCTAGAGAAAGGCTACCACCTAAATATCTAATGTGAAACCGCTAGAGCGGTGTAATGAAGCTTGAGCATGTGTTAATTGCCAAAGAGTAAGTTGAACAGAGATAGTGCATAGTAAGGCGTTGATAGCAGTGGAAGGAAACCGAGAGAGTAATCGGATTAGTAGTAAACACTGTATGTGTGCAGTATGAATTGCAGAGTAAACGATGCACAGTAAGCGTAAAGAGTTTAGAGTAATATATTTTATTGAGCCAAGTGAATGGCAAGCCATAGTATAAATGGCGGGAGTATATGAGCGGAAGCTAAAGTAGTAGCTGAAGCCTTATAAGCGAATATTGTTAATGAATAAGAGCATGGTACGCAGTGAGCGACCATTGTGAGAGTGTAATCAGATAATGAAATGAAGCTGATGAGAAAAGATAGTAAAGGAGATGTATTCATTCCTATCTCATAAGAGATTTACTGCCAAGAGTTTACGCTTCTGCACTCTGTATGACTGAGTGTTTTGGTATTGCACTCGGCAGTAATGATCGAGTGGGAGAGTCAGGAATTGAGAGATGTCAACGAAGCCTGTTGAGTGAGAATCTAGAGAGATAACCGTGCGGCCGTTAGCCAAAGATGCACGAGGAACGTGAGCAGTAACCCACAGGGCCCAGGATCGATGGATGGTAAATGCAAAGTAGTATGAATGAAGAACTCTGGTACATAACCAAGAAACAAACATAATCCAGGAGCCACTATTAAACGAGGAAGCACTACATGCTAAGTAGTAGCTTAACCTCAACCGACAATAAGTCGGAAAAGGTAAGTGAATAACCACGAAGGTATACAGAGTATACAAAATAGATTTCCAAGAGCTGGAGAGAAAACCTATAACTCATCGAATTCGCATACGGTAAGAGATACCTAGCGACGATTGAGAAACCTTTAATCCCAAGTCAAAAAGGGATAAAAGGGAGTGGATAATACATTAAGAATATAAAAAGGGCGAGTTAAGCTCTAGTTATCAGGTCACGCAGCAGAAGCTTGTGGACCGTAATTCAAAGGTTAAGCATACCTAGCAAATGTGAGTAGATGGCTCATCATAAATGTCTTGAAGCCTTAGAGGCTAGAATCGAGCCCGGTTATGAGATAATTAACCACATTGAAGCTAAAACACTTCATGATACTCGAATTAGTGAACCAATGTTCAGTGATAACATATGGTTAGTTACGCGGGCGTAACCCCTTTTAAGGGGGGTAGGGCGAGAAACCGCTTAGTGTATGTTTTACATTTAGTGCGTAAACTAATATGCACATAGCACAAAAGAAATTGTTTTGATGATTGGAACTTATGTTACATAAACATATGTACCCATTCATTGTGTAATAATGATTATTGTGCATGAGTGATGCAAGTAACGAGTATGTAATATTTATGAAAAGAGGAGTAGAGAGACTCCTGGGGAATGAGAATCCCAATAGTATATGTCTAGTGAGATTAGACATGAGTTATGATGAGTATGAATCGGTATGAAACCGATGTGTAACCTTGTAGGGAGTGAGTTCCCTTGGTGATTTTATTTGAGAATGATTGATGGAGTGAGTTCCATCCCTTGGAGTTGTATGTTGTGTGTTTTAAATTGAGTAACAAATTGACTAATGAGGCCATAAGTATGGAATGCCTAGGTAAAACAACTGAAGCAATGATAATGACGGATGACCTAAGTACTAGGAACTAGAGATTAATTGAAATGAATCGATTGGTTCATGAATATGACTAGAAAGAGTAAAAGATAGAAAACAAAAATGTTTGACTATCTGATTGTTTGAAACTGACGTGGGAGGTGGAACTTGATCTGCTAGCGATCAAGGGAAACCGAACACAAATTGGAGTGGAAGGAAAGTTCAACACTGATGCTGATCACATCAGGGTTGGATGATTCTCGAAGCTCCCTATAAGTGGTCACAAGTAATCACGCTAAGAAAAGATGCGCTACCATAAATTGAGGTGGAGGTGTGTGATGTTTTAAAAACAATTTCCAGAATTTGAAAAGGAATTTCTTCAAGTATGAAGATGGAAATGAAACTGGTTTTTAAACTGCTAAACACACGCCGATGCTACGGACTTAAGTCTTGATGACGCGTAGAACGGTGGGCGTGTATTAGTTTTGAAACCATTGCACCGTACGTGCGGCGGTCCTAAGTGACCGGTTGGGGCGGTGACAGTGTGTGATTTTTCCAAAGGCAGCGGGACGGGGAGAGTACCCTGAGACGATCTTGTGTTGAGTGAGTCAACCAGAGTGCCTGAGGATATGTATATGTGTAACGTGTTGATCAGAACCGAAGGGACCATAGGCCAGAGAGAGTAAGTGCCCATTTGTCATGAAACGGCCGTGGACCAGAGAGCGTAAGTGTCCAACGTGACCGGTACCTGAGCGATCAGTAGTGTATTACACGATATGGATTCGAGGACTGTAGTGCCTTCTTGTCTTCGGACCGATTCCATGGAGAGAGTAAAAGAGTATTTTTGATTGCTATACATGCTGTGATTTGTGTGTGGTATGTGTAGTATGAAATGTGACTGACTTGTGGAGTCTGTAAGGTTATACATGTATTATAACCTTGGCATAGTACGCCCCTGAGAGTAACCATCTAGATTCACCAACTTTGAGGACAAAGTTCCTTAGGGGGGTAGATTTTAATACCCCGGATCTAAAAATGGTGATTAAATTACTCTAATTTGATTATTAAAGGCCTAATGGTGCCTAAAGAGTATTGGTAAAGAAAATAAAAACCAAAAGTAAAGAGAAAACGCTTGTAAAGCGAAAAACGCTAAAACGCGCATTAAATAAAAATAAGAGATATATGATCTCGTAAGGGTCCGAGATGGATTCCTAAGGCTTTTTAGGCCTAATTAGTGTACGGGAATGATTCCCGAAGAAAACGGATCCAAATAATGGATTAAAACGTTAACGGAGTTTTAAAGCACGTTTTTTGAGAAAACCCGAAAACGTGACTTTAAGTGGTCAAACGGACCCGTAAAAATTATAGTTGAATAAATAACTATAATTAAGTATTAATGAAAGCTTAATAACCATTAAAATTAATTAAACGAGAAAATTCCGGAAAACGGACCCGGTAAGTGAATAGTGCCAAACCGGGTAAAATAACAAGCGTTTTCTGTCAAAAACCGAAAAACGCTCCAGCATGTATGTATATAGTGTGGGGCCGGTTTTAATCAGTTTAATTACCCTCTCCCACACAAGCCTTAACTAATTAATTCCCTAAGTCACTACAAGACAAATTAAGTAAAGTAGAGGGGAGGAATAGTAACTAAAACTTTTAAACCCTCTCTCCTTCCTTATTCTCTTCATTCACGATTTGCTCCCCCTCCATCGGACTCCTTCTTCTTCTTCAAGCCTATGATGGCGATTTGCTATTCCCCAAGCAGCACCCTCCTTCTCCTTCATCTACAAAGTCTAAAACGACTTCAAATCACAAAATAAACACACCATGAGACTCCTCTCTTCTTGAGCATCGTTCTCCATCTTTCGAAACTCAAAAACCCCACATTCGACCTCCATGGAAGCAGCTCCAAATGAAGGTACAAGCTGCTCATTTTGATCTAAAACCACTCCTTGGTTCCTTAAGGTAAGAAGCAAGCTCAAAATCTCCATTGTCTAGCTTCCTTTGATTTTTGGAAAATTCCAACGTGAGCTCCTTCTCCATCCTTGCTTCAGCCGGTTTCTTCATGCCTCAGTGGAGTGCTGGAACTTCATCATTTTGATTGCCTAAACTCTCCATATGGACACTTGAAGGTAATCTCTAAGCTAAACCCTAAAAACTAGCTAATGAAATACTAGTTTCTGTGAGGGGAAATTGAATTAATTAGCTTGTTACGTGTGGTGTGGGGAAATGATTGTAGATGGCAAGCTAGACTCCCTTGTGTGTTGGGAAAACAAGAAGAGGAAGAGGGAACAAGAGAAGGAGGAAGAAGAGAAAAGAAAACAGAAAAACTACCAAGGTAATGAACTTACCTTGGGTTGGTTTTGTTCTCTGTAAAACACATTTGTAAACATAAGTAATGACCTAGTATGGTGTAGTCATGGTACTGCAATATTGCTTGTTCAATTAAGAAGTTTTAATGATGTCTAAGTGTGGTTAGTAAGCCTTGAGGCTAAATGGTACATGGATGATAACAGAGGGAACTTAGTATGCAGTAGCAGTGGTTTTAATGTTGTGATAACAGGGATGGAAAAACTGATTTTGGTGGCTGTTGTAGTGTGGTGAGAATGCTTAGGAATGTAGACAAACCTTGTCAAAACTTGCCTAGGAATGTATGGGCTTGAGTGTATTGATGCGTGGAGTTAGAATGATAAGAAAGAAAGGATTAAAAACTGCATCAGAGACAAGAAACAAGGATCTGTAACAGAAGGAAAATTACAGTGAAATGAGTTAAGTAACAGATGATTATATGGGATGTTTTAGGTTAGTTTTGAATGCCTAAACAATGTCAAAACATGCTAGAATACATGTAGGAAGAGTGGGGAAGTAGTTATCATAAGCTTGGAGTTGAAACAGAAGCAAAAACATACTCATTTTTGAAACCTGCAAGTGGTCCGGGTCTGTAAACTAGGACAGAAACCCGGACCAGTGTCAAAACACGACAGAAACTTGTAAAACTGAAGTGGTCCGGGTTTGCAAACCAGGACCTAAACCCGGACCACCCCTAAATCATACCCGAGAGTTCTGTAACCATGTGGTCCGGGTTTGCAAACTAGGACACAAACCCGGACCAGTCCCAAAACTTACCCGAGAGTTTTTCCAAGTGGGGGTCCGGGTTTGCAAACTCAGACAGTAACCCGGACCACCCCAAAAATTGTACAGAAACTATTTTAAAGCTTAATTAAGGATGGGTAATGGTGGGTAATGATAGTATAAGGTAATTATGACTTGATTAATGATGTTTAAAGGTCATTGAGAGTGTAAACAAGTTTGAGAAGAGAATGAGAAAGTTGAGAGTTTAAGAACACAAGAGTAAAACTAAGTTAAACGGGATAATGGGGTTAAGTACGGGAGTATTAGTGTTACATACCGTAATGCTTTGATGTTAATAAAAACATTTGAATGTTATCAGTTGAACAAGTGTGAACCGAGGAACAGGAGGTCACACGGTAAAGCTAACCCCGGTGAAAGGTATGATTTTCTTATACTCCGCGTGCTAACCGAGTTACGTTGATTTGTGTGTTTGTGTGCCGGCTTAATTAAGACTAAAGCATGAAAATAATCCCTTGTTTGATTATGTATGCCTTGTTGTATGTTGAATGAGCTAACATACTTGTATGCCGGTGTGGTCTAGCATAGAGTAAAGACCGACTCATAGTGAGTAACATTTGGCTAGAGACCCATAGATCGGGTCGATGCTTATGATAAATATAACGTGCAAACACACAAACTATCCGTTAAAGTATAACGATAACGCAAATATACGAACTCCCTAGAATGTGAGGAGATGTGCGGGATGAGTAATTACCCGATAATGGTTAGTAAACCATAATGACACAACCCACGAAACTAATGAGAGTGGAAAGATAAGTGAACCTCCTTCAAGAGGATTGAGGATAGTTCTAAGATGTGAACTAGTAAAGAAGGTAAAAGGGACCTAAGGGATTAGTAGCTCCCTTGAGACATGGTCGACCTCCTATATGAGGATTTAACCCGATATAAGAAAATAACCGAAAGTATGAGTAAGTAAAATGTATGGGTAACTCTTAAAACCTAAGATGAACCGAACCTAAATAATGTTCCCAAAGTCATTAGAAACATCAAGAGTGATGTTTCTAGACTAATATACATAATATTATTATAACTCCGAGAGAGGAGTGTATGGGAATGTAAATAGTCCGAGAGTAGTCGGACCTAAGTAAAAAGAGATAGGAACTAAGAGAGAGTTCCGTGAGCTAGTTGAACCTTCCCACCATGCTAGACCCGGAGTAGGGTCGAAACCGGGGAAGTAAGACTATGCTTGAGAGCCATGAGTTTTGGCCTAAGTATATTCAGAGTAGCAAGCATGACGTAGGAGACCTGTAGTGTCTCGAGAAACTACAAGAGCTTGAGTATGAATAACCTAGGAGTGTGGGTGAGATAATGAGTATAAATTACCCAAGAGTGTGGGTGAGATAATGAGAATAAGTAACCCAAGAGTGTGGGTGAGATAATGAGTATAAACAACCCAAGAGTGTGGGTGAGATAATGAGAATAAGTAACCCGAGAGTGTGGGTGAGTATAGTACGAGTAGCCCAAGAGAATGGGTGTGTATATGAATAATTAACACGAGAGAGCGGGTGAGGTATTGAATAAGTAAACAAGGCATAGTGAGGTATAACCCTCAAGGCCTAAGAGTAACAGATACAACTAACAACCTTGTTTTGTTAGTTAGGAATTGTGTTCCATGATTGGATGTAGATTCCTCAAGTATTACACGTACTCATTGTAATGCTATGATGCATGTTGCTTGACTAAAATGAACTCCATGTATATTCGACAAAGTGGTCGGCGTACCCCGGTTAGCGCTCGCGGTATGCAAATTTCATATGCAGCTTTAAGCTGAGCCCCTAGGGGCAACGTTTTATTCGCAGGTACACCAAAGACGAAATCGTATGAGAATAGGACGGGGTCAGTGAAAGCATGGGTAGTTAGATTGTAATTACTTATGTATTGAATGAGGTGTAAGACCGAATATGTTATCGGCATCCATATAATGTAGACTCGGTATAGTAAGAAATGATTTGAGTAAAGTGTTTGTATTGTGTATTCGGTTGTTCCAGTCCATCAGACCGTTATTTTATGTGAAATAGGCCTGGTTAGCCATAGGGGTGGCTAACGGCGTTGTATCACCCTCTGTTGTATTAGTGTTCCGCTGCGAGTTATTTGGTAAATTGTGACAGATTAAGAGGTAATGACGAGATTAGCAGTTGGGGTGTTACAGAGATAAACCAAACAATCATCGACGGTGAACGGTACAATCTTTCTTGTGACCTGCTTGCTAACGAGGTGTCCCTCGGCTTGTGTGCTATCTGTTTAATTGCTATGACTAAGACAAGATAAAGCATGCAACCGGTTATAGTTGTTCTCGTTGTGAATGTGTTTTCTTTACACTAACCCACGAGACTTGAGATTGTTACTAACTAAGTTTGGTACTTACTGAGTTAAGGATAAGAGTTAAGTATTGGTATCTGTTGGTTAATACACGTTAAGGTTTAACTAACACATGGTGTGTAAGGTTTTTACTAACTGGAACTTGAGTGAGGAACCCGGGACTGACTCCGGTCATGCATGCTAAGGAAAGGGGGACGGTATCTGAATCAGATCCACCCTCCGCTTAAGTACTTGTCTCTAGACTTGTTGCCTAGGGCCGGTTGCCGGCTCAGCTACGCTGGACTCCCGTCCAAGGTAGGAGGCATTAAGATGGTGCGGTAGGATCACCTAAATCCTAGGTTTGAGATTAAGCTACAACCATTTCCTTTCTAGGAACGGATTGTATACTGAGATTAAGATAAGGTTAAGACTGAGGTAAGATAAGGAACTGAGGTTAAGGAAAACAGGACTAAGGAGGGGGTTACTAACCCGCTTGATAAGGGAACGCTCGTGTCGTTCATTGTGTGTGAACTATGTATGTTCATCTGTGGACTGTTGTTTATAGCACTTCATATCATGCTTGTGTACTTAATCAATTTCCATGCTATCGACAATTAGTCGTCGTAGCCCCATTAGCTTGGGGGCCATGAGAGGGAGTACCAGCATTCGTGCTGACCCCCTTTGGGGGCTGTTTTTACACTTGCAGGTAAGAGGCCCATGAAGTCGCACCACGAGAGTATGTGCGGTTAGACTTAGGATGGGTTGTTTATTTTGAGTACGGGTTGCGCTTGTGCTCCCGTCTGTTTATATTGAAACTGATGTAAGTTTGTGACTATGTCTTAGATACTTAAACTTGGTTGGTTGGTGGTATTTTGGTTGATGATGTTTTGGTCGGTTGTTTGTTTTGGATAAGCATTGTAAATTGATAAGGCCGGTATATTCTAACGATCAGACCGTCGCAAGGTCCCGGTGTTTGTTATTTCCGCTACGATGAATTCGATTAAGTGTTAAGTTTGGCGATAACCATGATTGGCTTTGGACGGGGTGTTACAAAAAGTGGTATCAGAGCGTAGTTATGCTCTCATCAAGAAATACCGGACATGGGTAACCACCGAGTTAGAACATAAGTTAAGAAATAAGTGATGGGTTAAGGGTGTGAGCTGTTAGTGTGAGTAGAGTCAGATGACCACTATTATGTGTGGATCGTCTTTACCGTCTACGGATGTTATAAATTCGTTAACCGAAACAGTGGTGGATACGAATCTAATGTGAGTTATGATTGTTCAGATGTCAGGAAGGAGAGGCCGAGGCCGTCCTAGAGGCGATGAGACTGAGATACCGGAGGGGCAGACGATCGCAGAGATCGTAGCTGCCGCATTAGGGTATATGGGCTATCAGCCTGGTGTGGGTGCACCACCTCCACCGCCACAACCCCGGGAACCGAATTGGGTAAAGAGTCTTGCAGACCTTCGACCCGCACACTTTAAGGGGGAGACCGATCCCGCCAAGCTTGAGGCGTATATCTCCGAGCTGGAGACCGCCTTCGAGACCCTTGACGTCCCTGCAGGAATCAAGGTGCATCTGGCTGCTTTCTATCTCAAGGGGGCGGCAGGTGACTGGTGGAAGCTGGTGAGGGCCGAGCATGTGGCCAATCCAGAGTTCGGCTGGGAGCAGTACACCGCCTTGCTACGAGCAAAGTACTACCCCGCCCATGTCGAGATGAAGAAGCGCTTGCAGTTGGATGCGCTTAAGCAGACCGACAAGATGACGGTGGACGAGTATTACTCAGAGTTCATCGCCTTGCTCCGTCTTCTGCCAGGTCTGGGATATTCAGACCAGATACTGGTGGACCGCTTCTATGGCGGGCTTAGCCATCGACTCCGCTACGGCATGGGGCCGACGAGTTACACTACCTTGCAGGAGTGCTATCATGCCGCTGCTAAGGTTGAGATAACCGTCCAGCTGAGGGACGAGGAGAATGCTAAGAGGAAGAGTGCCGGTAAGAGCACGGAGAACCAAGGGCAAGGAGGGTACAAGAAACAGAAGTACCAGCCTCAGGCCCAGAAAAGTCAGAATCAAAAGGGAAAGGAGGAAGAGGAGAAGGCTCCGGAAGAGCCACTGAAGTTGACATATGCTTACGCAGCTACACCCCTACGCTCAAGGGCGCCAAAGGGATCCGAGACTGAAAAAGGAGCCGGTGGTGGCTACCAGCGACGCTACATCTGTAGGTGGTGTCACAAGGACCACCCCAGGCTCGATTGCAAGGGGAATAAGGTGGAGTGCAACTACTGTGGGGTATACGGACACCGAGCATACGAGTGTTTCCGGAACCCCGCTAGCAGAGCCTATAGACCCGAGACTAGGGGCAAGGGCAAGACAGATCAGGGAGCTGGATCTGACAGTCAGAGGAAGGTGCAACAAGCTACAGACAAGAACCCACGGGTGACCCAGAAGTCGGGACCCACACTACACTTGGTGGACCCGGACGATGAGCCTGAACCCTCATCGAGGCCAGGTACCGCTATAACCACTTAGTAATAAAATTACCTGCTTACTGCATTATCATGCATGTTTGGTGAGTAATTGAGTTAAGTGAGAATGAGATATATTAGAATTAAAAGATAAACCTACTCTACCCTTTATGAAGCTTCAACATCTGCTACCCAATACCATCTACACCTAACCCGAGTACACCACCAAACACACATCGAAACCATAACTTTCCAACCAAACAATGTCAGGTTATCCGCCCAGGTTGATTTATTAAGTGGTACCTACACCCGAAGCGCAAATAGCCATCATCAGGAAATGCAATCAACTAGGAATGGGACCGGGAGGTTTTTTATACAACCGTAGTACCCAGGGGAGCGAATGAAGTTAAAGATGATGAGCTAGGCAAGTGGAATCCATATGCCAAGACTTACCAACCACGAGAATGCAAGATGGAGTCTCACCACCGGGAATACCCGAAGATTCCATCCAGTTTATACACAAGTCTGGAGATCGCTCAGCAGTTGGAAGCTGAACCGATTCCCAGACATACAAGCAGACATTTGCATTGTGAACTTCTACGGACAGATGGGCGACTTGGACTACACCAGATAAGGACGAGACAACGAGTCTCTCGAAAGAGGGATACCCGTATGTCTTGGTCCTTGGGGATGATGCAGAGTTTTTTATAGGGCGAGCAGAAGCATGCGGACCGCGCAAATAAGCTGGTAGTTTAATCTGGAGATGTATTAGTTATGCGAGGAGAGTCCAAGGATGTTATCATGGGATTAAGAAATCAACCTGAATACAGCACCGTCAGCAGTGATTAATGCGACGCATATGAAACCAGGGAGATTAACCTAACCTTTAGACAATATTAACATGTAATGGTAGAATGAGATGAGGAATGAGATGTAAGATAGAAGCACAGTTGTAAACAGGATGGTTATGATAAAATAACAGCGTTTTTTCATATAAATTGTTACGACTCTTGTTTATACCATCAATACTCATGAAGCTTATGAATACAATTAGGTCATGGACTCGGTACGGAAGGTGCGCTAAGCATACTTACAAAGGCACAGGCCGACGCCAGCGGTACTATCCTCACGGGCACCTTTCCGATTAATGGGATTGAGGCATCAGTTCTCTTCGACTCAGGGGCCTCGCATACCTTTGTCTCGTCATCTTTCACGAGAAGGTTGGGGCTGGACACTGATGAGCTACCCGACTTCACGGTTACGCTCCCGTCTAAGGAGAAGGTTTGTTGCACTCGCTACTACCGAGGAGCCATTGTCAATATTAAGGGGGAAGACTTTCCAGTCAGTTTTATTAAGTTCAGGTGAAATACCCTGAATCTAATTAATACTTGTTTATTATTAAATAATGAAGAATTGATCTAGAAACAAATCATTTTAGTTACGCATGCTAATCTATACATGCAAATGTTACATGAATTAACATTATTACACGTGCGCAGCAAACTCACGCATGCAAACGTCAAAAAAACAGTCGTTTTACATAAACGCTAACTGGCGTAATGTTACTAAAAGTATTAACGTACTTGTACGAACATTCCTGTACGATTATTAACAAGGATTAAACTTCTTGCATTACTAGCTCGATAGAAAGAGCGTCAACAAGAAAAGAACAATACCAATGTGTATACAAACGAGCAACGTAAATACTTTACGAATGCCTAAGCATCTATAAATGACTACAATAAATTGAACTACACATTTAGATAAAAGTAACAACTTATGTTACACCTATTGTATATATTATGAAGATATAATATCTCATCAAGGTCAAAGATGCGCACTAAACGTCTTGACAAGAAGACGCTCGTAAAACGCCTTAGAAACATGTGATCAAGCATGACCTTGTATGACCTTCTAAAACTAAAACCAAATGGTCATACATTATTATATGAATATATAAACATATTCCTTAAGCTATATTCAGTCAAAAACGCAAACGCTCGGGAGTACTCACGCACGCCCCTTAAAGCACGAAATCCGGAGGAGTGCCGAGGTGGCACGAACTCCTATAAATTAATTCATTGAGTTCTAACATCAATATTAACCATTATAAAGAGAACCCACGAAGTGGTTTCTCAAAATTCAGCAAAAACCACAGAGGTTTTCTTAGCGCTCCTTTTTGCCCGGGATGTCCCGATGGCCCGTAAATTATGTCATGGGTTGATGTAACCCCATATAACTCAATGTAACATCTTAATATATGTTTATTTAATATAATAAGTGTTTAAAAACACTTGGAACTCATAAAAACAATTTTTTTCCCAAATTTCCTTAGAGCACAAAAACACACCTTCGGGTGTCACGAAAACGCGTTTTACGCAATTGCCTTGTAGTTTTTGACATGCCACGAATTGGTAATCTTAAATAGGGTTAAAATGACCTTCTAAATCAGTTGGTTGACTAGTCAAAAGACTCTCTATAGGGGCCGATTTTGAGAGCAAAAACTAGTATAAAAATAGCATTAAAAGTTTATAAAAGGCATAGAACATGGTGACTCACCTTCCCATGTGTTATATTACTTAATATCAAAGTATGTAGGTCTCATTTGACCATCAAGCTATCGAAATTAGGCCATGGAATAAGGCCATGTGAGCTAGAACAAAAACAAATGGGAAAAGGCAAAAAGTAGATCTAGGATTCACTTTTCTTGATTCCTTCTTTTCCATGTGACCTAACATGCTTGTCCTTGGCTCTTCAATGTCGATTAAGACACCCCATTTGACCCTTGAATTCGTGAGTCTACAAGGGAGGAAGAAGACAAGCCTAACATAGAAAAATCAAAAGAACAAACTTACCTAAATTTCCTTGTCTTCTAGCTCACAATCATTTTCTTTCCAACTCTTGCCTTGTCACACACAACATGTCCGAAATTATGCAGAGAACATGGGCATTTATTGAGCCAATAAACCATGTAATAAACTAAGGAAAAGTAAAGTCATTTGACATTAAAAATTGACAAAGCAAAAAAATCAAATTCCAAATGCATTTTCTTACCTTATACAATTCGTGAGTCTCATTCTTCTCCTTGCCCTCTTCATCCACGAATTGGTAAGCTACCTAGCTCTCTCTTCTTGCTTCATCTTCTTCCTTTGAAGCTCTTAAGTCCATTAATGGAGTTTTAACTTCTATCTTCATCTTTAAGGTAATTTCCTAGCATTTCTTGTCAAACCTTGAAGCAAAACTCTTCCTAGCATATCAACAAGGGTTCGGCACCAATTAGTTCTCCAAGGAGGTTGTCCAAACCAACATTTATCCAAGGAGCATCTCAAGGTGATCTTAAGGTAGTTTTAATGCTTGAAAATCCTTAAAGCACATTTTTATGTGTAACCAAGTTCTTCTTCTTCTAAGGCTCTTTTCTTCTTCATTTTCATGAAGGAAAACTTGTTCTTCATCCACCATGAGTGAGCCGAAATTATAAGGAGAAAAGCTTAAGGTAAATTCTTGTAAAACTACTTACAAATCTACTTAAGATCTTTGTTGAAAATCTAAGTCCTAAAAATCCTTCACCACTTGCATATAACCGAAGTGGAGCATCAATATTACCTTGGAGAAAGCTTGGAGATTCAAGAAGAGTTCAAGCACTTAACCACCTTTGTTAAGAAGTAAGTTTACTAAGTAAATCTTTATGTTATAAGCTTTGTTAAGCTTCTAAAAATTGTACAAAAATTATGTACATCTCCTAGGTTAATTAATACCGAAACTATATGGTATTATATGCCAAAAATATAACCTATAACTTATATGGAAAATATTTGCCTTAAGACACATTTTTGTGTCACAAAATTTACCTAAGTTACATACACTTGCAAGCCAAAATATCAAGGGCAAAAGTACTTCATTTTGAGCTAAGAATTTAATAAGACATTACAATAATTTATACATGAGTTATATGACTCCTATGAATTTATGTATATTTATTATGTCATATAAATCCACTTTTATATACTATATGGTAACTATTAATTATGGCCGAATTGCCTAAGTGAAGAATAGATTTTTATGAGCTACTTAGGTGTATAAACTTATACTATAAAGTTTGGTGAGTTAAAAATATTTTATTAGTGCTTAAATGGCTAATTAATTAAGTTATGTGGTTTAAATGTAACTTTTACAAAGTTCAGTGAATTTATTGTGAAAGCCGAGAGTAAAAGGTGTGTTTGGTGTATTATGATATAAATAAGGTTAGGAATTTAGTTTAAGAATTTTAGATAATTAAACAAGCTTTAAAATAACTTTTTATAAAGTTTTGGGCTATTATGTAATTTATAAAAGTTGTTATGAAAGTTTAGAACATAAAAAGGGGCGAATTCATAATTAGGAGATTTATTAGGTTCACCTTCGAAATTTTGAGGAATTAAATATTTAAACTACAGTTTATAAGTTATTAAATAACTATTATAAAGTTTTGGGGTGAAAATGTAATTAATGGAAAGTACATGACCAAAGCCGAATTACCTTGGGCTAGTTTTATAATTTAGGAATCTATATGTAATATTCAGCAATTAAGAAGAACTAAAATTAAAACTATAGATTATAAGACATTATGAAAAGATTATAAGATTTTGTGGTTAAAATTGTAATTATAGAGAATATTATATTAAGGCCGAAAGTTCGGGGGGCCAAATTGTAATTTTCGAAAAGTTATAATGTTCAAAAGTCATATACCAAAATATTAATGGTGGTCTTGTAATATAATTAAATAAGGAATTAAAACTATAATATAATGAGATTGGAGTTGAAATGTAATTAAGAAATTCTAAAGCAAAGCCGAAAATTAATGAGGCTAGTTGGTGATTTATAAAAGTTAAAGTGTGCAAATAATAATTACTAAATTATAATGGTGTTTGGTGAATTAATTATTTAAGGAAATAAAACTATGTATTATAATGTATTTTGGAGTTTTAATGTAAAGTTAAGAAATAAATGAGGTTATAATATATTACCCGAAAAGTATGTTGTAATTATGAGATTAAAAAAATATTTGTAGGTCCTATGGATATTAAGATATTTAGAAAAGAAAATATGATTTAAGGATTTATGAAATTAAAACTATATGATATACAAGCACAAGTAATTTACTTGTAAAAGAAATATATTATTTGGGGTTAGTTCGTAATTAATAAAAGATATGGGAATAACATGTCCAGGTATGACATGTAAACGTAAATCGAGATTTATTAAGAGGTTATGTCTTTTAGACAATTATATATAAATAACATAAATAATACATGTGTGAGAAATATATATATTTTAGATTTTCAAGTAAAATCAAGAGGGAATGAGAATAAGTGATTAAGGGATTAAAACTATGGTTATATAGTTATATGGAATATAATTGTAACCAATAAATATTATTTATGGTTAAGAGGAGAATAACAAAGAATTATAAGAGATAATGTTCAAGTGTGACATATAAATAGTTAAGAAATTATAAAGTTGTTATGTCACTTAGACAATTAAAAATAAATAACGAATATAGTGCATGAATAAATATGTATATATATTTATACATTAAAAGATTTAGAAATACCACAAGGAGTGACAAATAAGTTATACATCCAATCATAAGGTAATTAAAAGAAATTACCACACAATATAAGTCTTATAAGTTAGGACTACATGTTTTGGAAATATAAGTACCTTAATTAATTATAAGGGAAAGAGTTAAAAGAACTACCTAAATATAAAGGAATAAACCTCACATGAAATAACAAATAAGAAATCGTTTCATGAAACAATAAGATTATTATACGAGGGTTACATAAATTAACACTCTCAGATTAATCCTATTTCTAGGACATTGTTTGACCAGACGTTGACCGGGAACTAAACAAGTACAGTCTACGGTGAACGGTATGGAATTATTGCAGTCTTCTTTCTACCGGATTACACCGGCTTGTGTGCTATCTGTTGTTTGAATTAACGACCAAGATAATTAATGTAAAATGTTGTTTACTCTTGTGCGCTGTTATATTATTTTATGTGCGTGAATGATGCTGACTACTACGTGTATGTCCCACGCATACAAACACTACTATACCAGTGGATTAAATACCTGCGCTTCAGTATACCGAGGGCTTGTACTCAAGTCTCTCACTAACTTCACTTTATAACAAACGTCATTATCCTAAACGTGATAATTGACAATACACATTGTGTTCTTGTTTAACGTATTTATATGACACATAACAATTCTATACTACGAGAACGAGGAGCCCAGTTGGATCTGGCCATGCATGCTACGGGAGCTGTACCTGTCTCAGGTCGTCTCCTAATTACGTCGCGACGGAACATTTCAGTTGGGAGGAAGACTCTATTCCTCTCGGGTTTCTAATGCCCATCAGTTCAGTGTGAGGAAGACTTCATTCCTCTCGTGGGTTTTATTTCCCACATCTCTCAGTTCAGGGTTTAACTACGTTATCTCCTGGGGATTTTATGCCCTACCTTTCTCTATAACGAGGTCACTATACCTTCACTATTTCAGATATTCAGTTATACCTGTCAGTCCCATTGTGAGGACCGACTATCATTAAAAGAATTCAGCTCAGTTAACTTGACCTTCTGCAGTCTTGTTATATATGATTTGTCCTTGTATGGATACTTGATATTATCATGCTATGCTTACTTACAGCTTTATAAATGAACTGCATGTATTCGACAATTAGTTGGTGTGGCCCAGTAGCTTGTGGGCTGCACGATTTCATACCGGCAAATTATTTTGCTGAGCCGTTTCATGGCTAAATAATTCCAGGTACCTGAAGAATGAAGAGATTGCCCGACCGAGTGTAGGTGGGGTAGAATTAAGACATGGGTTACTACCACCGGTGTCACCTTACAGTATTGTACTTTTATTATTATCTTCTATTGTTTTAAGAGGTTTGTATTCAGTACTCAGACCGCATCATTTGTAAATTGTATTGGAGTAGCCTTGTTAGTCACATGGGTGACTAGCGGCGTTGTAGCACCACCCGTTGTTATTTTCCACTGTATTTCTAGTTGTTTTTGGGAGCTATCATCGATCAGGTTATTGGATTTCGGGTTGGGGTGTTACAAAAAGTGGTATCAGAGCGTAGTTGCGCTCTGAGAACTGAGTACAGCCAAAATTATCCTTGGGATACAGGGTGTGTGATAGAACAGTGAGGAGTAGAAAGTTAGTTTTTACTTAGTCCGCCGAAGGGCGTTAATAACTGTTCAAACTTACAGTAACTACAAACCATGACCTGCCTAAATAACGAGCAGATGTCATGAGAAGGAATACATTAATTAAAATAAATACTTAAGACTACCTGAACTGGCGGAAGGGGGTTACTGAAGACCGTACGACGCCAACTGTCATTTATACAGGAGCTGACGACGAATAACAACGACGCCATACTGATGTTAACCAGAAGGGCTGACAATACCGCCAAGAACACAGTGAGGATGGAGTAAAAATATATCTCAATGGACATACACTGCATGATGATCCAACCTGCCTGGCGCACTTGCTACAACAAGTGCTGCTCCAATAAACCAAATAAAAGAGAATGAAGACCTACTTGAAAAGAGCAGACACTGAATTTTACGGGATACCCAGGCACTGAGCTTGCCGCCCAGTGCGGGACGGGAAATCTTACAATACCTTACTAACTTCGCGAGAAGACCGTGCGACAGCTTGAAATATGACTACCAGTATAGTCCCACAGAAATAAATCAATGATTATATCAAGAAAATCATAACAAAATCTCACTGCATATAACTAAACATCCAACGTAAATAAACACGGGATGTAGTACCTGCTCTAATACAAAGGGTCTCAGCTAGTATCATTACAGTGACAATGCTGGACTCCTAATAAACAGTGAGAAGTGAACAAACTTTTAGTTCAGATATTTTGAAGTGAGAAAAACTACCAAAATAGCAATATTAGATGCTAATATAAATACATATGATTGGGAGATTTTAAATCTGAAACTTTTTGAGGAATATTGATATATTTCATAGGGATAAGTATCATAAAATATACCTACCCTATCTTAAGGCACATGTCCTACACCATCCTTATGGATTTATACATGAGCATATGTCAGTAAGAACTCAGAAAATCAAAGGAAGCTAACACCATTGTGAGATAAATTTTTATATGATCATAGTAACAAATAATTACCTATGGAGGCAGTGTAAGCTATACTAATAGTTTGAACTGGATATACACCAAAGGTGAGTGGAAGTTAAAACTTTTAAGGGGGGGGGGGGGAACATACCCCTTGACTTGTAACAAGCGTTTACACGTGAACTTCCCTAACGATATATACCAACCATTATGAATTTAAAACCTCTATTTAATACGCCTAGACGGCCTATTTTCTTTTGAAGCCAATGAGTATGTGGATTAATCACGTTTCTAAGAGGTATAAACCGACAATAAGCTCTGATTTCCTTGACACTAAACTGTAGGATTCAAACTGGAAGTTCTTAGCAGGAAATGTTACAAAACATTAAAAGATATTAACCTAGGTGGAACATATGGTTCACCTGATGAAGTCTTAATGGAGTGAGAAAAATCCAAGCTTTATGGAACAAAGATAATACTTTATGAAACCGTAATTGGTCAAATTTACAAAAACTTTTCTTTGAGTCTTATTCCAAATTTAGAAATAACGATGACTGTCTTCATTCCAAGTGATGGTAACCTAAGGTTAGGCAATAATCAAGCCTTGATAAGTTAAAAACTAGATAAGTCCTTTTAAAAAAAAGAGTATATTTCAAGATATCCAAGTCCATAACTGAATTTATTGCTTGCATGATGTGTTTAAGAGTCAAATGACTGATGAAATAATTATTAGACAGTAAGTGTCTAGGTGATTAATAAGAATTTATCTTTTATGCCAAGAAGAAAGACTAGATTCCACGCTAAATGATTGATCAAAGGAACTTAGTTCCAGGAATTAAGGAGTACCCTAGTTTCAAGTCTAGGTTATAACAGTTATTAGATTAGTTATATAACAGTAAGAAAGAGTGTTGTAATCACCATGTCACAAAGTCTTGATAAGATAAAATTTTGAAACTTGCTATTATGTGGTTGTTTGATATTTGACGTGGGAGGTCGAACTTGATCCTGGTCAGATCAAGGGAAAACCAATCACAAAATGGAGTGGAAGGATAGTTCAACACTGACGTTGACCCCTTCAGGGTTGGATGATTCCTGAGACTCCCTACAAGTGGTCGTCAATATCTCTGTGATAAGTCAAAATTTGTCCCTGTTTCTAATAAAGAGTCTACCAAATAATATATATTATATGTTGAAGATATAAGTTAAAGGTTAAATTAACCATACTACCCTGAAAGAATTAAATAGCTTAAACGACTCAGGTTGTCAGAAAATAGTCAACTATGAAGGAAATACTAATCGTTATTATACATTGAGTCATGTTAAGATATTAAAATACAAGACCAAGAGACATCTATCTATATTGACAAGTATTTGAAAGCTACTTTCTAAGTTATGGCCTTATTGCCATCAGAAGGGAAAGAACGACTTTAAATCCTTCCTTCGTCAATTCAAACCCAGTATATTAAACGGGAACCTACCCGTAAGTGAGGTGGAATATAAAGAGTAGAAACATTAAACTTATACTCTCATGAGTTGATGCATAAACCGCAAAACATGCGAAATTGTGAGAAAACTGTACCTTGTTAGAAACCTTAACGGGAACCCTACTGTGGTATACCTGATGAACAATCAATAAAAGATCGTGTATATACTACCAACAATTTACGAATCAATAATAACAGGAAATATTCCTATATTATATACAAGATGCACGGCTCGACCGTAGCTCATATCCTATATTGAAAAGTGAAAACCAAATATTGTGACAGTAAACTCGAATACCAGAAACACAAGATGATGACCTGAAGATCAAAGAGATGAACTCTAACATGCCCCAGTATTAATACAAGACCCGAGCGCCAACGACTACCAGAGGCGATGAATAGAAGACAAATTTCAAACCGACAAGAATACTACAACCTTACAGCTACAACAACTAAACCACTGGATGCATCAGCAACACCAACAAGATGATGAACCCCACTATCAGGACGCTACCACTATCAAAGGAAAATACATCAGAAAACCAATCAGGTAAGTAATAATATATATCCAGAAGATACCCCATATACGAAAGCAACTAGCGGGAGGAACACAGGAAATGAATCAAATCTGATAAGGAGCAAAACGCCTCAGTAATATCGACGAGAAGAATCTTAGTGGAATCACCGCCATGAGCAGCTATCACAAAATAAGCATACAGGCACAAACAATCAAGTGAAACTCGTGAAGAACTCAACGATGAAAGGATAATGGAAGATACATGACATGTGCTTGAGCATCACAGGATGGGCGAACCTTACAATATTATTGGAAGCCGACGTACAGTAACAAGATATACAATGAAGAATACCAAGCTATGCTGCAACTAACAGCGACTTAGAGACAAAATAATCAGGAGCAGCGGCATAACGCGGCACATTGATCCGACAGCCTCAACAAGACATGGCATAATTGGCAACAAACAAGATGGAAGATCACCTTCACCCATCCACACGGGATTTAAGTCCAGACAAGATCAACAATAGTAACCAAATGAAGAAAATGATGAAAACAACTCATCAACCGTGCATATGAACATAAACTTTAACATACCACCGACGAGCGCATTTAAAACTATTCCAGAATGATTGGACATTAATTAATCAGAGTAGCGCAGCAGAAGTGTGGTGGTCCCATCGGTTAGAATTATCTACTGAGTTCAAAGGGAATGCACAACGAGTTACGTATGTCCTAACCAAGATAAAAGTCTTACAGCCGAGAGGCTATCTTTTGAGCTAATCATAAATCCAAAATAAGAGTGTACATTCCTTCACTAGTTACCCACTAGCTATACTAGTCTAGGGTACGTGGGCGTACCCCTCTTTTAAGGGGGGAGAGCCTACTGCGTTTTAGCATTTTTAGCATGGAAGTACACTTCCAGCGTACTGTTGCACTATGATTTGTGTGTTTACAAACACTTCCAGCGTACTGTTGCACTATGATTTGTGTGTTTACAAGTATGACTTCGTGATTCTATGAACTCTTACTTGATGATGTGTAGTACGTTACACTGGCATGAATGGATGATGTGTACTACGATACACTATTGAAACTACTTAGTTACTACGTGATTATGTGTACTACGTTACACCATACTGGAATGACTCCATGTTTGCATGATCTGTACTATGCTATACTATTATGAATGAATTACGTGCACTACGTTGCACTGCACTAAAGTTATTGTTGGTGATGACCTTTCATGCTCATTATACTGTATGTTATAATTGAATATATACTACGAACTGAGAAGTAGTGGAACTTTGGACTTGATCCCTAAAATAGAATTGAGTTATGGATGCTTAGCGGAACTTGATTCCCCACAACCATTGAACTTAGATATGAGACTTCGGGGCGAAGTCCTTTTTAAGGGGGGTAGATTGAAATACCCTGAATCTAATTAATACTTGTTTATTATTAAATAATGAAGAATTGATCTAGAAACAGATCATTTTAGTTACGCATGCTAATCTATACATGCAAACGTTACATGAATTAACATTATTACACGTGCGCATGCAAACTCACGCATGCAAACGTCACGAAAAACAGTCGTTTTACCATAAACGCTAACTGGCGTAATGTTACTAAAAGTATTAACGTACTTGTACAAACGTTCCTGTACGATTATTAACAAGGATTAAACTTCTTGCATAACTAGTGCAGACGTTATAAAGTGAGTGATTAAACTGGTGTAAAATTAAAAGAAAAGAAATTAAAACTCAAATTAAACGTCGGGCTGCAAATAAATCCCGGTCGCAGTAGTATAGTGAAAATGTAAGCAACCGGATGTCGAACCGTGGGACTAATGTACATATAATAATACCTAAGCGTGTCACAAGAGGGGGGGTTAATTGACTTGTAAAATAAAAAAAGAAAATAAAATAAACTAAGTTAATAGATAAATAAAATGGAACTCTGGGTCAGGTTAATATAATCTGCATAATTAAGCTATCTCTACTGGTTTAATAATTTGGCAAGGTTCCTGTAATTATCTTAAGGACTAAGTCATAGCCTCATAAGAACTCGTTCACCTGTAATGCAAGGTTCTAATCAAGGTTCAAGCAAAAGCCTGCGAACGGCAGAGGAGTATTGAGGAATTACATTTGCAACTGAATACTAACTTATTAAATCATAACAAGTTTCCTCCAGTTTTACGTCTTAATTAACCTATCTATTTATCACCGGTCTGATCAAATAGACTTAGGAAAGCAATTTAATAAACTCATGACATTTATTAAAAAGGTGCGAGATAACCTTTAAAACGTAACAAACTATATATAATTCAAACCAGTAAAAATAATGCATAATTAATACAAACACATAATAACCATTCCCAGAGTATACGTAAACTAGCCTAACATATTAAATAGATAGACAGAGACAAGAGTAATAGAAATCAACCGTAATCACTCCGGCTCACTCTGCTATTTTGTATACGTAGGGCTAGAGGTGGATTTTGTGGAATGTGGAAATAAATAAAAATGGAGAAGGCGGGAGAAGAGAAATGAGATGGCGTGAGGTGTGGTGAAGTGGTCGTGGATTGTATGGGTGGTGGATGTCTCATTTTGAGCAGAAGGCTCGTTGGTTTATATAGGGAAAGGATGAGGAGCAGATAAGGAACGCGTGAGGAATTGATTGAGGCGGCAGATTGATTTCACTGATTGTTCATTTATTGCAGGGGACAAGACAGCTGAAGACAGGCGTGAATTAAGGTAGGCGCTGCAAGTTGGACGAGTTGCAGACAGTCGGCGCGAGTTGCAGACGATGACGGGCGAAATCGACGCGAAGAAGATAACTGTTCGCGTCTCAGATCTGGAATTTTTACACGCGTCCGCGTGGTGTCCTCCTGCTGTCCGCCTGTGGTAGAGGCGGTTGCATATCCCTTGTCCGCCTGCGGTACCGCCAAAAAACAAGGCGGTTGCCTCTTGTTTTCCGCCTCACTCACGTTTCTGTCTCACGTCCGCCTCTGTTTTGGGCGGTTAGCTAGGCGGTTGCAATGCTGACCGTGACCTATTTCCTTCTACCAACTTCGACCGGCTCTAGATTCTTCGTTTGGACTCCGTTTTCTGAGCCGTTTGCGTCTATGCGTTCATCTATTCGTCTACTTTACTCCCAGCTTGGTTTTCCTCATGTTAAACCAATAAATTTGTGAGATAAACAATAAAACATAAACTAGAGGAAAACTAACCGAAGTGGAGAAATGAGCAAGAAAAGTGCTAATATTATATATGAAATACACCTATAAATCATGCTCATTTGGACACTTATCACACCCCCACACTTATCTTTTTGCTTGTCCTCAAGCAAAATCACATACCCAAGTAAGTAGGGAATGCTCAATACTAACAAATATTATTATGAAGGGTAGGATAAACATGATCTTTTAAACTTATTGAGGAGTGTGAAAAATTAACTGCTGGTGGCATAGGTGTGCTCAAGGTAAAAATAAAATATAGAGTTTCGGGGTATGATCTAAGGTACTTCAATGTTTCTTTTGTTTAGGTGACTCTGAGAACTTTTACCATGGCCAACTTCTCTCAAGAATGGGCATTTGAGGAGAAAGCAAAAGGAAAAATAGATTCATGCATTTGTTTCACTTTTGCATAAGAGATGAGAAAAATATAGGCATCACGCCTTTGTATTTAAGAACACTCAACTCTCTTTTGTTGGTTACCTATGGTGTCTCGAAAGTCCCTTATTATTATTATTTTTTATTTTTCTTTTTTTTTTAACAGTGAAGCACCCCTTAGCAATCCCTAAGAGAGAAGACAGAAAGAAACCCTGAGCAATAAATCCAACCATTTGCAGATTATTTGGTCACACCGCATATAAAATGCTCCTCAGAAGTAATCAAAATTTTTAAATTTGTACCATTTATCCTACAATTCATAACAGTATTTATTCTTAAAGAGAACAACCCATATATAAAGGGTCCATAATATTTGAATTGGACAAACGCAAGATAAGCAGAGAGATTAAACATTTAAGCACAAAATGTCACCGAAAAGGGCATGCTCCCCCACACTTAAATTGAACAATGTCCTCATTGTTCACCAGAAAAACAAGGGAAGGTTTCAGAAGACCTTTTCGGTAAGTAGATAAAATAGAGATAACACAAAGGTCACAAATATTCATTTAAGCACAAAAACGCTCCTCTACAGTTTTTATTTAAAATAAAAGCATAATTAAAAGAAACTGGTACTCCCCTGATATTATTTTTGCTTGCGTTTATAGGAGTTCCCCCACACTTGAGCTTCAGCCTCAAGTAGCGTAGATTGGTTGCGGTGTCCACATGGAGGTGCACCTGCATAAGACACTAGAAGCAACCATACTATAAACGGGGTTAAAAGTTAGCAAAAATAAAATTTAAAGAGAACCTGAAAATTAAAAAGAACAATAAAGTAAATAAAATAAAAAAATACACCCGGGTTGCCTCCCGGGAAGCTGCCTTTCTTTAACGTCTTTGGCTAGACGCCTGCTTCGTTATCCTGGATCAAAACAAAACGTCACCTCGGCATATAAAATAAGAAAATTAATACTCCACAAAATCTGGTGTTTGAGGATGTATTGCCGGGAACGTAGTTCTAACAGAAGACCCGGTTGTGATGATTTTTCTTCCTCAAATTGGAGGATGAAAATATCCTCCTCTTGTAGGTGAGGCTCATAAAAAGAACGCTGATTAAAATCATCTTCAGAGAAAGTTAATTCTTTAAAGGTGATATTGGCGTTTTGTTTGGATATTTTGGAGGGAGATGATGGCAATTCCTTCTCTTTATTTTCGAGGATGTAAATATCCTCATCTTCTGGATAGAGCACAGAGAAGGATGGAAACTGGCGGTAGGCGACCGTAGAGGGAAGAGAGTAACTTACATCCGTAGTGGGGTGTTCTACCTCATGAACTATTTCGCTCTTCGGTTGCTGTTCTGGTTGAGCGAGTCTCTCCAGGTAGTCTGGTTGATCTTCTAACCAGAGTTGTTCTTGTAATATGAGACAATCCTCATAATCATGAGCTCCCCCACATACGGAGCAGTATAAATACTGTGAATAGCAAAACCCCTGTTCGAACACCTGTTCCATTTCCATTTTTTTTTGTGTTTTTGTATATAAAACAAAACTACTGAAACAGATTAGAAAATAAAAGGATTAGAAACAAACACAATAATAACAAGCAAAATATAAAATGAAACCAGTGATTCGGGGAAGAACATGCGTGAAGGAACGCAGAGTTTTTTTTTTCTGTATGTGGGACGTCCGCGTGGTGACCGCGTGGATTTGAGGCGGACGCGGCTATTCGAGGCCGCCTGGGCGTCCGCATGGAAATGAGGCGGACGAGCCTCTGTTAGCGCTTTTTTTTTTCTTCTTCACGTACTCACCGAAACAAACGTTACTTACCCAAACAAGATTAGAAAATTAACATACTATTAATATAAACAAAATATATATAAACAAAATATAAAAGATAATTAATAAAAATAACAACGAAATGTAATAGACAAAAATATAAAAGACTATATAAACAACAAAAAATAATATAAACAAAATATTCTAATATAACAAGTGAATAATCCGGGGCTTAGGGACTAGAATAAACTAGTCCCCGGCAACGGCGCCATTTTGCAGACGTTATAAAGTGAGTGATTAAACTGGTGTAAAATTAAAAGAAAAGAAATTAAAACTCAAATTAAACGTCGGGCTGCAAACAAATCCCGGTCGCAGTAGTATAGTGAAAATGTAAGCAACCGGATGTCGAACCGTGGGACTAATGTACATAAATAATACCTAAGCGTGTCACAAGAGGGGGGATTAATTGACTTGTAATATAAATAAAAAGAAAAGATAAAATAAACTAAGTTAATAGATAAATAAAATGGAACTCTGGGTCAGGTTAATATAATCTGCATAATTAAGCTATCTCTACTGGTTTAATAATTTGGCAAGGTTCCTGTAATTATCTTAAGGACTAAGTCATAGCCTCATAAGAACTCGTTCACCTGTAATGCAAGGTTCTAATCAAGGTTCAAGCAAAAGCCTACGAACGGCAGAGGAGTATTGAGGAATTACATTTGCAACTGAATACTAACTTATTAAATCATAACAAGTTTCCTCCAGTTTTACGTCTTAATTAACCTATCTATTTATCACCGGTCTGATCAAAATAGACTTAGGAAAGCAATTTAATAAACTCATGACATTTATTAAAAAGGTGCGAGATAACCTTTAAAACGTAACAAACATATATAATTAAAACCAGTAAAAATAATGCATAATTAATACAAACACATAATAACCATTCCCAGAGTATACGTAAACTAGCCTAACATATTAAATAGATAGACAGAGACAAGAGTAATAGAAATCATCCGTAATCACTCCGGCTCACTCTGCTATTTTGTATACGTAGGGCTAGAGGTGGATTTTGTGGAATGTGGAAATAAATAAAAATGGAGAAGGCGAGAGAAGAGAAATGAGATGGCGTGAGGTGTGGTGAAGTGGTCGTGGATTGTATGGGTGGTGGATGTCTCATTTTGAGCAGAAGGCTCGTTGGTTTATATAGGGAAAGGAAGAGGAGCAGATAAGGAACGCGTGAGGAATTGATTGAGGCGGCAGATTGATTTCACTGATTGTTCATTTATTGCAGGGGACAGACAGCTGAAAACAGGCGTGAATTAAGGTAGGCGCTGCAAGTTGGACGAGTTGCAGACAGTCGGCGCGAGTTGCAGACGACGATGGGCGAAATCGACGCGAAGAAGATAACTGTTCGCGTCTCAGATCTGGAATTTTTACACGCGTCCGCGTGGTGTCCTCCTGCTGTCCGCCTGTGGTAGAGGCGGTTGCATATCCCTTGTCCGCCTGCGGTACCGCCAAAAAACAAGGCGGTTGCCTCTTGTTTTCCGCCTCACTCACGTTTCTGTCTCACGTCCGCCTCTGTTTTGGGCGGTTAGCTAGGCGGTTGCAATGCTGACCGTGACCTATTTCCTTCTACCAACTTCGACCGGCTCTAGATTCTTCGTTTGGACTCCGTTTTCTGAGCCGTTTGCGTCTATGCGTTCGTCTATTCGTCTACTTTACTCCCAGCTTGGTTTTCCTCATGTTAAACCAATAAATTTGTGAGATAAACAATAAAACATAAACTAGAGGAAAACTAACCGAAGTGGAGAAATGAGCAAGAAAAGTGCTAATATTATATATGAAATACACCTATAAATCATGCTCATTTGGACACTTATCAACTAGCTCGATAGAAAGAGCGTCAACAAGAAAAGAACAATACCAACGTGTATACAAACGAGCAACGTAAATACTTTACGAATGCCTAAGCATCTATAAATGACTACAATAAATTGAACTACACATTTAGATAAAAGTAACAACTTATGTTACACCTATTGTATATATTATGAAGATATAATATCTCATCAAGGTCAAAGATGCGCACTAAACGTCTTGACAAGAAGAACGCTCGTAAAACGCCTTAGAAACATGTGATCAAGCATGACCTTGTATGACCTTCTAAAACTAAAACCAAATGGTCATACAATTATTATATGAATATATAAACATATTCCTTAAGCTATATTCAGTCAAAAACGCAAAACGCTCGGGAGTACTCACGCACGCCCCTTAAAGCACGAAAAGTCCGGAGGAGTGCCGAGGTGGCACGAACTCCTATAAAATTAATTCCTTGAGTTCCTAACATCAATATTAACCATTATAAAGAGAACCCACGAAGTGGTTTCTCAAAATTCAGCAAAAACCACATGAGGTTTTCTTAGCGCTCCTTTTTGCCCGGGAGTGTCCCGATGGCCCGTAAATTATGTCATGGGTTGATGTAACCCCATATAACTCAATTTAACATCTTAATATATGTTTATTTAATATAATAATTGTTTACAAACACTTGGAACTCATAAAAACAATTTGTTTCCCAAAATTTCCTTAGAGCATAAAAACACACCTTCGGGTGTCACGAAAACGCGTTTTACGCAATTGCCTTGTAGTTTTTGACATGCCACGAATTGGTAATCTTAAATAGGGTTAAAATGACCTTCTAAATCAGTTGGTGTGACTAGTCAACAAGACTCTCTATAGAGGCCGATTTTTAGAGCAAAAACTAGTATAAAAATTGCATTAAAAGTTTATAAAAGGCATAGAACATGGTGACTCACCTTCCCATGTGTTATATTACTTAATGTCAAAGTATGTAGGTCTCATTTGACCATCAAGCTGTCGAAATTAGGCCATGGAATAAGGCCATGTGAGCTAGAACAAAAACAAATGGGAAAAGGCAAAAAGTAGATCTAGGATTCACTTTTCTTGATTCCTTCTTTTCCATGTGACCTAACATGCTTGTCCTTGTCTCTTCAATGTCGATTAAGACACCCCATTTGACCCTTGAATTCGTGATTCTACAAGGGAGGAAGAAGACAAGCCTAACATAGAAAAATCAAAAGAACAAACTTACCTAAATTTCCTTGTCTTCTAGCTCACAATCATTTTCTTTCCAACTCTTGCCTTGTCACACACCACATGTCCGAAATTATGCAGAGAACATGGGCATTTATTGAGCCAATAAACCATGTAATAAACTAAGGAAAAGTAAAGTCATTTGACATTAAAAATTGACAAAGCAAAAAAATCAAATTCCAAATGCATTTTCTTACCTTATACAATTCGTGAGTCTCATTCTTCTCCTTGCCCTCTTCATCCACGAATTGGTAAGCTACCTAGCTCTCTCTTCTTGCTTCATCTTCTTCCTTTGAAGCTCTTAAGTCCATTAATGGAGTTTTAACTTCTATCTTCATCTTTAAGGTAATTTCTTAGCATTTCTTGTCAAACCTTGAAGCAAAACTCTTCCTAGCATATCAACAAGGGTTCGGCACCAATTAGTTCTCCAAGGAGGTTGTCCAAACCAACATTTATCCAAGGAGCATCTCAAGGTGATCTTAAGGTAGTTTTAATGCTTGAAAATCCTTAAAGCACATTTTTATGTGTAACCAAGTTCTTCTTCTTCTAAGGCTCTTTTCTTCTTCATTTTCATGAAGGAAAACTTGTTCTTCATCCACCATTAGTGAGCCGAAATTATAAGGAGAAAAGCTTAAGGTAAATTCTTGTAAAACTACTTACAAATCTACTTAAGATCTTTGTTGAGGATCTAACTCCTAAAACTCCTTCACCACTTGCATATAACCGAAGTGGAGCATCAATATTACCTTGGAGAAAGCTTGGAGATTCAAGAAGAGTTCAAGCACTTAACCACCTTTGTTAAGAAGTAAGTTTACTAAGTAAATCTTTATGTTATAAGCTTTGTTAAGCTTCTAAAAATTGTACAAAAATTATGTACATCTCCTAGGTTAATTAATACCGAAACTATATGGTATTATATGCCAAAAATATAACCTATAACTTATATGGAAAATATTTGCCTTAAGACACATTTTTGTGTCACAAAATTTACCTAAGTTACATGCACTTGCAAGCCGAATTATCAAGGGCAAAAGTACTTCATTTTGAGCTAAGAATTTATATAAGACATTACAATAATTTATACATGAGTTATATGACTCCTATGAATTTATGTATATTTATTATGTCATATAAATCCACTTTTATATACTATATGGTAACTATTTAATTATGGCCGAATTGCCTAAGTGAAGAATAGATTTTTATGAGCTACTTAGGTGTATAAACTTATACTATAAAGTTTGGTGAGTTAAAAATATTTTATTAGTGCTTAAATGGCTAATTAATTAAGTTATGTGGTTTAAATGTAACTTTTACAAAGTTCAGTGAATTTATTGTGAAAGCCGAGAGTAAAAGGTGTGTTTGGTGTAATTATGATATAATATAAGGTTAGGAATTTAGTTTAAGAATTTTAGATAATTTAAACAAGCTTTAAAATAACTTTTTATAAAGTTTTGGGCTATTATGTAATTTATAAAAGTTGTTATGAAAGTTTAGAACATAAAAAGGGGCGAATTCATAATTAGGAGATTTATTAGGTTCACCTTCGAAATTTTGAGGAATTAAATATTTAAACTACAGTTTATAAGTTATTAAATAACTATTATAAAGTTTTGGGGTGAAAATGTAATTAATGGAAAGTACATGACCAAAGCCGAATTACCTTGGGCTAGTTTTATAATTTAGGAATCTATATGTATATATTCAGCAATTAAGAAGAACTAAAATTAAAACTATAGATTATAAGACATTATGAAAAGATTATAAATTTTGTGGTTAAAATTGTAATTATAGAGAATATTATATTAAGGCCGAAAGTTCGGGGGGCCAAATTGTAATTTTCGAAAAGTTATAATGTTCAAAAGTCATATACCAAAATATTAATGGTGGTCTTGTAATATAATTAAATAAGGAATTAAAACTATATAATATAATGAGATTGGAGTTGAAATGTAATTATAAGAAATTCTAAAGCAAAGCCGAAAATTAATGAGGCTAGTTGGTGATTTATAAAAGTTAAAGTGTGCAAATAATAATTACTAAATTATAATGGTGGTTTGGTGAATTAATTATTTAAGGAAATAAAACTATGTATTATAATGTATTTTGGAGTTTTAATGTAAAGTTAAGAAATAAATGAGGTTATAATATATTACCCGAAAAGTATGTTGTAATTATGAGATTAAAAAAATATTTGTAGGTCCTATGGATATTAAGATATTTAGAAAAGAAAATATGATTTAAGGATTTATGAAATTAAAACTATATGATATACAAGCACAAGTAATTTACTTGTAAAAGAAATAATATTATTTGGGGTTAGTTCGTAATAATAAAAGATATGGGAATAACATGTCCAGGTATGACATGTAAACGTAAATCGAGATTTATTAAGAGGTTATGTCTTTTAGACAATTATATATAAATAACATAAATAATACATGTGTGAGAAATATATATATTTTAGATTTTCAAGTAAAATCAAGAGGGAATGAGAATAAGTGATTAAGGGATTAAAACTATGGTTATATAGTTATAAGGATTTAATTGTAACCAATAAATATTATTTATGGTTAAGAGGAAATAACAAAGAATTATAAGAAGATAATGTTCAAGTGTGACATATAAATAGTTAAGAAATTATAAAGTTGTTATGTCACTTAGACAATTAAAAATAAATAACGAATATAGTGCATGAATAAATATGTATATATATTTATACATTAAAAGATTTAGAAATACCACAAGGAGTGACAAATAAGTTATACATCCAATCATAAGGTAATTAAAAGAAATTACCACACAATATAAGTCTTATAAGTTAGGACTACATGTTTTGGAAATATATAAGTACCTTAATTAATTATAAGGGAAAGAGGTTAAAAGAACTACCTAAATATAAAGGAATAAACCCCACATGAAATAACGAATATGAAATCGTTTCATGAAACAATAAGATTATTATACGAGGGTTACATAAATTAACACTCTCAGATTAATCCTATTTCTAGGACATTGTTTGACTAGACGTTGACCGGGAACTAAACAAGTACAGTCTACGGTGAACGGTATGGAATTATTGCAGTCTTCTTTCTACCGGATTACACCGGCTTCTGTGCTATCTGTTGTTTGAATTAACGACCAAGATAATTAATGTAAAATGTTGTTTACTCTTGTGCGCTGTTGTATTATTTTATGTGCGTGAATGATGCTGACTACTACGTGTATGTCCCACGCATACAAACACTACTATACCAGTGGATTAAATACCTGCGCTTTAGTATACCGAGGGCTTGTACTCAAGTCTCTCACTAACTTCACTTTATAACAAACGTCATTATCCTAAACGTGATAATTGACAATACACATTGTGTTCTTGTTTAACGTATTTATATGACACTTAACAATTCTATACTACGAGAACGAGGAGCCCAGTTGGATCTGGCCATGCATGCTACGGGAGCTGTACCTGTCTCAGGTCATCTCCTAATTACGTCGCGACGGAACATTTCAATTGGGAGGAAGACTCTAATCCTCTCGGGTTTCTAATGCCCATCAGTTCAGTGTGAGGAAGACTTCATTCCTCTCGTGGGTTTTATTTCCCACATCTCTCAGTTCAGGGTTTAACTACGTTATCTCCTGGGGATTTTATGCCCAACCTTTCTCTATAACGAGGTCACTATACCTTCACTATTTCAGATATTCAGTTATACCTGTCAGTCCCATTGTGAGGACCGACTATCATTAAAAGAATTCAGCTCAGTTAACTTGACCTTCTGCAGTCTTGTTCTATGTGACATTATTGTCCTTGTATGGATACTTGATATTATCATGCTATGCTTACTTACAGCTTTATAAATGAACTGCATGTATTCGACAATTAGTTGGTGTGGCCCAGTAGCTTGTGGGCTGCACGATTTCATACCGGCAAATTATTTTGCTGAGCCGTTTCATGGCTAAATAATTCCAGGTACCTGAGAATGAAGAGATTGCCCGACCGAGTGTAGGTGGGGTAGAATTAAGACATGGGTTACTACCACCGGTGTCACCTTACAGTATTGTACTTTTATTATTATCTTCTATTGTTTTAAGAGGTTTGTATTCAGTACTCAGACCGCATCATTTGTAAATTGTATTGGAGTAGCCTTGTTAGTCACATGGGTGACTAGCGGCGTTGTAGCACCACCCGTTGTTATTTTCCACTGTATTTCTAGTTGTTTTTGGGAGCTATCATCGATCAGGTTATTGGATTTCGGGTTGGGGTGTTACAAAAAGTGGTATCAGAGCGTAGTTGCGCTCTGAGAACTTAGTACAGCCAAAATTATCCTTGGGATACAGGGTGTGTGATAGAACAGTGAGGAGTAGAAAGTTAGTTTTTACTTAGTCCGCCGAAGGGCGTTAATAACTGTTCAAACTTACAGTAACTACAAACCATGACCTGCCTAAATAACGAGCAGATGTCATGAGAAGGAATACATTAATTAAAATAAATACTTAAGACTACCTGAACTGGCGGAAGGGGGTTACTGAAGACCGTACGACGCCAACTGTCATTTATACAGGAGCTGACGACGAATAACAACGACGCCATACTGATGTTAACCAGAAGGGCTGACAATACCGCCAAGAACACAGTGAGGATGGAGTAAAAATATATCTCAATGGACATACACTGCATGATGATCCAACCTGCCTGGCGCACTTGCTACAACAAGTGCTGCTCCAATAAACCAAATAAAAGAGAATGAAGACCTACTTGAAAAGCAGACACTGAATTTTACGGGATACCCAGGCACTGAGCTTGCCGCCCAGTGCGGGACGGGAAATCTTACAATACCTTACTAACTTCGCGAGAAGACCGTGCGACAGCTTGAAATATGACTACCAGTATAGTCCCACAGAAATAAATCAATGATTATATCAAGAAAATCATAACAAAATCTCACTGCATATAACTAAACATCCAACGTAAATAAACACGGGATGTAGTACCTGCTCTAATACAAAGGGTCTCAGCTAGTATCATTACAGTGACAATGCTGGACTCCTAATAAACAGTGAGAAGTGAACAAACTTTTAGTTCAGATATTTTGAAGTGAGAAAAACTACCAAAATAGCAATATTAGATGCTATATATAAATACATATGATTGGGAGATTTTAAATCTGAAACTTTTTGAGGAATATTGATATATTTCATAGGGATAAGTATCATAAAATATACCTACCCTATCTTAAGGCACATGTCCTACACCATCCTTATGGATTTATACATGAGCATATGTCTGTTAAGACAGCTCGATTTGTGGATACCAGTAAGAGCTCAGAAAATCAAAGGAAGCTAACACCATTGTGAGATAAATTTTTATATGATCATAGTAACAAATAATTACCTATGGAGGCAGTGTAAGCTATACTAATAGTTTGAACTGGATATACACCAAAGGTGAGTGGAAGTTAAAACTTTTAAGGGGGGGGGGGGAACATACCCCTTGACTTGTAACAAGCGTTTACACGTGAACTTCCCTAACGATATATACCAACCACTATGAATTTAAAACCTCTATTTAATACGCCTAGACGGCCTATTTTCTTTTGAAGCCAATGAGTATGTGGATTAATCACGTTTCTAAGAGGTATAAACCGACAATAAGCTCTGATTTCCTTGACACTAAACTGTAGGATTCAAACTGGAAGTTCTTAGCAGGAAATGTTACAAAACATTAAAAGATATTAACCTAGGTGGAACATATGGTTCACCTGATGAAGTCTTAATGGAGTGAGTAAAATCCAAGCTTTATGGAACAAAAATAATACTTTATGAAACCGTAATTGGTCAAATTTACAAAAACATTTCTTTGAGTCTTATTCCAAATTTAGAAATAACGATGACTGTCTTCATTCCAAGTGATGGTAACCCAAGTTTAGGCAATAATCAAGCCTTGATAAGTTAAAAACTAGATAAGTCCTTTTTTAAAAAAAAGAGTATATTTCAAGATATCCAAGTCCATAACTGAATTTATTGCTTGCATGATGTGTTTAAGAGTCAAATGACTGATGAAATAATTATTAGACAGTAAGTGTCTAGGTGATTAATAAGAATTTATCTTTTATGCCAAGAAGAAAGACTATATTCCACGCTAAAGGATTGATCAAAGGAACTTAGTTCCAGGAATTAAGGAGTACCCTAGTTTCAAGTCTAGGTTATAACAGTTATTAGATTAGTTATATAACAGTAAGAAAGAGTGTTGTAATCACCATGTCACAAAGTCTTGATAAGATATAATTCGGAAACTTGCTATTATGTGGTTGTTTGATATTTGACGTGGGAGGTCAAACTTGATCCTGGTCAGATCAAGGGAAAACCAATCACAAAATGGAGTGGAAGGATAGTTCAACACTGACGTTGACCCTTAGGGTTGGATGATTCCTGAGACTCCCTACAAGTGGTCGTCAATCTCTATGATAAGTCAAAATTTGTCCCTGTTTCTAATAAAGAGTCCACCAAAATATATATTATTGTTGAAGATATAAGTTAAAGGTTAAATTAACCATACTACCCTGAAAGAATTAAATAGCTTAAACGACTCAGGTTGTCAGAAAATAGTCAACTATGAAGGAAATACTAATCGTTATTATACATTGAGTCATGTTAAGATATTAAAATACAAGACCAAGAGACATCTATCTATATTGACAAGTATTTGAAAGCTACTTTCTAAGTTATGGCCTTATTGCCATCAGAAGGGAAAGAACGACTTTAAATCCTTCCTTCGTCAATTCAAACCCAGTATATTAAACGGGAACCTACCCGTAAGTGAGGTGGAATATAAAGAGTAGAAACATTAAACTTATACTCTCATGAGTTGATGCATAAACCGCAAAAACATGCGAAATTGTGAGAAAACTGTACCTTGTTAGAAACCTTAACGGGAACCCTACTGTGGTATACCTGATGAACAATCAATAAAAGATCGTGTATATACTACCGACAATTTGCGAATCAGTAATAACAGGAAATATTCCTATATTATATCAAGATGCACGGCTCGACCGTAGCTCATATCCTATATTGAAAAGTGAAAACCAAATATGGTGACAGTAAACTCGAATACCAGAAACACAAGATGATGACCTGAAGATCAAAGAGACGAACTCAACATGCCCCAGTATTAATACAAGACCCGAGCGCCAACGACTACCAGAGGCGATGAATAGAAGACAAATTTCAAACCGACAAGAATACTACAACCTTACAGCTACAACAACTAAACCACTGGATGCATCAGCAACACCAACAAGATGATGAACCCCACTATCAGGACGCTACCACTATCAAAGGAAAATACATCAGAAAACCAATCAGGTAAGTAAAATATATATCCAGAAGATACCCCATATACGAAAGCAACTAGCGGGAGGAACACAGGAAATGAATCAAATCTGATAAGGAGCAAAACGCCTCCGTAATATCGACGAGAAGAATCTTAGTGGAATCACCGCCATGAGCAGCTATCACAAAATAAGCATACAGGCACAAACAATCAAGTGAAACTCGTGAAGAACTCAACGATGAAAGGATAATGGAAGATACATGACATGTGCTTGAGCATCACAAGATGGGCGAACCTTACAATATTATTGGAAGCCGACGTACAGTAACAATATACAATGAAGAATACCAAGCTATGCTGAACTAACAGCGACTTAGAGACAAAATAATCAGGAGCAGCGGCATAACGCGGCACATTGATCCGACAGCCTCAACAAGACATGGCATAATTGGCAACAAACAAGATGGAAGATCACCTTCACCCATCCACACGGGATTTAAGTCCAGACAAGATCAACAATAGTAACCAAATGAAGAAAATGATGAAAACAACTCATCAACCGTGCATATGAACATAAACTTTAATATACCACCGACGAGCGCATTTAAAACTATTCCAGAATGATTGGACATTAATTAATCAGAGTAGCGCAGCAGAAGTGTGGTGGTCCCATCGGTTAGAATTATCTACTGAGTTCAAAGGGAATGCACAACGAGTTACATATGTCCTAACCAAGATAAAAGTCTTACAGCCGAGAGGCTATCTTTTGAGCTAATCATAAATCCAAAATAAGAGTGTACATTCCTTCACTAGTTACCCACTAGCTATACTAGTCTAGGGTACGTGGGCGTACCCCTCTTTAAGGGGGGGAGAGCCTACTGCGTTTTAGCATTTTAGCATGGAAGTACACTTCCAGCGTACTGTTGCACTATGATTTGTGTGTTTACAAACACTTCCAGCGTACTGTTGCACTATGATTTGTGTGTTTACAAGTATGACTTCGTGATTCTATGAACTCTTACTTGATGATGTGTACTACGTTACACTGGCATGAATGGATGATGTGTACTACGATACACTATATTGAAACTACTTAGTTACTACGTGATTATGTGTACTACGTTACACCATACTGGAATGACTCCATGTTTGCATGATCTGTACTATGCTATACTATTATGAATGAATTACGTGCACTACGTTGCACTGCACTAAAGTTATTGTTGGTGATGACCTTTCATGCTCATTTTACTGTATGTTATAATTGAATATATACTACGAACTGAGAAGTAGTGGAACTTGGGACTTGATCCCTAAAATAGAATTGAGTTGTGGATGCTTAGCGGAACTTGATTCCCCACAACCATTGAACTTAGATATGAGACTTCGGGGCGAAGTCCTTTTTAAGGGGGGTAGATTGAAATACCCTGAATCTAATTAATACTTGTTTATTATTAAATAATGAAGAATTGATCTAGAAACAGATCATTTTAGTTACGCATGCTAATCTATACATGCAAACGTTACATGAATTATCATTATTACACGTGCGCATGCAAACTCACGCATGCAAACGTCACGAAAAACAGTCATTTTACCATAAACGCTAACTGGTGTAATGTTACTAAAAGTATTAACGTACTTGTACGAACGTTCCTGTACGATTATTAACAAGGATTAAACTTCTTGCATAACTAGCTCGATAGAAAGAGCGTCAACAAGAAAAGAACAATACCAACGTGTATACAAACGAGCAACGTAAATACTTTACGAATGCCTAAGCATCTATAAATGACTACAATAAATTGAACTACACATTTAGATAAAAGTAACAACTTATGTTACACCTATTGTATATATTATGAATATATAATATCTCATCAAGGTCAAAGATGCGCACTAAACGTCTTGACAAGAAGAACGCTCGTAAAACGCCTTAGACACATGTGATCAAGCATGACCTTGTATGACCTTCTAAAACTAAAACCAAATGGTCATACAATTAATATATGAATATATAAACATATTCCTTAAGCTATATTCAGTCAAAAACACAAAACGCTCGGGAGTACTCACACACGCCCCTTAAAGCACGAAAAGTCCGGAGGAGTGCCGAGGTGGCACGAACTCCTATAAAATTAATTCCTTGAGTTCCTAACATCAATATTAACCATTATAAAGAGAACCCACGAAGTGGTTTCTCAAAATTCAGCAAAAACCACAGGAGGTTTTCTTAGCCCTCCTTTTTGCCCGGGAGTGTCCCGATGGCCCGTAAATTATGTCATGGGTTGATGTAACCCCATATAACTAAATGTAACATCTTAATATATGTTTATTTAATATAATAAGTGTTTACAAACACTTGGAACTCATAAAAACAATTTGTTTCCCAAAATTTCCTTAGAGCACAAAAACACACCTTCGGGTGTCACGAAAACGCGTTTTACGCAATTGCCTTGTTGTTTTTGACATGCCACGAATTGGTAATCTTAAATAGGGTTAAAATTAACATCTAAATCAGTTGGTGTGACTAGTCAAAAAGACTCTCTATAGGGGCCGATTTTGAGAGCAAAAACGAGTATAAAAATTGCATTAAAAGTTTATAAAAGGCATAGAACATGGTGACTCACCTTTCCATGTGTTATATTACTTAATGTCAAAGTATGTAGGTCTCATTTGAACATCAAGCTGTCGAAATTAGGCCATGGAATAAGGCCATGTGAGCTAGAACAAAAACAAATGGGAAAAGGCAAAAAGTAGATCTAGGATTCACTTTTCTTGATTCCTTCTTTTCCATGTGACCTAACATGCTTGTCCTTGGCTCTTCAATGTCGATTAAGACACCCCATTTGACCCTTGAATTTGTGAGTCTACAAGGGAGGAAGAAGACAAGCCTAACATAGAAAAATCAAAAGAACAAACTTACCTAAATTTCCATGTCTTCTAGCTCACAATCATTTTCTTTCCAACTCTTGCCTTGTCACACACCACATGTCCGAAATTATGCAGAGAACATGAGCATTTATTGAGCCAATAAACCATGTAATAAACTAAGGAAAAGTAAAGTCATTTGACATTAAAAATTGACAAAGCAAAAAAATCAAATTCCAAATGCATTTTCTTACCTTATACAATTCGTGAGTCTCATTCTTCTCCTTGCCCTCTTCATCCATGAATTGGTAAGCTACCTAGCTCTCTCTTCTTGCTTCATCTTCTTCCTTTGAAGCTCTTAAGTCCATTAATGGAGTTTAAACTTCTATCTTCATCTTCTTCCTTTGAAGCAAAACTCTTCCTAGCATATCAACAAGGGTTCGGCACCAATTAGTTCTCCAAGGAGGTTGTCCAAACCAAAATTTATCCAAGGAGCATCTCAAGGTGATCTTAAGGTAGTTTTAATGCTTGAAAATCCTTAAAGCACATTTTTATGTGTAACCAAGTACTTCTTCTTCTAAGGCTCTTTTCTTCTTCATTTTCATGAAGGAAAACTTGTTCTTCATCCACCATTAGTGAGCCAAAATTTTAAGGAGAAAAGCTTAAGGTAAATTCTTGTAAAACTACTTACAAATCTACTTAAGATCTTTGTTGAGGATCTAACTCCTAAAACTCCTTCACCACTTGCATATAACCGAAGTGGAGCATCAATATTACCTTGGAGAAAGCTTGGAGATTCAAGAAGAGTTCAAGCACTTAACCACCTTGAAATAGTAAGTTCCTAATTCCCTAACCTCCTATCCTAATCTCTAATCTGATTCTCATTCTGCTACTAGACCTTTTACCCTTTATCGAGTTACCTTTCTACTTCGCAGCTGAGCTTTTTGAGAGAGGAATCGTAAAGGCAATGCAACAGTGTATATTTTCGAGTGTGAAAAATTATCTTTTACCGTGGGGCTGAACCCCTATTTATAGTGTTTACACTGCCAGATTGAGAGTTGCCAGCCTGTACTTCTTTTTAATTGCCAGGCTGGCGTTTACATATAAGCAGGATATTTAATTTACTCATCCGGCCGGAACATTCTCCGATCCGGCGACATTCCCTGTTCTAAGCTGTTCCTTCTAGTCACATAGGACCGGATGTTCTACCTTTCCTTATTCTCGTACTTTTCCCTCTTCATCAGTCCCACAAGTTCTACTTTTGATTTTTTTTAAACGTAAAAAGTAGAACTTTTTAGCGTATACCCTTGTTTGTTTTGTTCGTTTTTTGACGTTATGGCCTTTCGCTCTTCCGGCTGAGGCCTTTGTTCTTCCGGCTGAGGCCTTTTGTTCTTCCGGCCACTGGCTCCCCCTAGTCCCACAAGTTCTCTTTTCTTTTTTTTTAAAAAAAAAGAAAGAAACTTTCTTTTCGCATTATGCTCCTGCCCGTGCTTAGCCCGTGCCTGCGCCTTTTCGATGTAGAGTTTGCAGTCGTTTTGTGTTAGCGTTCTATTTCCAGGAAGGTGCAGAGTCTCCTTTTATTTTCATTAACTGGGCGGGAACCGCTTTTCCTCAAAGCTTTAGTTTCGAACTTCTTGAGATACCTTCTTCTTCGTTTGCCCAGACTCTCTCGCCTCTTCCCCTGCGTCCTGTTTTCGAATCTTTCCTCTTTTTCGCCTCGTCTTTGCCTTTCGTTTTCTTGATGGCCTCGTCTAGCTCGAAGAATAAGGCAGCCGCGAATTTCGTCCCTGCTAAAGAGGCGATTCAAGGTACTTTCTCGCCCCAAGGGTTTCGCCCAACTTTTCTGGAATCTACCGCACCTTTTTCTGCTAATCGGGAGCCTTCTCCATCCTCCCTGGACATCCCCTCCCTTCTCTCCTGTTTAAAAGACGTCGAAGTCCCACTGGGCACTTGCATATATCTTCCTTCTTCCGACTCCCATCCCCATGATAACTTTGGACTTGGGTATGCCGTTTATGCGGATTTCTTCTCTCGCGGCCTGACTGTGCCTCCTCACCCATTCGTTCTGGGTTTCCTGATTCGGCGTTGCTGTGTGCTTGCCCATCTACACCCGAAGGCAATTTCCTATCTCCACGCCTATGTTCTCCTTTGCGAGGAGAACAAAATTCGGGTGGAAGCACCGAGTTCGCCCACTTTTACTCCACAAGGGACGATCCTGACAGCCTGACTATCAAGGCGAAGGCTGGCTATTCTCTCTTTGATTACAAGAAAGCGTCTTCCGGGTGGAACTCCCGATGGTTTGTTATTGTCCCTCCACCAGGCCGATTTTTGGGAGTTCCCTACTGTCCCGCGATCCCGAAAGGCCAATTCAGCTGTCCTCCTTCCCCGGTGCAAGAAATGCCTATCTCAAAGATCCTGAAGTTGGTAAGCAGAAAACAGCCTACGGTCTCCGATTTTTTTACTCCGGCGCGCCTGTACTCGTTGAAGAAATATCACAGTAAGTCCTATTTAGTCAATCTTACTTAAATTTTACCTTTTACCATATACCGTTTTCTTACACTCATATCGTTCCGGCAGACTTCTTTTCTAGAGGAGATAAGGTGGGGCCCTTCAATAGCTGGAATTTCGTCAGTTTCAAGTCGGATGAGCAAGTCGACTACTATGCGTCTGTTGATGCGGCTATTGATGCGGCCACAAAGCTTCTCGGGAATGCCACCTCTTCCAAGAAGAGACAAAGAGGTGATAATGACAAGGATCATCCCGGCCAGAAAAAGAGAATCACTGGGTCTCCAGCCCGATCGAGCGGTGATTTGCCAGGTACTTGGTACGCGAGCCCAGGTCTGGGCGCCGCGTCTCTCTCCCTCTACCCCTGATTCAGGCCAGGGGCCTGTCTCTCGTCCAGGGCAGGGGTCTGGTCACCCAACCCCTATTTGTGAACTGTTTCCTGACTTGGCAGGATATTTTTCTTCCGATCCGGCCTACGGTGCTGTCTTGGAAGATACTAACCTACGTATTGCTCTTTTTACTTGAAGGAAACTTTTGCCTTTCCGTTTCTGTATATTCTATGTTGACCCTTCCTTTTCTTAGGCTCTCAAGGCGCACCCATAACCGTTACTGATAACGAGGTTGCCTGCGGTCCGGCCCCCCTACATCCGCTGTCCCGGCTTCCGGCACTCAAAGATTTCGGAAGAAAACTGTATCCAAGCCGAAGGCGTTTTATCAAGGTGTTCTGAGACTGAACGGGACCTCGAGACCTTGACAACCTCTGTCCCAACAGGATATTCCCTGAGGTTAGCGAACCAGCACCCTAAGGGGTGAAAGAATACCGACCTGTTGCCGAGAATCTAGCTCCGAAGTAACAGAGGGAAGACGGCAAGGGAGGACGTTGCTGCTCAAAGGGAGGACGTTGCTGCTTCCTCCCTCCTCTCCACCTCCTCGCTCTGGGGGGTTCACCGTCCTTCCCAGAAGGAGGGGTGGTTCTACCATCTTGGCAACCTTTACGTAAGATCCCCTTGATGCGGCTCGATACTCCGACGCCTGGAAGGAAGCGATAAGACTGTCTGACCATCCGGACGGGATCTTCGCTCCTCCATCCATTGTTACTGCTACTAAGAAAAACTGAGGCCGGGGTTGAGCAGCCGATGCTATCATGCATTCCCCATTCCCTCGGGGGATGTCTTCAACCTGATGTGGCAAAGCATTTTCCGAGTAAGTACCTGTCTTCCTCCCATCTCTCTCCCTATCTTCTTGATATTCCTTAGCCTTTTGTGCTTCCTGTTTTTTTTTAGATTATGTCGATGGCCCCAAAGTGCCGAAGTCCAGACTGAGGTGAGGACTCTTCACTTTACCTGCAACGTGAAAAACGTTCGTGCTGACAATATCGAGGCCAGTTGAAGCGACTCGTTCCAATCATATTCTTACATGGATCACATAAACTATGATTGACGCAGTAGGTGAAAGATAGGACAGATCTCTAAATAAGGAGTTGCGGTCATCCTCGCATGAGTCTGTTCGCCTTCGAGATGAGTAGAGTTGAAGTTGAAGAACCTGCGGAGGAATATGTTCGCTCTGAGAAACCAGAACCTCTCCATACAGAGAACATCTTGAAGCAGGTACGCCGCAAACCTTCCGGCGAAAAGGTATGTCTTGATATCAAGAGCATGCTTTGTCTGACTTAGAAGTTTTGTTTGCGGCAGGTACAAGCCTCTCATAAAAGGGACGTGGATTCTCTTACTTCTGATAAGGTTTTCCCTTGCGGGCCCTGAATGCTGCCCTGAGAAAGGAAGTTGCTCCCTTAGGTCGGGACAAAAATGCTTTGGCTGTGGCAGAGTCGAGGGCTTTAGTGGAGGACAAAGCCAACTTATTCAAGAGCTTACCGAACTGACCGAGGAAAATCTCTGGATGAGCAAAACCCGGGCCGCCTTTGACCAAGAAAACAGTTCTTGATAGAAGAAAACACGACTCTTTCTGCCGGTAAAGCTGCCCTTGGGCGGCCGATAAAGCCTCTCTGGAAGAAAAGGTGAAAGCTTTGAGGAGGCTATGGCCCTCCCCCGACCCGAGAGTACTAAGGTCCCGGCTAAGGGTGAGTCTTAATCGATTTCTTTACTGCTTTTTTTGTCTTTATACTTTATCTTACCGATCCTGCTCTTTTTTCTGCTACAAACAGATTCTGAAAATCTTTTAAGGCATGTGGAGAAGCTCGCGACCGTGTTGACAAGCTGAATGAGGAACTTTCTGCCGCGGGTTCTGACCGCGATCTCTACCCGCCCCAAGTTTTATAGCTTGAGGAGGACGTTGCCAAGCATACAGCCTACGCCCGCCGGACCCAAGAGGAGTTGAAGAAGCAAGGAACTATCATTGCCCACCTAAAAAAGGCTTTCGGCTCTCAGAGCCGGAAGATTGCCAACATTTGTCGCCAAACGATCTCCAAGTACTTTCTCTGTATCAGTGAGCTGGAGTTTGAGAATGTTGCCCGGAAGAGCAACTTTCTCGAAGATTTTGAAAAGTTCGTCGTCTTCCTGGTGAGACCAGTCTTTGGCCCTGATCAAGCTTCTTCTTTTTCCTCCCGATAGCGGTATGCGCCAGGGGGCCGCCGGCGCTTGTCAGCCGTTGGAAATCTAACTCTCAGAGAGCGCGTCCAATCCGTCGGAGGCCTGCTGCAAAGGAGCCTGCTAAAGAATAGATGCTTCAGATAGCGATTTCTTTAGTGTAGGATCTTGTATAGTCGTTTTTTTTTTGGATTTTTTTTCTAGTAATGTTTTAGGTGTTTGCCCTCAACACTTCCTTGTATCTTAATTGCTTTAAGTAATTTTCCTGCGAATTAGCTTTATACTTCTCATTTGGCCTTATCCGGAGCGACCGGATTCCAATGCTTTATAAATCCCCCCTTTATTTTCATGGATGGTTTTTTTACACCTCTTCGTTCAAATCTTTTAAGTAATTTTTAGATATTATAGGCACTCTGCCGATTTTACATTTCAAGGCTGATAGCCTGTAGGCACGCTGGCCGGATGTACATTTCAAGGCATGATAGCCTGTAGGCACGCTGGCCGGATGGTACATTTCAAGCATGATAGCCTGTAGCACGCTGGCCGGATGGTACATTTCAAGGCATGATAGCCTGTAGGCACGCTGGCCGGATGGTACATTTCAAGGCATGATAGCCTGTAGGCACGCTGGCCGGATGGTACATTTCAAGGCATGATAGCCTGTAGGCACGCTGGCCGGATGGTACATTTCAAGGCATGATAGCCTGTAGGCACGCTGGCCGGATGGTACATTTCAAGGCATGATAGCCTGTAGGCACGCTGGCCGGATGGTATATTTCAAAAACTTTGTTTCAAAAGAATACCTCATTTTATTGCTTTTGTAAGAATGTTTTTACACATAAAACTTTTTAAGGCATTCAGCATGCCAGGAGTGAGGCAATTCGTATCCTTCACTATTTTTCAGGCGATATGAAGCTTGCCCTGTTCGCCGTTGTACTATAAATGGTCCTTCCCATTGGGGCTCTAACTTCTTTGGCTGCTTTACCTCCCGAAGGACCAGTTCACCCGGAGCGAAACCTCTCTTTCCCTTGTTCTTTGGTTAAAATATCTTTCCTACCCTTGCTTTATCCCTTTCCATCCTGACTTGGGCCATAGTCCTGGTTTCTTCAAGCAGGTCAAGGCTGTCCTTCATTCCTTCACTGTTGCTTTTCTTCTTTCTTCTTCATCAAAGGATTTCCATCTAACTGATGGGACTATAATCTCAGCCGGAACAATTGCTTCCAACCGTAGGTCAACCTGTATGGAGTTTCTCCTGTTGGTCCCTTTTCGGTTGTTCTGTAAGACCAGAGAACCTGAGGTAGCAATTCCGCCCATCTCCCTTTTTTGCTGTCCAATTTCCTTTTTATAGCTTTGACAATTTGTCCATTCGCATTTTCTACCTGGCCGTTTGCTTGCGGGTGGGCGACCGATGCGAATCTTAGGTCAATTTTCCATTCTTCACAGAATGCCCGGAAGCTGTTACAGTTGAACTGAGCTCCATTGTCTGTTATTATTACCTTCGGGATCCCAAACCTGCAAACCACATACTTCCAGATGAAATCCTGTGACTTCCTTGCGGTAATGGATACCGTTGGCATGGCTTCCACCCATTTGGTGAAGTAGTCAATGGCCACATAAATGAATCTATATCTTCCGGGAGATGCTTCCGGGAAAGGTCCAACGATATCCAATCCCCACATGGCGAATGGGATTGGGGACAGTATGGTTTTCAATGTGGATGGAGGACTGTGTATTTTGTGGCCGTGTTCCTGACATTTAATGCACTTTTGTATGTATTCTTTCGAATGTTCCGTCATTCTCGGCCAATAGTATCCCAGCCTCAGGATTTTGTGAACTACTGCCCTTTCCCCTTGGTGGTTCCCACAGGTTCCCTCATGCAGTTCCTCTATGAGCCTTGCTCCCTCTTCCACGGTAACGCACTGAAGTGCTGGTCTTGCGAATGATCTTTTGTAGAGTTGCCCCTGCTCTAAAAAGAAAGATGCGGCCCTTCGTCTTGTTCGTGCCGCTTCTTTCTCATCTTTGTGGCAAGTTTCCGCTTTGTATGTACTCAACAATGGGTGCCATCCAAGACTTGGCTATTGTGTCTGATTCAATAGTGCATACCTGGATCTCCTCCAAACTTGAGTTTGCCTTTATTTCCATCCAGACTTTGTTGGGCATTCTTTCGGCCATACTGGCCAACTTAGCCAATGCATCGGCTTCTATGTTCTCTGCTCGGGGAAGATGTCTTAATTCACATCTCTGAAAATTTGCCTTCGTCTCTTGGACTTTGGCCAAGTATTTCCCAAGCTTTTCCTCCTTGACCTCGTAAATGTTATCGTTTTGTCGCGCCACCAACATTGAATCTGAGTATATTTCCAACTCTGCATAACAATCAAAGAGGTAAACCCCATTTTCCCCTCTTTTGGAGGTATGTAAAAATTTTAAGGACACAAGAGAACTACTGAGAACTACTGTCTTATTATAAGGAAGAACCTGTTGCCCCTAAGGCAGTGGCGACCTCCAAACCCTGTATGAGGGCTTCATACTCTGCTTCATTATTTGTCACTTCAAACTCTAGCCGGAACGCAAAGTTAAGGGTTCTTCCATCCGGCGTTTGGACCACTATTCCGGCTCCTGCTCCCGTCTTACATCGAGCTCCATCGACTAAGATTATGTATGGGTTGGTTGATTCTCTTTGTTCTTGGGCAAAGGTTGTTTCGGTTATAAAGTCCGCCAAGGCCTGCGCCTTTATGGCTGTTCGAGGAAGGAAGTGGATTTCGTACTGTGTGAGTTCGACAGTCCAACTGACCATTCGCCCGGATGCATTTGGATTGTTTGCTATCTGTTTCAGTGGCCAATTCGTTCTAACGAATACTCGGTGCGACTGAAAATAAGGTCGAAGCTTTCGAGATGCAACGACTAATGCAAACATATTTTTTCGATGTTGGTGTAACGGCTTTCTGCCGGAGTTAGGATTTTTCCGGTGTAATATACTGGTATCTCTTTTTTCTCCTCCTCCATTATTAACACACCGCTACCAACCAATCCGTGGCAGACAGGTAGAGATACAAGTCCTGACCAGGTGCCGGAACACCTAGTTTTGGCAGTTCTTTGAGCATCTCCTTGATCCTTTCAAAGGCATCTACACATTCTTGATTCCACTGGAATCTCTTGTTCTTCCGTAGAGTACTGAAAAAAGGTATTGACTTTTCTTGGAGTTTTGAACAGAATCTGGCTAAAGCTGTGAGCCTTCCGTTCAATGCTTGCACATCTTTAATGTTCTTTGGTGGCGATAGATCGAGGATTGCCTGGGTTTTTTCGGGATCTACTTCAATCCCTCTTTGCCCAACGATGAAGCCTAAGAACTTCCCCTTTGTAACTCCAAATACACATTTTTCCGGATTCAGCTTGATCTGGAATCTGTCCAGGGTGTCAAAGGTTTCTCTTAGATCTTCCATGTGTGCCCAGGAATTACTTCTTACCACGATATCATCGACATATGCTTCTACATTCCGGGCCAACTGTTGCCTGAACACTTTGTCTATCATTCTTTGGAAGGTTGCACCCGCATTTTTTAATCCGAAAGGCATCACCTTATAGCAAAAGGTTCCGGCCGAGGTAATAAAAGATGTTTTTTTCTGAATCCTCTTCATTCATTCTTATTTGATTATATCCTGAAAATGCATCCAAAAAACTTAAGACAGAACTTTAGCCGTTGAAGCAACCAATCTATCTATTGATGGTAATGGATAAAAGTCTTTAGGACATGCTTTATTCAGATCTGTGAAGTCCACACACATTCTCCATTTGCCATTTGATTTTTTAACCATCACGACATTGGCCAGCCACTTGGGATAGGACACCTCTCTGATGAATCCGGCTTTGAGCAGTTTTTGCACCTCAGCACGTGCCGCAAGGTCTCTTTCCTCTCCTATTATCCTTCTCCTTTGCCGGATGCTGGGTGCTTTGGATCCACTCGTAGGTCATGCTGGATAACGCTGGGTCTACTCCTGGCATTTCGTCCGTACTCCAGGCGAAAGTTGTCCTTCTTTTTTCCAGGAATCTCATTAGGTGAGTTTGTTCTCCACTGCCGAACGCATTTCCTATTTTAAAAAATTTAGAAGGGTCAGTTCTTAAGTGTACCTCTCTTGGTGGTTCCTTAGAGGTTCCACAGTCTTCTGTTCTTTGATCCGGCTCCGGCGGGAAAGGAAGCTTTCCCTTGAATTCCTTTTCCGACCCCACCGTTTTGACCATCTCTTCTTCCGGCATTCCCTCCATGATGCGGACCTCACATACTCGAGCCATCTTTTGACTCCCTTTTATGGTTACCACCTTTCCAGCCCTGGTTAGATACTTCATCTTCAGGTGGTGAGTGCTGCAAATTGCTTTGAAAGCATTAATCCCTGGTCGGCCGAGATACATATTGTACCCGGAAAGTCCTGGTACAATGAAGGCTGTGAGCTTTTCAGTTCTTCGTTCGTCTCCCAATCCTAATGTTATGGTGAAGTCTATGCTCCCCGAAGACTTGGTAGAAACGCCCCCAACAAAGCCTCCAAGAACCGCCGAATACGGCTTAATCTTACTTTCTGGGATTTCCAACCTTTTACCGCCTCAGCAGATATGACATTCGCTCCAGCCCCGCTATCTATCAGGATTCCTTCCATCATCCTGTCATTCACTTGCGCCCGAATGACCAGCGGATCATTGTGAGGGTATAACACCCCTTCTTCATCTTCGTCTGTAAAGAAAATCTGGGGAAGGTTTTCTCGCTTGGCGATTTTTCTTTCCGGTAGTTCTTGATGTACCGCATGAATATGTCTTTTTCTTTCGTTTGGGGTCAACGGTCCTACCTCTGAAAAGAGACCTGAGAATTTGCTTAAGAGAAAAAGGTTCATTAGGCTTTTTATTTTTTCCGGAAAAGACTTGCCGGAAGATTCCGGTAGATTTTTACAACATGTGTTTTTTTTTCTGAAAAGAAGAGAAAAAAGTCCAATTACACAGCCCTCGCCTTTTTTACTAATCATGGCAGGGCCTACCTAATACCAGAGAAACAAAAACTTTTCCTCCTTCTTACAAACCTGAGATCATACCGACTGTTTTGCTGTGATTCAGCTCAGGGTGGATCTCTTCTTGCTGGTGATTTCGAGAGGTGGACTGATTTTGCCTGCCATATTGCTTCTGCTGGCCTACCACCTGTTTTCCCTTGCTCTTCTTGTCTTCTTCGATGATCCTCAATTCTTTGGCCAGAGTGGCGCAATTTGCAGTTCTATGGCTTTTGCAGCCATGATATTCACAGAAGGCTACCGGAATCTCCCCTGGGTAAGGCTTCTTTGGTGGAGGCAAATATCCTTCTTTAACCGCCGCCGCATACCTGCCTGGATCAATCTGAACGGCAACCCGGGCGTTCTGATACTGAGGCGCCTGGGATGGGGCTTTGTAGTAAGGATTGTATCTTGAGCCTCCCCCGGATGAACTTCCTGAAGCGTTGCCGGAAGAGCCATTCCCATTCGGTCCTCCCTTCTTGTCGTTGATCGTTTTGAAGCTATTTGCCAAATCTCTGGCCTTATTTTCCGCCACTTCTGACTTTAGAAATTCATGAATCATTTCGGCCAGCTCTCCATGGGTTTTTGGGGCTTTTGTCGCGATTTTCCCGGCAAGCCTGGGCTGTGCCAGCCCGTTTCCGAAAGCCTTGATTGAATCTTCTCATCAATGTCATCGATTTCGGCTACCTGCTTATGAAACCTTTCACTGAACTCTTTCACCGTCTCCCCCTTCCTCTGTTTGAGATCCATTAGTTCTATCGTTTCCTTCTTGATTTTCTTGCTTGCTTGCAGCAAAGTACTGCTGGAACTCCTCAGTTAGTTGCTTAAAACTTGAGATCGACTGCGGGGGCCTTGTTGAGATCCAACCGAGCGCTCTTTTAGATAATGTTCCCGGAACAGATTGCAGAGGGCGGCGAACTTATCCCTTGCGTGTTCATTGCGAACATAAATTTCTGAACGTGAAGAGCAGGATCCCCGGTTCCATCATACTTTTCCACTGCAGGCGCGACAAAGTGGGGAGGAAGCTTTGCCTTCCTGATTTTCTCAGAGAAGGGGTAAAGAGTCATGTCGATCGAATCATCTTCCTCAGTTTCATCGCTGACGATCAGAGTTTTCTCTAGCTGCTCTCTTTCTTCCGGCTGTTGCTCGTTTCGGAGCCGCGATTCTTGAGCGATTCGAGCGCCTCAGTCATGTCCTCCCACTTCTTCTGGTATTCCTCATCTGCTGCATCAGCTCCTGCTGCAAGACTTCATTCCCCTCCACTATTCTCTCGTCAATGGTTCTGACTAAGCTTTTCAACATCTCTTCCAACGCTTGCTTGGAGACCACATCTTCGGCTTCCACTCTGTTTGCTTCCACATTGTTGATCTCGCCTTCAGGTCGGGTGTCTTTCTTGTTCTTGGAGCCATCTTTGCTCGCGTAACTCCTTCGCTTACACCTGCAAAAGACACAACCTCAAAGTTTCAAAGTTTCGTTGTTTTGTTCAAAATCAGACTACCTCCGGTGGACTCGTGGTTGCTAAGAAAGATCTTGAGCCATTCGTTTCCCACAGACGGCGCCAAAATGAAATAGTAAGTTCCTAATTCCCTAACCTCCTATCCTAATCTCTAATCTGATTCTCATTCTGCTACTAGACCTTTTACCCTTTATCGAGTTACCTTTCTACTTCGCAGCTGAGCTTTTTGAGAGAGGGAATCGTAAAGGCAGTGCAACAGTGTATATTTTCGAGTGTGAAAACGTATCTTTTACCGTGGGGCTGAACCCCTATTTATAGTGTTTACACTGCTAGATTGAGAGTTGCCAGCCTGTACTTCTTTTTAATTGCCAGGCTGGCGTTTACATATAAGCAGGATATTAAATTTACTCATCCGGCCGGAACATTCTCCGACCCGGCGACATTCCCTGTTCTAAGCTGTTCCTTCTAGTCACATAGGACCGGATGTTCTACCTTTCCTTATTCTCGTACTTTTCCCTCTTCACACCTTTGTTAAGAAGTAAGTTTACTAAGTAAATCTTTATGTTATAAGCTTTGTTAAGCTTCTAAAAATTGTACAAAAATTATGTACATCTCCTAGGTTAATTAATACCGAAACTATATGGTATTATATGCCAAAAATATAACCTATAACTTATATGGAAAATATTTGCCTTAAGACACATTTTTGTGTCACAAAATTTACCTAAGTTACATACACTTGCAAGCCGAAATATCAAGGGCAAAAGTACTTCATTTTGAGCTAAGAATTTATATAAGACATTACAATAATTTATACATGAGTTATATGACTCCTATGAATTTATGTATATTTATTATGTCATATAAATCCACTTTTATATACTATATGGTAACTATTAATTATGGCCGAATTGCCTAAGTGAAGAATAGATTTTTATGAGCTACTTAGGTGTATAAACTTATACTATAAAGTTTGGTGAGTTAAAAATATTTTATTAGTGCTTAAATGGCTAATTAATTAAGTTATGTGGTTTAAATGTAACTTTTACAAAGTTCAGTGAATTTATTGTGAAAGCCGAGAGTAAAAGGTGTGTTTGGTGTAATTATGATACAATATAAGGTTAGGAATTTAGTTTAAGAATTTTAGATAATTTAAACAAGCTTTAAAATAACTTTTTATAAAGTTTTGGGCTATTATGTAATTTATAAAAGTTGTTATGAAAGTTTAGAACATAAAAAGGGGCTAATTCATAATTAGGAGATTTATTAGGTTCACCTTCGAAATTTTGAGGAATTAAATATTTAAACTACAGTTTATAAGTTATTAAATAACTATTATAAAGTTTTGGGGTGAAAATGTAATTAATGGAAAGTACATGACCAAAGCCGAATTACCTTGGGCTAGTTTTATAATTTAGGAATCTATATGTATATATTCAGCAATTAAGAAGAACTAAAATTAAAACTATAGATTATAAGACATTATGAAAAGATTATAGGATTTTGTGGTTAAAATTATAATTATAGAGAATATTATATTAAGGCCGAAAGTTCGGGGGGCCAAATTGTAATTTTCGAAAAGTTATAATGTTCAAAAGTCATATACCAAAATATTAATGGTGGTCTTGTAATATAATTAAATAAGGAATTAAAACTATATAATATAATGAGATTGGAGTTGAAATGTAATTATAAGAAATTCTAAAGCAAAGCCGAAAATTAATGAGGCTAGTTGGTGATTTATAAAAGTTAAAGTGTGCAAATAATAATTACTAAATTATAATGGTGGTTTGGTGAATTAATTATTTAAGGAAATAAAACTATGTATTATAATGTATTTTGGAGTTTTAATGTAAAGTTAAGAAATAAATGAGGTTATAATATATTACCCGAAAAGTATGTTGTAATTATGAGATTAAAAAAATATTTGTAGGTCCTATATGGATATTAAGATATTTAGAAAAGAAAAATATGATTTAAGGATTTATGAAATTAAAACTATATGATATACAAGCACAAGTAATTTACTTGTAAAAGAAATAATATTATTTGGGGTTAGTTCGTAATTAATAAAAGATATGGGAATAACATGTCCAGGTATGACATGTAAACGTAAATCGAGATTTATTAAGAGGTTATGTCTTTTATACAATTATATATAAATAACATAAATAATACATGTGTGAGAAATATATATATTTTAGATTTTCAAGTAAAATCAAGAGGGAATGAGAATAAGTGATTAAGGGATTAAAACTATGGTTATATAGTTATAAGGAATTTAATTGTAACCAATAAATATTATTTATGGTTAAGAGGAGAATAACAAAGAATTATAAGAAGATAATGTTCAAGTGTGACATATAAATATAGTTAAGAAATTATAAAGTTGTTATGTCACTTAGACAATTAAAAATAAATAACGAATATAGTGCATGAATAAATATGTATATATATTTATACATTAAAAGATTTAGAAATACCACAAGGAGTGACAAATAAGTTATACATCCAATCATAAGGTAATTAAAAGAAATTACCACACAATATAAGTCTTATAAGTTAGGACTACATGTTTTGGAATATATAAGTACCTTAATTAATTATAAGGGAAAGAGGTTAAAAGAACTACCTAAATATAAAGGAATAAACCTCACATGAAATAACGAATATGAAATCGTTTCATGAAACAATAAGATTATTATACGAGGGTTACATAAATTAACACTCTCAGATTAATCCTATTTCTAGGACATTGTTTGACCAGACGTTGACCGGGAACTAAACAAGTACAGTCTACGGTGAACGGTATGGAATTATTGCAGTCTTCTTTCTACCGGATTACACCGGCTTGTGTGCTATCTGTTGTTTCAATTAACGACCAAGATAATTAATGTAAAATGTTGTTTACTCTAGTGCGTTGTTGTATTATTTTATGTGCGTGAATGATGCTGACTACTACGTGTATGTCCCACGCATACAAACACTACTATACCAGTGGATTAAATACCTGCACTTCAGTATACCGAGGGCTTGTACTCAAGTCTCTCACTAACTTCACTTTATAACAAACGTCATTATCCTAAACGTGATAATTGACAATACACATTGTGTTCTTGTTTAACGTCTTTATATGACACTTAACAATTCTATACTACGAGAATGAGGAGCCCAGTTGGATCTGGCCATGCATGCTACGGGAGCTGTACCTGTCTCAGGTCGTCTCCTAATTACGTCGCGACGGAACATTTCAGTTGGGAGGAAGACTCTATTCCTCTCGGGTTTCTAATGCCCATCAGTTCAGTGAGAGGAAGACTTCATTCCTCTCGTGGGTTTTATTTCCCACATCTCTCAGTTCAGGGTTTAACTACGTTATCTCCTGGGGATTTTATGCCCAACCTTTCTCTATAACGAGGTCACTATACCTTCACTATTTCAGATATTCAGTTATACCTGTCAGTCCCATTGTGTGGACCGACTATCATTAAAAGAATTCAGCTCAGTTAACTTGACCTTCTGCAGTCTTGTTCTATGTGACATTATTGTCCTTGTATGGATACTTGATATTATCATGCTATGCTTACTTACAGCTTTATAAATGAACTGCATGTATTCGACAATTAGTTGGTGTGGCCCAGTAGCTTGTGGGCTGCACGATTTCATACCGGCAAATTATTTTGCTGAGCCGTTTCATGGCTAAATAATTCCAGGTACCTGAAGAATGAAGAGATTGCCCGACCGAGTGTAGGTGGGGTAGAATTAAGACATGGGTTACTACCACCGGTGTCACCTTACAGTATTGTACTTTTATTATTATCTTCTATTGTTTTAAGAGGTTTGTATTCAGTACTCAGACCGCATCATTTGTAAATTGTATTGGAGTAGCCTTGTTAGTCACATGGGTGACTAGCGGCGTTGTAGCACCACCCGTTGTTATTTTCCGCTGTATTTCTAGTTGTTTTTGGGAGCTATCATCGATCAGGTTATTGGATTTCGGGTTGGGGTGTTACATCAGGGAGTTGGGATTTGATGTTATTTTCGGGATGAACTGGTTGGAGCGGCACAAGGGTCGTATCCTCTGCGCTGAGCATAGATTGCTGCTCAGGAGCCCGTTTGGGGTAACAATATCTTACCACCAGAGGCCCAGAGAGCCTTCGACTAAGATCATCACCGCCATGGCAATGTATAAGGAATTGAGGAGAAAGGAAGAAGTGTACCTCTGCTATGTACAGGACATAGAGAGAGACCCCGAGTTCGACCCCGACTTACCGGTAGTGTCGGAGTTCCCCGACCTATTTCCACAGGAACTACTCGGCATGCCACCCACTCGGGAGGTAGAGTTCACCATCGAGTTGCTACCTGGTACCGGACCGATAGCCAAGGCACCATACCGTATGGCTCCGGCAGAAATGATTGAGTTAAAGGAACAGTTGAAGGATTTGTTAGATAAGGATTTATTAGACCTAGTGTATCACCATGGGGAGCGCCAGTTCTCTTCGTGAAGAAGAAAGATGGTAGTCTCCGCCTCTGCATCGACTACAGAGAGTTGAATGCAGTGACAGTGAATAATAAGTATCCACTACCCCGCATTGACGATATGTTCGATCAGTTAAAGGGAGCATCTGTGTTTTCCAAGATTGATATCAGATCGGGGTATCATCAGATAGCCATTAAGGAGGGAGATATTGAGAAGACGGCATTCCGGACACGATACGACCACTATGAGTTTACAGTGATGCCGTTCGGTTTGTCGAACGCACCGACGAAGTTTATGGATCTGATGAACCGCTTGTTCCGGGAGCAGCTGGACAAGTCGGTTGTGGTATTTATCGATGACATATTGATATATTCAAAATCTAAGGTTGAACATGAGGAACACTTGAGGAGAGTATTGGAGTTACTGAGGGAGAACCAGCTATATGCTAAGTTCTCCAAGTGTGAGTTTTGGCTTGACCAGGTCTCTTTCCTAGGTCATGTCATCTCAGATGCTGGGATCTCAGTGGATCCAACAAAGATTGATGCCGTGCGTACTTGGCCAAGACCAAAGACTGTTACCGACATCCATAGCTTTCTCGGTCTGGCAGGTTATTACAGGAGGTTTGTCAAGGATTTCAGCAAGGTCGCAAAACCGATGACCAGTCTGATGAAGAAAGATGCACCGTTCTTATGGACGGCTGACTGTGAGAGATCATTTCAGAGTTTGAAAGACTCACTGACCACTGCACCGGTCCTGACCATTCCAGACGGTACAGAGGGCTTTGAGGTTTATTGTGATGCATCCGGCAGAGGCCTGGGTTGCGTGCTCATGCAACATGGCAAGGTGGTGGCATATGCCTCACGCCAGTTGAAGAAACATGAGGAGAACTACCCCACACATGATTTGGAGCTGGGAGCTGTAGTCTTCACTTTGAAGATATGGCGCCACTACTTATATGGGGTTAGTGTGACGATCAACACCGATCAAAAGAGTTTAAGATACATATTTACTCGGAAGGAGTTGAATCTCAGACAGAGGAGATGGTTAGAGTTCTTGAAAGACTATGACATTGACCTCCAATACAAAGAGGGGAAGGCCAATGTTGTAGCAGACGCCCTGAGCCGTCGAGCACACTCACTCCATTCGCTAGTTTCTTTCTCTAGCTTGGTTGATGAGGTGCGAGAGGCTCATAGGACGGATGAAGATAGATGTTACCGAGTTCGTCTTGAGGTGTCTCACATGCCAGAAGGTGAAATTCGAGCACCGACGACCGGGCGGAATGGTACAGTCGATGCCAGTTCCGGAGTGGAAGTTCCATGATATCTCCATGGACTTTGTAGTTGGACTCCCACCTGCTAGGGGAGGTCTCAACATGATATGGGTGGTGGTGGATCGCCTTACCAAAGTAGCCCGATTCATACCGATGAAGGATACTTGGAAGGTGACCAAATTAGCTAAGTTATTTGAGAAAGAAATAATGAGACATCACGGGATACCAAAGACCATAGTGTTAGATAGAGATACCAGATTCCTTTCGAGGTACTGGAGAGCTACCAGAGAAGCGTTGGGTACAGAACTGAAGCTGAGTACCGCGTTCCATCCTCAGACAGATGGTCAGACTGAGCGTACGATTCAGACACTCGAGGACATGCTGAGAGCATGTGCCTTAGACTTCCAGGGCAGTTGGATTGACAAATTGCATCTGATCGAGTTTTCATACAACAACAGCTATCACGCTTCGATCAAGATGGCACCTTTTCAAGCGTTGTACGGTAGACCATGTCGTACACGGCTCTGCTGGGATGAGTCAAGTGAGACGGTCATTATAGGACCAGAATACTTAGAGCAAGTTAAGGCTGAAGTTCAGCAAATCTGGGAGAACATGAAAGCTGCTCAAGATAGGCAGAAGTCGTATGCTGATGTTCGACGACGAAACCTGGAGTTCGTAGTGGGCGACCGGGTATTTCTGCGAGTTTCACCGATGAAGGGTGTATTCAGATTTGGGCAGAAAGGCAAATTAAGCCCGAAGTTTATTGGTCCTTATGAGATTACGGAGCGGGTGGGCCCGGTTGCTTACAGGTTGAATTTACCTACTGAACTGGGTAAAGTGCATGATGTTTTTCATGTTTCACAGCTAAAGAAATACATGCACCACCCCTCCCATGTGTTAGAACCTGAGACATCGACTTTAGAACCGAATATGAGATCCGTGGAGACCCCTTAGAGAATCTTGGACAGTAAGACTAGGGACACTCGCCATAAGTCTGTGCGACTGGTGAAGGTTCTCTGGTCTAACCAGGATGTCGAAGAGGCCTCGTGGGAATTAGAGGATAAGATGAGGGCGAAGTACCCTTCTTTGTTTATTGACTAGATCGTCTGTATAGGGTACGGGGTGTACCCCCTTTTAAGGGGGGTAGAGCTTCCTCGCTTTTGAGTTAGGAAACGAGCATGTTTGTTGTTTGTTTGGTTGTGTAAGATGTGATTTTGTGTAAGTTACTACACTTTGGTGATAAGTTTGAGTTATGTATAATACTTATGTATTGTATTTGTGGTTGACCTTTGAGTCTTGAGATGTGTGAATGTGAATACAAGACGTGGTGTTAAGATTAAGAGAATTGAGTACCGTGAATGGTTAAACATATATGTGAACTTTGGGGACAAAGTTCTTTTAAGGGGGGTAGATTGAAATACCCCAAACTTAGATATGGTGTTTAAGTGATAAAATAAGTTATAAGGAGGCTAAATAATGCCCTAGAAACATTAAGAAACATTTATAATCAAAGAAAACATAAGGAAACACCAAAAGAGCAGTTTAAGCAAAAACGTGCTCTAAGCTTGGAGAGACTTGGGTGAGCACCCAAATATCATTCTAAGACCTTAGTAATATCCTAATGGTCATTTTAAACGAATTACCAAAGAAAACGATGCTCGAAAACAAGTTAAAACACAAAATGTGCTTTGAGGAGTCTTAAAGCACATTTTTGAAAAATTGTCTTGTAAATAGGTTTTGAGTGGCTAAATGTCCATCATTACTGTTTAATTAACATGTTTACTAATTAGTATCACGTTAGGAAGTCTAAATCAATGGGAAATCAAAAATTTCACAATTATGTGCCTTGTTTAGTGAATAGTAACCAAATAATGCTAGTTTAAGACATTAGTCAAAGTAAGTCAATTAAATGGTCAACAAAGACCACAATACACCTTTTTTGACTAAGGGGGCCAGTTTTTAAGTGTGACTCACCACACGTATCTAGCTAAGTAATGAATAAAATAAAAGTAAGTAAAAACACTATTCACCTTTTAACATAATATCTTACCTTTAGTAGTCCTCTCTCCTCCTTTCTTCATTCTTCATCTTCTCCATCGGTTTCTCTTGCTCTCTTTCACGTAAGAAGACAACTCCATGCTAGCTCCATCTTCTTTTGCCCACATCTTGCTCATTTAAGCTCCAAAATCAAAACCAAGTACATTATATCTCTTAGTTAGCTCAAGCTCTTCCTTTCTATCTTTTCAAAACTTCAAGAGCCTCATTTTGGAGCCAAGGCAAATCGCCATTAGAGGAGGAAACTCAAGCTTGGTGACTCCATTAGCTTCTCCATTCTCTTAAGGTAAAGAATATGTAAGAAAATCTAGGTTTCCATCATTGTTTCCCTTGTCCGAAAATTGTACTCATGGGACTCCATGTTTATGCTTTGTTCTAGTTGTTTTCTACTCTTCAAAGGATAAAGGAGGTCCTTCTTGCTTCATATTCAAGCTTGTCTTGAGAAACCAAGGTAAAACAATCAATTTAATACCTAAAACACATTTTAACCTAGGTTTTTATTCCTTAAGGTTGGTGTGTTGTTAGTACTCATTGGAGTCATTGAATATTGGTTAGAACATTGGCAAGGAAAATTTGATTGGTGACCGAGATTGTTCAAGAAAAACCTAAGGAGAAAATTTTGTGGAGCTTGTGAAAGAACAAGGTAAATTTCTTACCTTAAGGTGTTTAATGCATTAAGGGGTGGGATTTAGGTATATGATGAGTGTAGCTTAAGGTTTACATTAGAAAAGGGTTATATATAACCTAGGAGAAACAATGACTATGTTTGAGAACTTGTGACTAAGGAGCCAATGAGAAAAGAAGTAGTTAAACAATGTTGAGATGAATTATAAGAAGCATTTTATTTCAATGGGAGCCTTGTTGTGTGTATTCGCAGGTTAAAGGCAAATATATGTGGAAATTCAGTGGTTAAGATTATTGTCATTTAAGGGCCTTAGTGCCAAGCATTTTAAGTATATTCACTATATGATGATGTGGTGTAAATTGTGTGTTAAGATGTTGTAATGAGAATTTGAGTGATCTTGGTTGTTTGATGGTGAAAAACCAAGTGTTTAGGTGTAACAATATACTAGAGAACCCATGGCAAAATTTAGTGGAGAACCTAAGTGTTTAAGATGTTCTAAGGAGATTTCATGACTAGGATAGTACTAGGAAGTTTAGAGGTTGTCTAGAAGGAAAAAGAATGAGTTTAAGGTGTTCTTGTGAGTTAGAATGACTTAGGCATTATCATGGAGGATCTTGGAATCAATAGAATGTTTAGGTATGCACCTAAGGCAATTTGAGAATGTGTTTAGGAAATATGCAATCTTGTTAGGAGAAGGGTAAAGTAATGTGTTTAAAGGTAAAGAGACTTCATGTAGTTACATAAAGGAACCTAGATGTTGAAAGATGCTTGGGATGATGTTATGGTGGTGAGGTACATTTTGGCATAGTGGTTATGATAGGTATGAAACACCACTTAGAAAACCTAAGGAAAATATTACAAGTGTTGAGAGATTATGTAAGGAATTGGGTAATAAGGCTAGAGATGGAGATAGGAAAGTTTAGGATGTTATTTTGGTATTAGAATATGCCTAAGATCATGTGTGAAGTTTGGGTGATTTATGGATGAAGAGAACAAGTGTAACAACACTTAGAATAATGCAAAAGAAAGAAATCTATAGCCGGTCCGGGACTTAAGTCCAGGGTGAAGTCCCGGACCAACCTAAAATTCCTGCCGAGAGTTGTTTCAACCATAGGGTCCGGGACATAAGATTGGTAAGAAGTACCGGACCACCCCCCAATTTACCCCCGAGGATTTTAGCTTGCAATAGTCCGGGACTTAAGTCCCATACAAAGTCCCTGACCACCACATTAAAATAGCCGAGAGTTTGAACTAAGTATAGGTCCCGGACATAGGTTGAGGACAAGGTCCCGGACCACACTAAAAATCATGTTTATGCTTGGGAAGTGTTAGGAAATGGTGGGAATGATTTTGAATTGGTGTTACGAGGTTATTAAGGGCATGTTTGGTGGGTGTAATGGTTATTAAGTGGGTGAACAAGTATAATAGATAATGAGGAAGTGATGCACTTAGAAGTTAAGTTAAAAACCATAAGGCTTCGTGAAAAACAATGAGTAAAAGTTTATGTCTAGGGAGGCTAAGTAATTGTATTGAGTTGAATTGAATAATAACCTAAAACTGAATGAATGTTTTAGGATTGGTTAATTGGGACTTGGAAGGAGATAAACCAAACAATCGTCGATGGTGAACGGTACAATCTTTCTTGTGACCTGCTTGCTAACGAGGTGTCCCTCGGCTTGTGTTCTATCTGTTTAATTGCTATGACTAAGACAAGATAAAGCATGCAACCGGTTATATTTGTTCTCGTTGTGAATGTGTTTTCTTTACACTAACCCACGATACTTGAGATTGTTACTAACTAAGTTTGGTACTTACTGAGTTAAGGATAAGAGTTAAGTATTGGTAGCTGTTGGTTAATACCCGTTAAGGTTTAACTAACACATGGTGTGTAAGGTTTTTACTAACTGGAACTTGAGTGAGGAACCCGGGACTGACTCCGGTCATGCATGCTAAGGAAAGGGGGACGGTATCTGAATCAGATCCACCCTCCGCTTAAGGACTTGTTGCCTAGGGCCGGTTGCCGGCTCAGCTACGCTGGACTCCCGTCCAAGGTAGGAGGCATTAAGATGGTGCGGTAGGATCACCTAAATCCTATGTTTGAGATTAAGCTACAACCATTTCCTTTCTAGGAACGGATTGTATACTGAGATTAAGATAAGGTTAAGACTGAGGTAAGATAAGGAACTGAGGTTAAGGGAAACAGGACTAAGGAGGGGGTTACTAACCCGCTTGATAAGGAACGCTCATGTCGTTCATTGTGTGTGAACTATGTATGTTCATCTGTGGATTGTTGTTTATAGCACTTCATGTCATGCTTGTGTACTTAATCAATTTCCATGCTATCGACAATTAGTCGTCGTAGCCCCGTTAGCTTGGGGGCCATGAGAGGGAGTACCAGCATTCGTGCTGACCCCCTTTGGGTGCTGTTTTTACACTTGCAGGTAAGAGGCCCATGAAGTCGCACCACGAGAGTAGGAGCGGTTAGACTTAGGATGGGTTGTTTATTTTGAGTACGGGTTGCGCTTGTGCTCCCGTCTGTTTATATTGAAACTGATGTAAGTTTGTGACTATGTCTTAGATACTTAAACTCGCTTGGTTGGTGGTATTTTGGTTGATGATGTTTTGGTCGGTTGTTTGTTTTGGATAAGTGTTGTAAATTGATAAGGCCGGTATATTCTAACGATCAGACCGTGGCAAGGTCCTGGTGTTTGTTATTTCCGCTGCGACGATTTCGATTAAGTGTTAAGTTTGGCGATAACCACGATTGGCTTTGGACGGGGTGTTACACGCTCCGTAGTGAGGTGCAGACCCATGAACATAGGGCTCAGTTTGCCCCTTTTCATTCTTATTGATATATTGTAGATTGTTTAATAGCAGCAACTCATTGCTGACCCCGTTCTTATGTGTCGGTGCTATACACGGTCTATCATACTTTTAGAAACAGAGGTATCTCAATCGGCGCGGTACCTTTAATTGTACGTGTGCACGATTAGATCTAAGTCGTATATCCGATGTTTTGGATTACTAGCGTACATGCGTGTAATGCATTCCCAAGTGATCTTGTTTTCACTCACTGATTTTCAGTTGAGGTGACATATGACATTGGCTATCATTAGTACTTAGTGCTCTTTGCACTTGTCTCAGCATATTGAGACGTACTAGCATATATGTTCACGAAGATAGTCCTTCTCATCCTGTGTCTCCAGGTTGTTTTGCTCCGGAGTAATATGCCTATTGTTGTATTTACTACATGCTTCTTGCTGATGTATATTACATTTTCCGTATTTCGGTCTTGCAACAATATTCGTATGGTTCACCCTGCTTTCTGCCAGGGGAAGTCCATTCACTGTGTTCATATTTGTGCTCTGCAACTTTCAGCATCTGATATGGGTATGCTCCTTGGCAGTTGAGGCATTTTCCCTAAGGTATATTTAATATCATTTCCTTCTGGGTGGCGAGAATTGTGCTAATATAAGCAAACTCTTGATCCTTATGAGGGTTTCACATACTTGCTCGCCCATTTAATGGGTACTCATGCCTTTGCCATTAAGCTGGTTGTTGGCTTCCTTGTCTTGGGAAATTTCCTCTAATACTATTGTTTACTAATCACTCCTCTATGGAGTTACGACTTTGGTCATATTATATGGAGGGTTCTTGGTTCTTCTAGCATTGTTGGTTTAGCTGGAACTCTTCTCGTCAATTCATCTGAAGTAAATGGTTGCACTGGTCTAGATTGTATGTAACACCCCTACCGCTAATCACACCATTATCTCCTAACCCGTCCTAATTACTAACAACAAAGCAGCGGAAATTCAAACTACAACCGGGGGTGAAACAATGCCGTTAGTCACCCACGTGACTAACAAGGCCAATCCAAACTCAATTACAACAACAAATACAATATCGGTCTGATGGGTCTTTACTGAGTACACTATACAAAAGATACTTCCTTCACTTAATCAATCCTCAAACTAAATACAACCTTCATATCCATTATATACGAAACAATCTCAAATCCGTTCCATACCGAGTATCTACAATTCCTAAGTTTAACGACTACCTTTCGGTCTTACAATTCCACAATATACAAATACAATTGCTTTAACAACTACCCATATTAATAACAACCTCGTCCTACTCTCGAACGGTGTCCGGCTTAGCTGGCGGTCTCTTACAGTGATCATATTCGCTTCGGGTACTTGCACACTAAAAACGTTCCCCCTAGGGGGTCAGCTTACGCTGAATATGACTTCCGTATACCCCGCGTACTAGTGAGGGTACGCCAACTAATTGGTCGAGAGCATGCGGTTCATTTTATCACAGACAACATGCATACAACTTACATTATATATGTACATTCACAATCGAGTTTGACATTGAACACAAGCACTTGCACACACAGCAAAGGTTGGTTCAATGTGTTCTTTAATTAGGCTTGAGGGTTTCTACCTCACCATGCCTTACTCAACTACTCATGTTCTACCCACTCCCTGGGGTACACTTACTCACAATCTCAACAAGGTCTACAACACTCAACTCAATTCCCCACTCAACTCGAATTTTCAAGTCCCACAAGTCACAACTCAATTCTCAATACTCACATACTCGATTCCATACTCAATACTCAATGCTTAAGTTCCCAAGTCAATACTCAATACTCAAGGTATATGTTAAGTCAATCTCATGACCTCCGGGCAGGGTCATGTACAAGACCCACCACCGGGCTCAAATACAATAGGGCTATACAGTTAGCTCCTCAAATACTCAAATGTCCAGCTCACTACCGGACTACTAAATTCCCCCCAAACTCCACTCTCGGAGTCAATTCACAATCTCAAGGATTAGCCTAGAAGTATCTCTCTCGATAGCATTAATGGCTTAGGGAATTCCTCAATGTCTAGTATTCTAGGATTGAAGGTTTCAACCCACTTATTGAATACTCTCATGTTCGGGACATTGTTCATGTTAGTCGGTTCCTCTCATTGGTGTTCGACTATGTTTCTACGGGTTTGGTGATCCCTTACCATTCATTACTTCACTCAAGGTTCGTATTTTGAACAACTTTCCAATCCTCTAGTTAGAGGTTACTCATATACTTTCACTAATATTTATCGTGTGGGTTTAGTCATTTCGGTTCTCTAACCTTTATCGGGAGGTTGTTACTCCCGTATGTTTTCTCACGTTCTAGTGCGCTCGTAGGTTTAGGTTACCGCGTAAGGGTTCAATAGTTTTAGTGTGTTTCTACCATTTTATTAGTTCGCACTTGACTCCTTCTACGAGTCTCTACTCACACAAGACTCATCTATGAGTCACACTACCAAACACAATCACAATCAAGCAATTCATTCCCAATTCACGTTTCATGAATTATACAAACTTTAATTAAAGGAATACAATGCAACCACAAATGACACAATGCAAACACAAGGGAGTACACATAATCCTATTCGTGCATTTATCTTGCTAGGTGATCACACAATCAAACAAGCACACAAATCGGGGTAACCAAGATAGGATACAGGGCATGAGGAAATCATACCTTTCACCGGGGTTTATCTTTACCGGGGGTTCTCATGTTCTTTGGCACACACTTGTTCCTCGAACCTTATTCTCGAACCACTAATTACATGTCAAATGGTTTAATTATTATTAAGGCATTACGGTATGCACATAAACACTACTCCCGTACTTACCCCGTTATCCCGTTATTTTGGTTTAACTTAATGTTCTTAAACTCACAACTTACTCACTTCCAACACTTGTTTATACTTCTTAGGACCTTTAAAGGTCACCAAACAACTCCTAACACAACTCCTAAAACCAATACCATTCAAACCCCCATCTTTTAAACCCTTAAAACACATTCTGCAAGATTCTGGGCGTGGTCCTGGACTTGGTCCCTACCTATAGTCCCGGACCAATGCATTGTGAAACTCTCGGGTGAAAATAACATGTGGTCCGGGACCTTGTACCTAGGTCAAGTCCCAGACCAAACAATGGTTCTAACTCTCGGCTACATATTCATGGGTGGTCCGGGACCTTGTCCATCCCTCAAGTCCCGGACCAAGTGCTGCAAAAACTCTCGGCCTGTTTTTAGTGGGTGGTCCGGGACTCTGTCCAAGGACTAGGTCCCGGACCCTGCTAAAACCTGCAACTTACATTATTTTTCAGCCCCTAATCAATCCTTAAACCACCCTTAATCTTTCCTTAGTCTTCCCACAAGTTTTCCACATAATTAATCACCCTAAAACATGCTCTAAACCACCTCAAGTCCTTGGTTAAATCCCTACTCCAATTCTTGTTCAAATTCAACAATCCAAGTTCTCTCATTTTGCATTTTTCACTCTTTTGCATTTCTAACTTCCTTCTTGCTTGTTTTTACCTCTTACCAACCTCACCAAATCCATCAATGACCATTGCAAACCATTCCTACATAAAAGCACTTCTAAAAACCCAAGTCCAACTCTCATTTCCTAAGTCTTGCACACTTTCTCTTTTCTAGCTTTTCCAAAGTATTTCAATACTCCTATGCTACAGATTTTTACCTCCTTTCCTCTAGTTCTCCAAATGCCATTTCAAGGCTATCGCTCAACTCTAAACAACAGTACAAACACCTAGGTTCTCCAATACACTAAGTCATCTTTAAACACTTGTTTTTCCTACCAAAATTTTGCCATAACCTCCCCATAAATCTACACACTCCAAACCATCAAATCTCATCGATTTTATTCCTAATCTAGCCACACCCTTACAAGGGTCCTACCAGCACATAATATATCCTCAAAATTATCCAAACAACAATGTAACTCCGCAATCTCAAATAATACCACAATATAAACACAATTTCAACTCACTTGGCTTATGAGCCCTTAATTCACAATTAAATTCACTAATCCTCTCAAAATCAACTAAATGCATTCTCCCACGTAGATTTAAATTCATAGTTTGGGTTCATTAATTAAATTACCCATCCCAAAACCTAAAGCAATTTAAAACAAGCTTTAAGATGGGTTTCTTACCTTAATTCACAACTTCCTCTTTGATTCTCCTCTTGTTCCTCCTCTTCTCAAAATTGGTCAAGTGGGGATGGAGTTGCCAAACTCCACCCCAACATTCAAGAAACACAAAAATATACTCAATTAATTATCTAAACCCTTAGGGAATCTTAATTCAACCAAAAGGGCTTAGTACACAAAGTTAGGGTTTACCTTTGGAGATTTTTGAGAGGGGTTCTCACCCTTGAATCAAGAAGGGGATTAATCCACCATTGGAGGGTTGAAATGGAGCTCAAAATCAAGAAGAAAACAAGGCATTACAAAGGGGGTAAAAATCGGTCACCAAAGGAGGGAGAACCAAAATGAGTTTTTCAACGAAATTTTTACCTTAGGAGAGAGAGGGGACTCCAAGCTACAAGATGATGTGCTTTTCTCTTCAAATGGGGAAAACCCATGGAGGTCAACTTCATCCTTTTGGAATTTCAAAAAGAGAGAATGATAGCCAGGGATGAGAGGAAGAAGAATATGTGATTATTTTGTGATTGGAGCTTGTATGTAGATAGAGCATGGAGAGAAAGAGGGAGTAGCCATGGGAGGGGCTCAAAACCGTTCAAACCAGAGAGAGGGAGGAGAAAACCGGTGGGAGGAAGAAGAGAGGAAAGAGAGGGGGAAAAGAAATAAAGGAGGAGAGAGAGGAAAAAGGGGTACTTGTACCCTTTTTGCTTTTTGCTCTTTGACTTAATTAATTAGCTAACTAGTCATGTGTGAGGGGCTGTCTACATTAATAAAACCGGCCCACTATTATAATACAAGCTGGAGTGTTTTTTGTTTTTACAGAAAACGCCCGTTAATTTACCCGGTTTAGCACTATTCACTAACCGGGCCTGTTTTCCGGAATTTTCTCGTTTCTTTAATTTTAATGGCTATTATACTCCAATTAATGTTTATTTATAGTTATTTAATGAACTATAATTTTTTACGGGTTCGTTTGACCACCCAAAGTCACGTTTTCGGGTTTTCTCAAAAAACGTGCGCTAAAGCTTTATTAGTGTTTTTAATACCTTATTTGGATCCGTTTTCTTTGGGAATTATTCCCATATATTATTTAGGCATTATTAAGCCTTTTAAATTCATTTAATACCCTCTTTGAGGTTGTATTTCTCCTAGGGTCACTTAACGCTCGTTTTAGCGTTTTTCACTTTTTAAGCGTTTTTCTTGTTTCTTTTGGATTTATTCTTTCTACCAAAGTTCATTAAGCACTAGTAGGCCCTCAATATCGTATTAGAGTAATTTAATCACCCTAATTAAGTAAGGGGTATTTCAATCTACCCCCCTAAAAGAACTTTGCCCACAAAGTTAGTGAGTCTAAGATTGTTAGTCACCAAGGTGCTCAATAATAAGGTTATACTCTCTCTACAACTGTCAGGCTCCAATGACTGACTGAATACAAACCACATATCCACACAACATGTCAAGCATGCATAGCACCCAAAAATATCTTTTTCCTAAATCTCTCAAAGGGGGTCCATCCGCAGACAATTAGGCACTAAGTCCTCCCCCAAATCGAGTGATCCCTCAGGTACCGGTCACATTTGAACACTTACGCTCTCTGGTTCACGGCCGTCATGACATTGAGCACTTACTCTTTCTGGCTCTACGGTCCTTTGGTTATGATCAAAATTCATTTGCAACTCTAGAGAATCCTCAGGCTCCAAAGTGGGTACTCTTCCCTGACCGGACTACTCATATCCGGCGGCCCTTGCCAAATACCAAACACACTACAAATGTCCTAACCGGTCACTTATACCCTTGCTCGTCGTCCGTTGTAATGGTTTCAAAACTATTCAACACCTCCACCGACTCACAACTAGCTTCACCTCCATGATTCAACCGGATACCTGTTCCTAGCCATGAAAGATCCACTAGCGCCCGTGGGAGTGGTTTCAAAACAATTCTCATTCTTAAGTTTGAAGAAAATCATTTGCCAAAATCATTTTGGAAATTCATTTTGAAAACTCAATGCATCTCCAAGTTCCAATTATGTTAGTTTCACCTATTACTAGTGTGATTACTTGTGGCCACTTATACGGAGCTTCAAGAGTCATTCAACCCCAATGTGATCAGCATTGGTGTTGAACTATCCATCCACCCCACTTTGGTGTTCGGCTTCCCTTGATCACTAGCAAACCAAGTTCCACCTCCCACCCCAATTCACACAATCAAATAGTCAAACATTAATTTCATTTTCTATCTTTTTATCTTTCTAATCATAATCATGCAACCATACATTTACTAATTTCTAGAATTCATTTACTCATTACTACTAATACCATCACTTATTACTCAACTTATCTTTAGCTACTATACCCAAGAATTTCGAAAGTTAGTTCTCAAATTAGTTCTTCTATCCTCAAATCATTTACAAGTCAAATCAATTCCTATCCTCAACTTATTCACAAATACAATCAACTCAAATTACCTAGGGGACTCGCTTCCCACTAGGTTCAACATCGGTTTCATACCGATTTATACTCTTCAAATCTCCCCAACATACTCATCAAACTCCTCAAACATACTCGTTTCCCAAAACCATTACCAATCGGGGTTCTCATTCCCCATGGAGTTTCTCTACTCCATTCACCTCAAATATCTCACAATCAATACTCCTTTCCACTTCTAATCTCTACAATCAAACTTAATTACATTATGAATGGCTACCTATGTTTATGTAACATAAGTACCAATCATAACAACAAATACTTTTGCGCTATGCGCATTGTAGTTTACGCTCTATCACGTAAAACATACATTTCGCGGTTTTTGTCCTACCCCCCTTAAAAAGGGATTACACCCACGTAATCTACTATATGTCAACATTGGAGATATGTCAAAGGCATTCAGCCGTCATGGAGTGGTTCAACTTCCATGTGGTCTATTATACAACGTATTCTGGTCAAAGGGTCTTAACCGTATTGTCGGCTAGTCCCTGCACCAAGAATTCTCATCGGAGTTTGTTTAACTCTCAACTGGGTTCGGTTCTAGCCTTAGAGGCTTCAAGGCATTGATAATCAGCTATTAATACACTAGGTGTATCAAACCTTAGAATTTGGGCCCACTAGCTTCTGCTGCGCGACCTTGATAACTTTGGGTTTATTTACCCTTCTCGTTATCCTTAATGTGTTGTACAACATCCGTTTTCCCTTTTATCCTGGGAATACGGTTTATCAATCAAGCGTGGTATTCTTTTACCGTACACGAATTCAATGAGCTTCTGATTTTCTATCCAGCTCCTTAGGAATCTATATACTGTTGTATATTTTCTTGGTGATTCACTTGATTCCTTCGACTTATTATCGGTTGCGGTTAAGCCACTACTTAATTGTAGTGCTTCCTCTGTTGTCAGTAGCCTCTGAATTATGACTTTGCATTTTCTATACTTCGGTCCTTATGACTTCGTACGTTTCCTTCTCCCTTTTACCACAATTGTCATCTTCCTAACTTCCTAGCTATCCCACTCGATCATTACTGCACAAACGCAATACCAAAACACTCAGTCCTACAGAGTGCAGAGGCGGAAACCCCTGGGCAGTAAATCTCTTGTGAGATTGCATTAGGAATGAATATTATTTCCTTATTTCTCGGTCTGTCTACCATCTTTACTCACCAATTCCATAACCTTATGATTTATTCACATATATTGGTCACTTGCTGTGCACCATCTTCGTGTTTGCTTACGACCTTGGTTTCCATGGCATCCGCTATCTCATTAGCTTCCGCTCATGTATCTCTACCATTAGACAATGGTTCGCCATTTACTTGGCTGATTATAGTACCTGACATTCTTTTATATTTCTGAGCTCCTTGAGCGTTATTAGTTTTTACACTTTAGGTTCATACTCCACTTATTACTTCTTAACCGATTACTTCGAGGTTCCCAACAGTTGCTATGTTAGCATATTTCCACTTTGCTTGGCAATAACTGTAAGCTTAAGCTTCACTACCGTAGTAGTTCTAAAGGAGGTACATTCTCTTTTTAGAGTGTATGTGTTCACCGCTCTCGCGGCCTCACATTAACGAGGGGTATCCTTACTCATTGGTTGTTGAACTATCTTACTTGTGCCGTTCTTGGCAACTCTCCACATGGTTCCCTGTAGGTTTTGCAACCGTTGAATCTATGTATAGTAATGGTTTTGTGGCATGCTATCCCCATTGCCTAGAGCTCTGCTCATCTTAGGCTGTTCACAAGTATTGTTTCTCCGTATACCATAAAATGGTTTGGCGGTATTACTGGGCTCCTTTATAGGATCAGTGTATCACGCTTCCATCCGTTGGAGGCCCTTTAAGTGTCTTGGTATTGATTTGTACCTTTCAATAACTCAGGGTATCCCCTGGGTAAGTGGGATCCCTTCGGTGTTCCAACCGAGTGTTCATTCTAGCTCTTGTATTTTTATCACGCCTCTGATACCCTTCAAGGATCGTTCCTGGGTGTTGCTAAGTTATGCCATTACCTTTGGCTAATATTTGAGTACGTTTAGCTCACTCCGCATTGCAGTTCGGATTTCAAATTATCCTGTTTAGTGTTATAGTGTCTCCCGTTCTTAGGGTAGACCGTGGGTACTTCTCTTATGGTTTTAATCGGTTTGGTATTTCCTTCGGTGGAGAACGGTATCCTCCGGTACCTTAGATGATCACCTTAGGTATTTCACTTTGTTCTTTGAACATTTGTGTGTTCATGACAGGTCTTGCTTCATCGTGTTTAGGCTGGGTTCTCATTTCAGCTATTATGCTTTTGTTTCCAATTATTGAGACATATACAGTATCTTTAGTCAATTACTAGTGCCTCTCGTACTTCTTAACTTAGCCATCCTCCTAGAATGAGTTTTGACTCCTCTAGCTTGAAAGCTCGTCTGGGTTCTTCAGTCATCTGAGGTATTCAACTGTTTCGGTTTGCATTCACCTTATGGTCCGTAGAACGGAGTTGACCACTTCCCGTGTTTCGTACACAACATGTATACATTCGTGGGGTACCTTACTGGTACGTTACCACTTACCTGACCAACTCACAAAAGGGTCTGTCAAGCCCGCAAGATCCTTCGGAGTGCGGTCATCCCACATCCCGTATTTGGGTACACTCGTAGTTCTCGTCACACGCCTAGGTGAAGTATTCTATTGTCAACTCCTCTTGTATCATTCAATAATACTCACCATAGTTCCTTTGGGTTGGTTTTAAAATTTGAGGCTTAAAAGAAAAGTTTGTGGTTTGAAAGAAAAATTTGGGTTCAAAATAAAATCTTGGGTTTTGAAAGAAATCTTCATGGCATTGCCGTGCTTGAGGTCTTTGACCAAGTACAGCTTCTTGCTGACTAGTATGTTCACTAACATAATGGTCGAGCCGTTAGGCCTTCCCAAGGTTGATTCTTCAAGTTCCTAGGATTGGCAATCCTATAATTGCTTCCATCTCCATGGTGGTACCTTTAGTAAGTACTTGTTAGTTGTTAAAAGGCTTCCAATTGCCTTGCAGTTTCTACACTTGCCCTGGGCAAGTGCGCGGGTATATCGGTTTTCAGGTTATCTTATACCGTTTACGGTATTGTTTTCATCCATATTTGGTGTTTATTTTGGATCTTCCTTTGATCCTTTGATCTTAGTGGTCAATCTCCTGAGTACTTCACGTGCTCGACCAAAATGTAATATTCGGGTGCTTTCCCGATCCTTGTGGTACTCCATGTACCCTTGCTCAAGAGCTCTTTCCCACCTTGGCGGTGGTTATTGGTTTAACCGGATCATTAGGAACTACATGGTAGTCTGTTAGTGTTGTAAGGTTTACGGAGTTTCTCAAACCTTGACTAACTCCTTAGTCGGTTTGGCATACCGTTGTTGGTATTATCAAGCATTGTAGTCCGTAGACTCTCTTGTCTCGGGTTTTGTTACTCTACTTTTTTGTTCATTGTGTAGCTGTGCTCCCCTTCTTGTTGGCTGCGCATGGTTCTCGCGACTACGAAGCACGTCGCCCCATGGTGCTGCAAATTTCATTATCCTATGTTTAGGATCATCAGTCTACTGCCGTTCAGTATGGTTATTGTCGTTCAAACGGGAACCGTCTTCGGGATTTCCAGGTCACGGAATCTACTGTATGACTGGTTCTTTCTCTTTACAAGGTTAATTTACAACTGCCAGATCGGTTAACCCGAGTATGAGAGGACTTTCCATCTCTCTGGCGTTCTTTCCCAACGTTTAAAATGGGGGGTTGCGGAGGGCGGACGGTTATGTAGGTATCAGATCACACTGGAAGTTCCTAACTAGCGTACCTCACACGCTAACACTCAACCCTTAGCCCTAAGTCTCTAGTTCCTAACTCGGTATTTCCCTAAACTCGGTACTCAGACCATCAGAGCGATACTTCGCTCTGATACCACTTTTTGTAACACCCCTACCGGTAATCACACCATTATCTCCTAACCCGTCTTAATTACTAACAACAAAGTAGGGAAATTCAAAAATAAAATATGCAAATGGATAAGAAACTGCCGTGTACCATGCCGTTAGTCACCCACGTGACTAACAAGGCCAATCCAAACTCAATTACAACAACAAATACAATATCGGTCTGATGGGTCTTTACCGAGTACACTATACAAAAGATACTTCCTTCACTTAATCAATCCTCAAACTAAATACAACCTTCATATCCATTATATACGATACAATCTCAAATCCGTTCCATACCGAGTATCTACAATTCCCAAGTTTAACGACTACCTTTCGGTCTTACAATTCCACAATATACAAATACAATTGCTTTAACAACTACCCATATCAATAACAACCTCGTCCTACTCTCGAACGGTGTCCGGCTTAGCTGTCGGTCTCTTACAGTGATCATATTCGCTTCGGGTACCTGCACACTAAAAACGTTCCCCCTAAGGGGTCAGCTTACGCTGAATATGACTTCCGTATACCCCGCGTACTAGTGAGGGTACGCCAACTAATTGGTCGAGAGCATGCGGTTCATTTTATCACAGACAACATGCATACAACTTATATTATATATGTACATTCACAATCGAGTTTGACATTGAACACAAGCACTTGCACACACAGCAAAGGTTGGTTCAATATGTTCTTTAATTAGGCTTGAGGGTTTCTACCTCACCATGCCTTACTCAACTACTCATGTTCTACCCACTCCCTGGGGTACACTTACTCACAATCTCAACAAGGTCTACAACACTCAACTCAATTCCCCACTCAACTCGAATTCTCAAGTCCCACAAGTCACAACTCAATTCTCAATACTCACATACTCAATTCCATACTCAATACTCAATGCTCAAGTTCCCAAGTCAATACTGAATACTCAAGGTGTATGTTAAGTCGATCTCACGACCTCCGGGCAGGGTTATGTACAAGACCCACCACCGGGCTTAAATACAATAGGGCTATACAGTTAGCTCCTCAAGTACTCAAATGTCCAGCTCACTCCCGGACTACTCAAATCCCCCAAAACTCCACTCTCGGAGTCAATTCACAATCTCAAGGATTAGCTTCGAAGTATCTCTCTCGATAGCATCTAATGGCTTAGGGAATTCCTCAATGTCTAGTATTCTAGGATTGAAGGTTTCATCACCCACTTATTGAATACTCTCATGTTCGGGACATTGTTCATGTTAGTCGGTTCCTCTCATTGGTGTTTCGACTATGTTTCTACGGGTTTGGTGATCCCTTACCGTTCATTACTTCACTCAAGGTTTCGTATTTTGAACAACTTTCCAATCCTCTAGTTAGAGGTTACTCAATACTTCCACTAATATTTATCGTGTGGGTTTAGTCATTTCGGTTCTCTAACCTTTATCGGGAGGTTGTTACTCCCGTATGTTTTCTCACGTTCTAGTGCGCTCGTAGGTTTAGGTTACCGCGTAAGGGTTCAATAGTTTTAGTGTGTTTCTACCATTTTATTAGTTTGCACTTGACTCCTTCTACGAGTCTCTACTCACACAAGACTCATCTATGAGTCGCACTACCAAACACAATCACAATCAAGCAATTCATTCCCGATTCACGTTTCATGAATTATACAAACTTTAATTAAAGGAATAAAATCCAACCACAAATGACACAATGCAAACACAAGGGATTACACATAATCCGATTCGTGCATTTATCTTGTTAGGTGATCACACAATCAAACAAGCACACAAATCGGGGTAACCAAGTTAGGATACAGGGCATGAGGAAATCATACCTTTCACCGGGGTTTATCTTTACCGGGGGTTCTCATGTTCTTTGGCTCACACTTGTTCCTCGAACCTTATTCTCGAACCACTAATTACATGTCAAATGGTTTAATTATTATTAAGGCATTACGGTATGCACATAAACACTACTCCCGTACTTACCCTGTTATCCCGTTATTTCGGTTTAACTTAATCTTCTTAAACTCACAACTTACTCACTCACTTCCAACACTTGTTTATACTTCTTAGGACCTTTAAAGGTCACCAAACAACTCCTAAACAACTCCTAAAACCAATACCATTCAAACCCCCATCTTTTAAACCCTTAAAACACATTCTGCAGGATTTTGGGCGTGGTCCGGGACTTGGTCCCTACCTATAGTCCCAGACCAATGCAATGTGAAACTCTCGAGTGAAAATAACATGTGGTTCGGGACCTTGTACCTAGGTCAAGTCCCGAACCAAACAATGGTTCTAACTCTCGGATACATATTCATGGGTGGTCCGGGACCTTGTCCATCCCTCAAGTCCCGGACCAAGTGCTGCAAGAACTCTCGGCCTGTTTTTAGTGGGTGGTCCGAGACTCTGTCCAAGGACTAGGTCCCGGACCCTGCTAAAACCTGCAACTTACATTATTTTTCAGCCCCTAATCAATCCTTAAACCACCCTTAATCTTTCCCTAGTCTTCCCACAAGTTTTCCACATAATTAATCACCCTAAAACATGCTCTAAACCACCTCAAGTCCTTGGTTAAATCCCTACTCCAATTCTTGTTCAAATTCAACAATCCAAGTTCTCTCATTTTACATTTTTCACTCTTTTGCATTTCTAACTTCCTTCTTGCTTGTTTTTACCTCTTACCAACCTCACTAAATCCATCAATGACCATTGCAAACCATTCCTACATAAAAGCACTTCTAAAAACCCAAGTCCAACTCTCATTTACTAAGTCTTGCACACTTGCTCTTTTCTAGCTTTTCCAAAGCATTTCAATACTCCTATGCTACAGATTTTTACCTCCTTTCCTCTAGTTCTCCAAATGCCTGTTCAAGGCTATCGCTCAACTCTAAACAACAGTACAAACACCTAGGTTATCCAATACACTAAGTCATCTTTAAACACTTGTTTTTCCTACCAAAATTTTGCCATAACCTCCCCATAAATCTACACACTCCAAACCATCAAATCTCATCGATTTTATTCTTAATCTAGCCACACCCTTACAAGGGTCCTACCAGCACATAATATATCCTCAAAATTATCCAAACAACAATGTAACTCTCCCAATCTCAATAATACCACAATATAAACACAATTTCAACTCACTTGGCTTATGAGCCCTTAATTCACAATTAAATTCACTAATCCTCTCAAATCAACTAAACACATTCTCCCCCGTAGATTTAAATTCATAGTTTAGGTTCATTAATTAAATTACCCATCCCATAACCTAATGCAATTTAAAACAAGCTTTAAGGTGGGTTTCTTACCTTAATTTATAACTTCCTCTTTGATTCTCCTCTTGTTCCTCCTCTTCTCAAAATCGGTCAAGTGGGGATGGAGTTGCCAAACTCCACCCCAACATTCAAGAAACACAAAAATATACTCAATTAATTATCTAAACCCTTAGGGAATCTTAATTCAACCAAAAGGGCTTAGTACACAAAGTTAGGGTATACCTTTGGAGATTTTTGAGAGGGGTTCTCACCCTTGAATCAAGAAGGGGATTAATCCACCATTGGAGGGTTGAAATGGAGCTCAAAATCAAGAAGAAAACAAGGCATTACAAAGGGGGTAAAAATCGGTCACCAAAGGAGGGAGAACCAAAATGAGTTTTTCAACGAAATTTTTACCTTAGGAGAGAGAGGGGACTCCAAGCTACAAGATGATGTGCTTTTCTCTTCAAATAGGGAAAACCCATGGAGGTCAACTTCATCCTTTTGGAATTTCAAAAAGAGAGAATGATAGAGGGGGATGAGATGAAGAAGAATATATGATTATTTTTGTGATTGGAGCTTGTATGTAGCTAGAGCATGGAGAGAAAGAGGGAGTAGCCATGGGAGGGGCTCAAAACCGTTCAAACCAGAGAGAGGGAGGAGAAAACCGGTGGGAGGAAGAAGAGAGGAAAGAGAGGGGGAAAAGAAATAAAGGAGGAGAGAGAGGGAAAAGGGGTACTTGTACCCTTTTTGCTTTTTGCTCTTTGACTTAATTAATTAGCTAACTAGTCATGTGTGAGGGGCTGTATACATTAATAAAACCGGCCCACTATTATAATACAAGCTGGAGCGTTTTTTGTTTTTACAGAAAACGCCCGTTAATTTACCTGGTTTAGCACTATTCACTAACCGGGCCCGTTTTCTGGAATTTTCTCGTTTCTTTAATTTTAATGGCTATTATACTCCAATTAATGTTTATTTAGAGTTATTTAATGAACTATAATTTTTTACGGGTTCGTTTGACCACCCAAAGTCACGTTTTCGGGTTTTCTCGAAAAACGTGCGCTAAAGCTTTATTAGTGTTTTTAATACCTTATTTGGATTCGTTTTCTTTGGGAATTATTCCCATATATTATTTAGACATTATTAAGCCTTTTAAATTCATTTAATACCCTCTTTGAGGTTGTATTTATCCTAGGGTCACTTAACGCTCGTTTTAGCGTTTTTCACTTTTTAAGCGTTTTTCTTGTTTCTTTTAGATTTATTCTTTCTACCAAAGTTCATTAAGCACTAGTAGGTCCTCAATATCGTATTAGAGTAATTTAATCACCCTAATTAAGTACGGGGTATTTCATTGTATCACTGACCCTGGTACGAAGTTGACTACTTCTCGTGTTCTTTACACTACTTGTCTACTGATATGGGGTACCTTATTGATACATTACTACTTACTTGACTAACTTATAAGTAAGTATGTCAAGCCCACAAGCTCCTACGGAGTGCGGTCATCCCACATCAAGTTTTGTGTACTCATAGCGTTCGTCACACGTTCTAATTTGTGAATTATTCTTTTGTCAATCTCCTTCTCAAACCATATTGGGATGTCCCAAGGGATTTATAGGTTCCCTGAGTCCCTTACACAATGGGCATGCTTAATTATCTTCTTTTTAGCAGGTGTTTGTGATATTGCGCCCTAATAGTGAGGTTTGCATAGTATGATGGTACGAGAGTGGTTTTCTCCTCTATCATTGGTTTCGTTATTGTCATAAGTTCACTGATGTTTTAAAGGGGTTTTATGACCACAAGTATTGACAAGTCGTTGTTGGTCTATTGTTTAATAAATTCTTTATTGGAGTAAATGTGTATTGGCTCCAAATTACCGTTATCTGCTTTTCATGTGCGTCGTTTAGCGCTTGTTCATTATTTCACACTCTTGTATTTTGTAGGTTATTCCTTTTTTTACGGTGCGTATTGTAGTTCTTCTAACTTTACCCTATTTCCTGGGTTACATCATTTGTTGTAATTTCCTGACTGCGTGGTGAAGGTTCGTGTTCTCTCCTTCCATGGAAGTCCTCATGGTAGTTTGGTTTTAACCAGTTCTTATTATTAGTTATATCATTATAGGTGTTGTTGCTCTAGTGGCATATATTGGAAAGGTAGTCAGAGGCGGTATTTTCGCTCTCCATAACTCGTGTCCTTCAAGGGGTACATTGGATACTTTCATTTAGGCTTGTGCCTTACAATGCTTAGACATAGTGTCTTGTATTATTGATTAGGCTGTTGCCATTGTTTAACTTACACAATCATTATCACTGACAGTCGTTACGTCAGTAGACGACATGTCCTAAACACGTACTCCTCTTTTGTCACCTATTATATGGTGGAATAGCGACGGCATTAGCCATTTCCTTTACGTGGAAACTTCGTCCAATGATCCATGTGATCAAGTGGAATAACAATATATAATTTTCTATCTCAACACTTGTTCATTCTTTGTAGGTTATGGCACTCCTTTATAAGGGTAGCGCCTTGGGTGTTAATTGTTTTGGTATTTTACGCTAGTTTGCGTTTATGGTTGCAATTGGTTTGAGTAATACCTGTGTTGCAGTATAATGTGTTCACTCCTTTTCTTGTCGTGGTCATCGTATTTCCTGACATTCTGATAGGTTATCGCCGGCTTCTTGCCTTTGTTCTCCTTACTAGAGTTTAATGATAATGGTGGTTTTCCATCCCGATCCTAGTGAGGATCAACAGGTTCTTCCTTTTCCCAAGTATTTATCGTATATTGGCGTGCACCGTTACGGGCATAGTATTGGCCCTGATCATATCTCATCTAGAATTTTGTATGAAGTTAGGAATGAGTTGTTACATCAGGTACTCGTATCTAGTACCCCATCCGTTAAATTGGATGTATTCTAGCTGTTTAACAGCTGGTATATCACGATTCTTCGATTTCCTACCATTAGTAAGGATGGTGGTGCATCTAGGAAGTGTTATAAAATTTCATATGAGGTCATGTTAGTCCTAAGGACTAAACATTCATCACTGATAGTGATTGACATTCAATGCCTGCACATGTTTATGGTGTTTGGCTCTTAAGCCGATGTTAATGGTTCATTAATGTCTAACTGGTATAGTTTGTTATGGGCTGGTGTATTCCTTTTAGTTGTAGTGGTTGGACTCCTCGGGTCCTTCTCAGGTTTGTAGGTCTCATGCGTTAAGGGTTGTGTGACCCTATTTTGTGACAGGTTGTATTTACGGAATTTGTACGAAAGTTTTACGAATATTTAATGATTGCAGGTGGCTATGGTATAATACACCCTGGTCCACACGGTCTTGTAGAATTCTGTTGTAGGTGCAGCACTTGATGTGGCAAGTGCGCAAGGTAGGCGGGATTGTTAATGTATTGATTGTCATAGCGCTTGCTGTAGCAAGTGCGCCATGCAGGTCGAGTTATCAGTATTGTATTTATTGGTTTCGTTGACACTCCGGTCGTCTGAGTATGGTTTAGATGACTTGTCTTGAGAAGGGTAGTAGTGAAGTTATTATGGTTCATGAAGGTATGGTAAGTTCTCTAGGGTAATTCTATTTATATGTAACACCCTTAGTCCTAAACCTGTAATAACGTCGCAAGTCGTAGCATAATAAATAACATTCGCAGCGGAAAATAAAACTATCAATCCTTGGTGTTACACGCCGTTACTCGCCCTTGTGAGTAACAAGGCATCTTTACTCCTTCCAACAACTTCAACTCCTCATGTTGTGATGAACAAGAGACTGAGCACTCTTAATATTACAAACCAAATCCAAACTGAGCAACTAAATGAAATACAACAAACTCCAAAATACGGTACATAATAATACTACAAGTGTTTATTGAAACATATCAGCTACCCTGTTTCCCCGCAATCCGGCTTGTGTCTCCTCAGTAACCCGAAATGTTTTGCCCATTGAAGGGCTCAGCAATCGAAATGCTGATATGCTAAATGTAGTCCAAAGTCATCTAGATTCCTTAAGTCGTTTAGCCATCCTGATATTAGGTTCTTTACATGATATACCGGTTTACAATAATAACAGTAATAACTGTAAATGTTAAACAAACACATAACAATTCACCTGCAAATGTCATCACATAATAATAAACAGCAACAAATATTCAAACACCAATAATCCATAACAGTAATCAACAAGATACGCGTATTAATTAACTGTACTTGTTAGTTGGCCACCTGGCCCTTATCCTTTAAACCGACCACTTAATCTTTTCCAATTAAATTCCACCTCAGGCGTCATGTTAGGACAACCCTTAATAACTCATCAATGGACAGTATGTCCCCTGGGTTCCAAAGGAACCGTTACCAGCTGACCCTATGGCCCTGGATAATTAAATGACCGATCCGGTCGAACCTGTGCACTAACGGTAGTGCCCTCCGCCATCGTCGAATGTGGACAATGGATTCCCCTGAGTGACTCCCAGTAGAAGTCCCTCGTAGTGATCACGATGCGCAACCAGAAAGTCGAAACAGTCTGGATTCCTCTCTTTATAAGTTAGCCCTTTTGTCAGTGATACAATATCCAATCCTTTAGTTAAGACTATAACAGTTGACCATCAGTTAGGTTCAATAATACCTAAAGGTTAGTTAGTCTTGTTCCAGTTTAGATCTATAAACTTCCAGTCATAAGACGTTCGCGTAAAAATAGAACGCAATAGTGTTGAGCAATACAGTATACAATATCATATACATAAATCACAGATATCGATCTTAACAATTAAACACACAATGTCTGGACCTTAGGAAAATCCTTAGGACATTCAGACCACACAATTAACATACCGTGTAACTTGCTAGCTTGACAAATTCACGTTCAGTAATTCCTTCCCGTACGCTGTTATATATACATGCAGTACCGGGTATTGTTAATACAACTATTCACTAAGTACTACAGTACTGTCACTTAGAGCTAATACTCGTAGTATACTAACCCCATATGTTCTTTATTTTCCCCTGTTATTTTACAGTGGTTTCGAGGTAGTTAAACAGTTCGTTATTTTATGTAATATCTACATGTGATAATGAGTTTCCATTGTACTGTATAACTTTATTTCATTAACCACATACCCATGATTATTTTCACTTAGTCCATATATTAATATCATTTGGTTATTTTTATTATAACCACCTTTATTTCATAAACTTTACATTACACTCTATAATATACCATAATACATTATATTTCTTAGTTTAAATTCCTTTCTTTATTAAATTACAAAATTAACCTTATAAATTCGGTAATTATATTTTGAACACGTAACTTTTATAAATTACTCATTAACCACTTAACTTTCGGTAATTACAAAAATAGTTATACTAATTTTTATAAATTACCAAATGACCATATATGCTTTCGGTCATAACATATAATTTTCTTATATTTGCAATTTAACCCCAAAACTTTATATAAGTTACATATTAACTTATAAACTATAGTTTTAATATTTAATTTTCTAAAATACCGAAATGATCCTTATACTTTTGAAAATTATGTATTCGCCCCAAATTAAATTCGGTTTTACACTTATACTTTCATTAATTACATATTCACCCTTAAACTTTTATAAACTTAATATTTTATGTCATAAATCATTTTAACCCAAAGTTTTTGTCAACACTTTGACCAAGACTTAATTTCATAATTAATACTTTAATATACCCCTAAAATCATAAGTAATTCGGTTTTCCTCCAAATTTTCCTTAAATTACAAAATAGCTCCAAAACTTTATAAAATGTTATTTTAACACTTAAACACTTATTTAAATTCACCAAAATTCATAATATTAATTCCTACCTTATATTATATCATAAGTACACCAAATTAACCCTTTAGCTCTCGGCAATTACTATTTGTACACTATACTTTTCAAAATTTACATTTTAGCCGCATAACTTTATAACTAGCCATTTAAATACTTGTAGCTATTTTTAATACTACCAAAATTTATAATATAAGTTAATACACTTATATATTTCAAAAATCACCAAATAACACATTTTGTTCTCGGCTCCAATTATAACTTACTATATAGTTTCAAAACTTGGTTTATACCTTATAATAAATACATATAAATGTATATAAGTCATATAACACTTCTAAAAATTATGCTAATGACTTAGAATGATTATAAACTCAAAATAGAACATTTAATCCCTAGACAATTCGGTTTGAACATATATGTATCCTAATTAATTTTTGTGACACAAATTTATACCTTAAGGTAATAATCTTACCTTATATGGAATAAATTATTTGTCTTGATATTATAACCCAATACTTTCGGCCTTAATATTACTAAGGCTTATAAATAATTTTTATACCAAAGTTTGAAGCTTAAATCAAAGTTAAACTTAATAAACCTTAATTATAGAAACTTACTCTTTAAATGTAACACCCCAACCCGATATCCAATCAACTGAACGGCGATCACTCCCAAATAAAATACATCTGCAGCGGAAATAAATACAACAACCGGGCGGTATTACAATGCCGTTGGCCACCTTTGTGATCAACAAGGCTAAGTCCAAATACAATCTCCAAAATTCACGGTCTGAATACGAATACAATCTGAGATACTAGGAATCAAACTCAAATGTAAATACTTAAGTAAAAGCAAATATCTAAAAGAGACTCCCATAGCTTGAATCTACCCCACCTACACTCGGTGTGGTAATCTTCTCAACTTCAGGTACCTGAAAAATGGGGGTGCCCCCAAAGGGGCTCAGCAAACAATGCTGGTATGGAAAACGTGCAGCCCATCGTCTACCGGGCCACACCAACTACTTTGTCGAACACATGCAGTTCATTTTTATAAAGCTGTAAACAAGCATAGTCTGATAATAACAAGTATCCATACAAGGACAATAATGTCACATAGAACAAGACACAGAAGGTCGTGTTAGCTGAACTGAATTCTTTAATGATAGTCGGTCCACACAATGGGACTGACAGGTATAACTGAATATCTTAAATAGTGGAGGTATAGTGACCTCGTTAAGATTGAAAGGTTGGGTATAAAAACCCCAGGAGATAACGTAGTTAAACCCTGAACTGAGAGGCGTGGAAATAGAATCCCACTAGAGGAATGAAGTCTTCCTCAAACTGAAGGGCATTAGAAACCCGGGAGGAATAGAGTCTTCCTCCCAACTGAAAGTTCCGTCGCGACGTAGATAGGAGACGACCTGAGACAGGTACAGCTCCTGTAGCATGCATGGCCAGATCCAACTGGGCTCCTCGTTCTCGTAGTATAGAATTGTTAAGTCATATAAAGACGTTAAACAAGAACACAATGTGTATTGTCAATTCACGTTTAGGATAATGACGTTTGTTATAAAGTGAAGTTAGTGAGAGACTTGAGTACAAGTCCTCGGTATACTGAAGCGCAGGTATTTAATCCACTGGTATAGTAGTGTTTGTATGCGTGGGACATACACGTAGTAGTCAGCATCATTCACGCACATAAATAATACAACAGCGCACAAGAGTAAACAACATTTTACATTAATTATCTTGGTCGTTATTTCAAACAACAGATAGCACACAAGCCGGTGTAATCCGGTAGAAAACAGGTTGCAAGAATCCCATACCGTTCACCGTAGACTGTACTTGTTTAAATTCCCGGTCAACGTCTGGTCAAACAAAGTCCTAGAATAGGATTAACTGAGAGGGTTAATTTATGTTACCCTTATATAATAATTCTATTGGATCTTTCAACAAATCTCGTATTTGTTATTTCATGTGAGGTTTATTTCTTTTAATTACCTCATGATTTAATGTATAACTTATTTGTTATTCCTTTTTGATTTATTTATAAATCCTTTAATGTACATATATGTATTCATATATTCATGTACTATATTTGTTGTTTATTTTAATTGTCTAAGTGACATAACAACTTATAATTTTCTTAACTATATTTAAATGTCTTACAATGACATATATTCTTATAATCTCATTATTCTCCTTTTGTCATAGAATAATATTTATTGTTTTCCTTTAACTTCCTTATAACTATATAAGCCATAGTTCTAATTCCATAATTCCTTTAATTAAAATTCTTTCTTCTAATTCCTCCAAATATCCATGTAGGACCTATATTTATTTAAATCTAAATTATTACCCTTATATTTCGGTTATTTAAATCAACCATATTAATTCATAAACTTTATTTAAATTCTAATCTCATTATATTATAGAGTTTTAACTTCTTATTTAGCTAAATTACACAGTCACACTAATATTTTGGTATATAGCTTTTAAGTACATAACTTTCAAAATAACAACTTAGCCCCTTAAATCTCGGCAATATATATATTTCATAATTACAATTTAACCACAAAATCTTATAACTTTACATAATGCCTTATAAACTATAGTTTTAATTTTAATTCTCCATAAATGCCGAATATATATATATAAATTCTTAAATTACCAAACTAACCCCAAGTAATTCGGCTTTGGTCTTGAACTCTCCATTAATTACATTTTCACCCCAAAACTTTATAATAACTTCTTAATACTTATAAACTAAAGTCTAAATATATAATTCCTCAAAATTTCAAAGGTGAGCCTAATAAATCTCTTAATTATGAATTCGCCCCTTTTATGTTCTAAACTTTCATAACAACTTTTATAAATTACATAATAGCCCAAAACTTTATAAAAGTTATTTTAAAGCTTGTTTAAATTATCTAAAATTCTAAACTTAATTCCTAACCTTATATTATATCATAATTACACCAAACACCCTTTAGCTCTCGGCTTTCACAATAAATTCACTAAATTTGTAAAATTACATTTAAGCCACTAACTTAATTAATTAGCCATTTAAGCACTAATAAATATTTTTAATCACCAAACTTTGATATAAGTTTATATACCTAAGTAGGTCATTAATACCTATTTATCAATTAGTACATTCGGCCATATTTATTTGGTGACCATATAGTATATAAAAGTGGATTTATATGTCATAATAATTATACATAAATTCATAGGAGTTATATAACTCATGTAAAATTATTGTAATGTCTTATATAAATTCTTAGCTCAAAAATAAGCATTTTTGCCCTTGAATTCGGCTTGAATTTATTGTAACATAAAAATTTTGTGACACAAAAATGTGTCTTAAGGTAAATATTTTCTATATAAGTTATAGATTGTATTTTTGGCATATAATACCATATAGTTTCGGTCTTAATAAACCTAGGAGATGTACATAATTTTTGTATAATTTTTAGAAGCTTAACAAAGCTTATAACATAAAGATTTACTTAGTAAACTTACTTCTTAACAAAGGTGGTTAAGTGCTTGAACTTCCTTCTTGAAATCTCCAAGCCTTCTCCTAGGTAAACTTGATGCTCCTCTTCGGTTTTATGCAAGAGGTGAAGGTGTTTAGGAGTTAGATCTTCAACAAAGACCTTAAGTAGATTTGTAAGTAGTTTTACAAGACTTTACCTTAGACTTTTTCTCCTTATAAATTCGGCACTCCTAAGGTAGATGAAGAACAAGTTTTCCTTCATCAAAATGAAGAAGAAAGAGACTTAGAAGAGAACTTGGTTACACATAAAAATGTGCTTTAAGGATTTTCAAGCTTAAAACCTACCTTAAGATAACCTTGAGATGCTCCTTGGTTAATGTTGGTTTGGACAATCTCCTTGGAGAACTAATTGATGCCGAACACACCTTGTTATGCTAGGAAGAGTTTTGCTTCAAGACTTGCCAAGAAATGCTAGGAAATTACCTTAAAGATGAAGATAGAAGTTAAAACTCCATTAATGGACTTAAGAGCTTCAAAGGAAGAAGATGAAGCAAGAAGAGGAGCTAGGTAGCTTACCAATTCGTGGATGAAGAGGGCAAGGAGAAGAATGAGACTCACGAATTGTATAAGGTAAGAAAATGCATTTGGAATTTGATTTTTGCTTTGTCAATTTTTAATGTCAAATGACTTTACTTTTCCTTAGTTTATTACATGGTTTATTGGCTCAATAAATGCCCATGTTCTTGCATAAATCGGACATGTGGTGTGTGACAAGGCAAGAGTTGGAAAGGAAATAATTGTGAGCTAGAAGACAAGGTAATTTAGGTAAGTTATTCTTTTGATTTTTCTAAGTTAGGCTTGTCTTCTTCCTCCCTTGTAGAGTCACGAATTCAAGGGTCAAATGGGGTGTCTTAATTGACATTGAAGAGCCAAGGACAAGCATGTTAGGTCACATGGAAAAGAAGGAATCTAGAAAAGTGAATTCTAGATCTACTTTTTGCTTTTTCTCATTTGTTTTTGTTCTAGCTCACATGGCCTTATTCCATGGCCTAATTTCGACAGCTTGCTGGTCATATGAGACCTACATACTTTGACATTAAGTAATACAACACATGGGAAGGTGAGTCACCATGTTTAAACCTTTTATAAACTTTAAAAATTTTTACTAGTTTTTGCTCTAAAATCGGCCCCTATAGAGAGCCTTTTGACTAGTCACACCAACTGATTTAGAAGGTCATTTTAACCATATTTAAGATTACCAATTCGTGGCATGTCAAAAACTACAAGGCAATTGCGTAAAACGCGTTTTCGTGACACCCGAAGGTGTGTTTTTGTGCTCTAAGGAAATTTTGGGAAACAATTGTTTTTATGAGTTCCAAGTGTTTGTAAACACTTATTATGTAAATAAACATATATAAGATGTTACATTGGGTTATATGGGGTTATATCACCCATGACATAATTTACGGGCCATCGGGACACACCCGGGCAAAAAGGAGCGCTAAGAAATCCTCCTGTTGTTTTGCTGAATTTTGAGAAACCACTTCGTGGGTTCTCTTTATAATGGTTAATAATGATGTTAGGAACTCAAGGAATTAATTTTATAGGAGTTCGTGCCACCTCGGCACTCCTCCGGACTTTTCGTGCTTTAAGGGGCGTGCGTGAGCACTCCCGAGCGTTTTGCGTTTTTGACTGAATATAGCTTAGGGAATATATTTATATTCATAATAATTGTATGACCATTTGGTTTGAATATTAGAGGGTCATACAAGGTCATGTTTGACCATATGCTTCTAAGGCGTTTTAGCGTTTATGGAGAAACGACTGTTTTTACGTAACGTTCTCATGCATGGGTTTGCATGCGTACGTGAAATGATTTATAATAGGATTATTTTCCATTAAATAATGGTTTAATAATATTAATTAGATTTGGGGTATTTCAATCTACCCCCCTTAAAAGGACTTCGCCCCGAAGTCTCATATCTAAATTATAAGGTTGTGGGGAATCAAGTTCCACTAAGTATCCACAACTCATCTAGTTTTTAGGGATCAAGTCCCAAGTCTCTATATTCCTAAGTTCACAGTGTACATCAAACACAAGGAATACTTTGGAACAATATAGTGTAATGTAATAACACAGTCACTTTTCATGTCAAATAGTGCAGCGTAGTGCACATAAACTTTCCATTGTAGTGTAATAAAGTACACACAATCAAGTAGAAGTACAAAGTACATTCAATACAGTGTTACACAAGAACACAGGTAAGACAAAGTGTCACTGAAATGCACAAAAGTGCAACAACTGAAATGCACAAAAGTGCAACAAAATGCATACTAAATTCACAAATGAAAAAGGCTCTACCCCCCAAAAAAAGGGGTACGCCCCCGTACCCTAGACTAAAGTGTCTAGTCGGTGAATAAAGAGGGAAATTTCGCTCGCATATCTGCTTCTAATTCCCATGTGGCCTCTTCCACATCGTGGTTCGACCAAAGAACCTTTACTAGACTCACAGATTTGTTTCGTGTATCTCGTGTCTTTCTGTCTAAGATTCGTTGCGGTGTTTCCACATACCGCATTGTTGGTTCTAATGAGAGTGTCTCTGGTTGTAGAACATGCGAAGGATGAGGCATGTATTTCTTAAGCTGAGACACATGAAAAACATTATGTACTTTGCCCAACTCAGCTGGCAAATCAAGTCGATATGCCACAAGGCCCACCCGCTCTATGATAGCGTAGGGTCCTACAAATTTCGGGCTTAGCTTGCCCTTGCCCAAATCTGAATACACCCTTCATGGGTGATACTCGTAGAAATACCTGGTCGCCAACTGCGAACTCAAGGTCTCGTCGCCTCTCATCAGCATATGATTTCTGTCTGTCTTGTGCTGCTTTCATGTTACTTCTGATTTGTTGTACTTCTGCCTGGACTTGCTCTAAGTACTCAGGCCCAATGATGACGGTCTCACTAGACTCGTCCCAGCACAATGGTGTGCGACATGGTCTGCCATATAAGGCTTGGAAAGGTGACATCTGTATAGAGGCGTGATAGCTGTTATTGTATGCAAACTCGATGAGATGTAATCTATCTATCCAACTGCCCTGGAAATCCAAGGCACATGCTCGTAGCATGTCCTCTAAGGTCTGAATAGTCCTCTCTGACTGACCATCTGTCTGAGGGTGAAATGCTGTGCTAAGCTTCAACTCAGTGCCAAGTGCCTCGCGAGTAGCTCGCCAGTATCGTGAGAGAAATCTAGTGTCTCGATCTGAAACAATAGTCTTTGGTACTCCATGATGTCTGATAATCTCATGCTCAAATAGTTCTGCTAACTTTGGCACTTTCCAAGTGTCCTTCATGGAATAAACCTAGCAACCTTAGTCAGTCGATCAACAACAACCCAAATCATATTAAGGCCTCCTTCGTAGGTGGTAGTCCCACCACGAAGTCCATGGAGATATCATAAAACTTCCACTCTGGAACTGGCATAGACTGTACCATACCTCCTGGTCGTCTATGTTCGAATTTCACTTTCTGGCAAGTGAGACATCGAATCACATATTCTGTCACGTCGCCCTTCATACCACTCCACCAGAAATACCTCTTTAGATCTTTGTACATCTTAGAAGCTCCTGGATGGACAGATGTGGAAGAAGTGTGGGACTCTCGAAGAATATGCTCCTTTATATCTGTGCTGTCTCTGGGAATACACAATCTGCCCTTCAATCTGATGAGTCCATCATCATGTAACTGGAACTCATACTTTCCACTCTCAAATGTACCGTCAGACAACTTCTGACTGATCTCCATCATTCGCTGATCACTCTGCTGTGCTCTACGTATGTCGTCCATAAGACTCGAGCTAGCCACAATGGCATTTAGGGAATGTGCTCGTCGACTCAGTGCGTCTGCTACAACATTAGCTTTCCCTTCTTTGTACTGCAAATCAATGTCATAGTCCTTAAGGAATTCAACCCATCTTCTTTGTCTCATGTTTAACTCCTTCTGGGTGAATACATACTTCAAACTCTTGTGATCCGAATATACGGTCATCTGGACACCATACAGGTAGTGGCGCCAGATCTTTAATGCAAAAACAATAGCTCCAAGCTCCAAGTCATGTGTGGGATAGTTTTCCTCATGTTTCTTCAACTGTCGGGAAGCGTAGGCGACTACCTTCCCATTCTGCATGAGTACACACCCTAATCCCCTGCCTGATGCATCACAGTAAACTTCATAACCCTCTGTGCCTTCAGGTATAGTCAAAACTGGTGCTGATGTCAAAGCATTCTTCAAAAGCTCGAATGAGGTCTCACATTCAGTAGTCCATGTGAAAGGTGCGTCCTTCTTCATTAAGCTGGTCATAGGTTTGGCTATTTTGGAGAAGTCTCTGACAAACCTTCTGTAGTATCCTGCTAAACCAAGGAAACTCTGATGTCCGTAACTGTCTTTGGCCTAGGCCAAGTGCGAACTGCTTCTATCTTTGCTGGATCCACTGCGATCCCAGCATCAGAGATAACATGTCCTAAAAAGGAAACTCTGTCTAACCAAAACTCACATTTGGAGAACTTAGCATAAAGCTGGTTCTCCCTTAAGATCTCAAGTACATGTCGGAGGTGACTCTCATGCTTCCTTAGACTTTGAATAGATGAGGATGTCATCGATGAATACAACCACGGTCTTATCCAACTGCTCTCTGAATAATCTGTTCATCAAATCCATGAAGACTGCAGGTGCATTTGACAAGCCAAAAGGCATAACGTAAACTCATAGTGGCCATACCGTGTTCTGAATGCTGTCTTTTCTATGTCTTGCTCCCTGATGGGTATCTGATGGTAGCCTGATCTCAAATCGATCTTTGAAAACACTTTTGCTCCTCTCAGCTGATCAAACAAATCGTCAATCTGTGGTAGTGGATATTTGTTCTTCACCGATACTGCATTTAGCTCCCTGTAATCAATACATAGCCGAAGGCTTCCATCCTTCTTTTTCACAAAAAGCACTGGTGCTCCCCAAGGAGATACGCTAGGTCGTATGTATCCCTTGTCCAATAAATCTTTCAGCTGCTCCTTCAGCTCAGCCATCTCTGCTGGTGCCATACGGTACGGTGCCTTAGCTATGGGATCGGTACCTGGTAGTAATTCGATGGAGAACTCTACCTCTCTGGATGGCGGTAAGCCTGGAAGTTCCTTTGGAAAAATATCTGGAAACTCCGACACCACTGGCATAGCTGAATCAAAATCAGGGTCATGCTCTACATCCTGAACATAGCATAAATATACTTCATTCTGCTTCCTGACGTGCTTGTACATGGACATAGCAGATATAACTTTTATAGACGGTGCTCTAGGGCTCTGACGGTAAGATATTGTCACTCCTCATGGGCTCTTAAGCAACAGTCTGCGCTCTGCACAAAGAATGCGGCCTCTGTGCCGCCCCAGCCAGTCCATCCCGGCTATAACATCGAATCCTAGACCTCTGAACTCAATAAGGTCAATAGGGAATCCCTCCTCCTTAATGCGGATAGTGGCTCCTCTATAAAGACGAGTGCAACTGATATTCTCCTTAGACGGGAGTGCCACCTTAAAATCAGGTAACTCTACAGCGTCTAGCCCCAACTTCCCCGCTAGCGAAGGCGAAACGAAAGTATGTGAGGCTCCGGAGTCGAACAGTACTAATGCATCCACTCCGTTAACCAGAAAGGTACCAGTGAGGATCGCGCCGCCCTTGCTGGCCTCCTCCTCAGTAAGTATACTTAAGGCACCTTCCGTCTCCTTAGCACAACCTAATAACAGAATCTGAGTAAGTACTTTGATATATGATGGGGTCTAAAGACATTCACTTTTATAACAATAATGCTTCACTGATGAGATGATCTCCTTTCAGATGTCCAAACAATTACAATACTAGTACTTTCTAAAAGTCAAACTTAATCTTCCTGGTTTCATATGAGTGGTGTTTATCACTGTCGAAGGTGCTGTGTTAATTTAATCCTTTTAATTCCATGGTATAGCAACCTTGACTTTCCACCCATTACTAAAACATCTCCTGAACTCAATATGATTTTCTTTGCAAGGTCCACACGCTTCTGCTCGCCATAAAGGAATTCTGCGTCATCTCCAATTGACAAGGACAATACTGGTATCCCCTGTTCAAGGGACCCTTTTGTTTCATCATTGTCCTGGTGTAGTCCTAAGCGGCCTCCTTCTTCATAGAAGTTGATGATACATAGATCAGCCCTTAAGTTGGGAACTGGATCTTCTTCTAGTTGCTGAGCTGTATTAACTGCTTGTTCCACAATTTGTAAAAATTCTTCTGGGATTTTTGGCACTTGTGCTCCATCTCCATTTCTTGTATCCTGGTAGGTCATTGAGTAAGGATTCCAATCCTTTCCTAAGCACATCATTTTCAGCTTCATCTTTGATCCTCCTGGAAATTCTGGAGTGTAGAACCCTCCTGGTCCTGCTCCCAATTCGTGACATTTTCTAATGATTGCAATTTGTGTCTCCGGTGTTAGGTATCCTTTGAGTAGTATCAAACCTGGTTGGATAACCTTACATTGCTCGTTCCCTGGTTCTTGTACTTTGATAATGTTTTCTCCCAGGGAGGGCGGTGAGGGGATAGGAAAGCATATCTTATAGCTTCCTACGTGGTTTAAATTTTACTAGTGAGTTTTACTAATTCTTTCCTACTCAATTAGGCAATCAAGGCATGCAAGCACTCATTCACATCATCCATTGCTCAATAACAGTTTCACAGGGTTTAGAAATACCTGGGTTTGTAGAAGGACCAGTCTCGTCTGAGCGGTCCATGACATGCAGGGCGGGTCCCGATGCTGGGCCTTTGCCCTTATATCCCTGAGCCTGGTTTGTTGGTGGAGGGCGAGTATCGCTAGCTCCATTCTTAGGGCCGGTGTTTGGCTTTGCTCCCGGGCGGTAGTTCCTGCTCTCCGGGTTTCGGATACACTCGAAGGCACGATGTCCGAGTATCTGACAGTAGCGGCACTGGACTTTCTCCCCTTGGCAGTCCACGCCGGGGTGATCCCTTCCGCACTGCTTACAGTTGAAACGGCGGACATACTTCTGGCCCGTGTTTGAGCCATGTCCAGAACCTAATACAATCAAGGTTAATTATACATTCCAACGGTACAGAGGTAATCACAAATATTTCAAATCTAACTGTCTGATTAGAGTGCCTACCCTTAGATGGGTAGGTTTTCTGTGAAGTTGCTGCTCCATGGGTTCCTGACTGGGGGTTCCCAGTAGTTTGGTTCCCTTTCCCTTGGTAGGACCCCTGTCCTTTCTGATAGGGTTTGTTCCTTTTGTTGGAGTTCCCCTGCTTGGCATCTTCGCCACCGGGTCCGTCCTTCCTCTTTTGGGAGCTCAAAGCATCCCTTTCTTACAAGTGATCTCCACTACGGGGCAGCATGATAGCATTCCTGAAATCTCAAGGTATCAATCTCCAAATCTCTCATGACGGGGTATACTATGTAATAAAATTTTCAACTATTTGTGTCTCTTCTGTTTTACCTGTAAAGTGGTGGGGATGATTGGTCCCATCCCAAACTGAAGTCGAGGGCTCAGTCCCCCGTAGAACCGGTCGACCAACACCTGGTCCGAGTATCCTATACCGGGTAATAGTCGGAGTAGCGAGGTGAACTTCGCATAGTACTCATCCACTGACATCTTTCCCGTCTGCTCCAGAGCGTCAAACTCCCTGGTCTTCACCATCCTGGTGTGGGCCGGGTAGTATTTGCCCCTAAGTAGTGCAGTATAATGTCCCCAAGTAAAAGCTGGGTCATCCAGGTGGTCGGCTTTCACCATGTTCCACCAATCTCTAGCTGCATCCTTCAGATAAAAGGCAGCAAGTCTTACTTTTTCCCTAGCTGGGACTGCAAGCGTCTCGAACGCTGTCTCCATCTCCATGATGTATGTCTCCAAGTGAGCAGGGTCAGTCTGCCCCTTAAAAGCAGTCGGCCTCAAATCAGCCAAACTCTTCACCCAGTCTCTCTCCCTGGGTGGTGGTGGTGGAGGTAGCTGCTGCTGCTGTGCAACCCCCGCCTGTGCAAATGCCTGAGCGATTAAGGTAGCAATGTCTGCCAGCCTGATGGATGGCTCCTCATCGGCCTGTCCACGTCGTCCTCCTCTTCCTGACATCTGCAGGATGTTGAGGTATATTAGGTACTGTGGTCAAATCTTGGTCTTGGATAGTAGTCTAAGTAAAAACTAACTTAAACTCCTTTCAATACTATCCCTCAACCCGTAGTCTAAAGCTTTAGGAATCCTAATCTCGGTGTATCCTTGTATCCAGAGCGTAACTACGCTCTGATACCACTTTTTGTAACACCCCAACCCGAAATCCAATAAACTGAACGGCGATCACTCCCAAATAAAATACATCTGCAGCGGAAATAAATACAACAACCGGGCGGTATTACAATGCCGTTGGCCACCCTTGTGACCAACAAGGCTAAGTCCAAATACAATCTCCAAAAGTCACGGTCTGAATACGAATACAATCCGAGATACTAGGAATCAAACTCAAATGTAAAGTACTTAAGTAAAAGCAAATATCTAAAAGATGACTCCCATAGCTTGAATCTACCCCACCTACACTCGGTGTGGTAATCTTCTCAACTTCAGGTACCTAAAAAATGGGGGTGCCCCCAAAGGGGCTCAGCAAACAATGCTGGTATGGAAAACGTGCAGCCCATCGTCTACCGGGCCACACCAACTACTTTGTCGAACACATGCAGTTCATTTTTATAAAGCTGTAAACAAGCATAGTCTGATAATAACAAGTATCCATACAAGGACAATAATGCCACATAGAACAAGACACAAGAAGGTCGTGTTAGCTGAACTGAGATTCTTTAATGATAGTCGGTCCACACAATGGGACTGACAGGTATAACTGAATATCTTAAATAGTGGAGGTATAGTGACCTCGTTAAGATTGAAAGGTTGGGTATAAAAACCCCAGGAGATAACGTAGTTAAACCCTGAACTGAGAGGCGTGAGAAATAGAATCCCACTAGAGGAATGAAGTCTTCCTCAAACTGAAGGGCATTAGAAACCCGGGAGGAATAGAGTCTTCCTCCCAACTGAAAGTTCTGTCGCGATGTAGGTAGGAGACGACCTGAGACAGGTACAGCTCCTGTAGCATGCATGGCCAGATCCAACTGGGCTCCTCGTTCTCGTAGTATAGAATTGTTAATGTCATATAAAGACGTTAAACAAGAACACAATGTGTATTGTCAATTATCACGTTTAGGATAATGACGTTTGTTATAAAGTGAAGTTAGTGAGAGACTCGAGTACAAGTCCTCGGTATACTGAAGCGCAGGTATTTAATCCACTGGTATAGTAGTGTTTGTATGCGTGGGACATACACATAGTAGTCAGCATCATTCACGCACATAAAGTAATACAACAGCGCACAAGAGTAAACAACATTTTACATTAATTATCTCGGTCGTTATTTCAAACAACAGATAGCACACAAGCCGGTGTAATCCGGTAGAAAACAGGTTGCAAGAATCCCATACCGTTCACCGTAGACTGTACTTGTTTAAATTCCCGGTCAACGTCTGGTCAAACAAAGTCCTAGAATAGGATTAACTGAGAGGGTTAATTTATGTTACCCTTATATATAATTCTATTGGATCTTTCAACAAATCTCGTATTTGTTATTTCATGTGAGGTTTATTTCTTTTAATTACCTCATGATTTAATGTATAGCTTATTTGTTATTCCTTTTTGATTTATTTATAAATCCTTTAATGTACATATATGTATTCATATATTCATGTACTATATTTGTTGTTTATTTTAATTGTCTAAGTGACATAACAACTTATAATTTTCTTAACTATATTTAAATGTCTTATAATGACATGATATTCTTATAATCTCATTATTCTCCTTTTTGTCACGAATAATATTTATTGTTTTCCTTTAACTTCCTTATACTATATAAGCCATAGTTCTAATTCCATAATTCCTTTAATTAAAATTCTTTCTTCTAATTCCTCCAAATATCCGTGTAGGACCTATATTTATTTGAATCTAAATTATTACCCTTATATTTCGGTTATTTGTAAATCAACCATATTAATTCATAAACTTTACCTTTAAATTCTAATCTCATTATATTATAGAGTTTTAACTTCTTATTTAGCTAAATTACACAATCACACTAATATTTTGGTATATAGCTTTTAAGTACCATAACTTTCTAAAATAACAACTTAGCCCCTCTAAATCTCGGCATATATATATATACTTTATATAATTACACTTTAACCACAAAATCTTATAATCTTTACATAATGTCTTATAAACTATAGTTTTAATTTTAATTCTCCATAAATGCCGAATATATATATAAATTCTTAAATTACCAAACTAACCCCAAGTAATTCGGCTTTGGTCTTGAACTCTCCATTAATTACATTTTCACCCCAAAACTTTATAATAACTTCTTAATAACTTATAAACTAAAGTCCAAATATATAATTCCTCAAAATTTCAAAGGTGAGCCTAATAAATCTCTTAATTATGAATTCGCCCCTTTTATGTTCTAAACTTTCATAATAACTTTTATAAATTACATAATAGCCCAAAACTTTATAAAAAGTTATTTTAAAGCTTGTTTAAATTATCTAAAATTCTTAAACTTATTTCCTAACCTTATATTATATCATAATTACACCAAACACACCTTTTACTCTCGGCTTTCACAATAAATTCACTAAACTTTGTAATAATTACATTTAAACCATATAACTTAATTAATTAGTCATTTAAGCTCTAATAAGATATTTTTAATTCATCAAACTTTATGATATAAGTTTATAAACTAGTACATTCGGCCATATTTATTTGGTGACCATATAGTATATAAGAGTGGATTTATATGTCATAATAATTATACATAAATTCATAGGAGTTATATAACTCATGTAAAATTATTGTAATGTCTTATATAAATTCTTAGCTCAAAAATAAGCATTTTTTGCCCTTGAAGTTTCGGCCCTAATTTATTTGTAACATAAATAAATTTTGTGACACAAAAATGTGTCTTAAGGTAAATATTTTCTATATAAGTTATAGATTGTATTTTTGGCATATAATACCATATAGTTTCGGTCTTAATATACCTAGGAGATGTACATAATTTTTGTATAATTTTTAGAAGCTTAACAAAGCTTATAACATAAAGATTTACTTAGTAAACTTACTTCTTAACAAAGGTGGTTAAGTGCTTGAACTTCTTCTTGAATCTCCAAGCCTTCTCCTAGGTAAACTTGATGCTCCTCTTCGGTTTTATGCAAGAGGTGAAGGTGTTTAGGAGTTAGATCTTCAATAAAGACCTTGAGTAGATTTGTAAGTAGTTTTACAAGACTTTACCTTAGACTTTTTTCTCCTTATAAATTCGGCACTCCTAAGGTAGATGAAGAACAAGTTTTTCCTTCATCAAAATGAAGAAGAAAAGAGACTTAGAAGAAGTAGAACTTGGTTACACATTGTGAGCCTCGATTTTAAACCCTATCCTATGTGGATTAAGTTGATTGGGATCTAGTCGGGTTTTAGGTCCACTTATAACCTAAGATTAATAACTATGTCATAAAAACAATAATTATTAAAACCTAAGCTAGCTCACTGGAACCTATTTTGAGTCGCCACCTAATTTTAACCTAGATCAAATTAGGAAAGGAGAGTTCGGGTTCGGGGGCTTGATATTCGACTTATTTAGGGTTCAATTACTTCCATTACCCTTCCTAGGTCGTTTTTCCTCTACTTGGTTTATTTACGGCTTATTACGAGTCGTTTTAACCTAAGTGCGCGAGCTTCTGCTTTTTTTGTGTTTTTTAGCATTTTTTGACAGAAAGTTAAAGTGAACTTAAAAGCTACCTAAACTAGGGTTTCGGAGGCAGAATTAGGTCGAATTTTGCTTACGTCCGTAGCCACGGACCCCATGTCCGAGACCACGGACCCCAGTTAACCTAATTATACAGAAGAGTCGAAATTTAAAGGAAAACAAAAAATTGCAAAGTCCGGGGCCACGGACAGGCTGTCCGTGGGCCCGGATATTATTAGAAAACCTAAATTTTGAATTTTTTAAAATCCCGCCGCCGTCCGTGGGCGTCCGGGCTTACGGACAGGGAGTCCGGGACCCCGGACATGACGTCCGTGGGTGCGGACCGCCCTCGGACGGCGGCGTTGAGGCTGTTCCCGAAGGTGTTTTTGGCTTAAATTTTATGGGTGTGTAACCTTAAGGATGTACAAGACGTTAGTGATTGAAAGAATTCAATTTGAAGTCAAAATTAATACGAAACTTTGTTAACAAGTTATTAGACAGAAACACAAACAAACCTTAATTTAGAAGCAATAAAAAGCCAATTCGATTAGAAATTTCACACATAAGTGTATTCTGATCAGAGGGGTTAAGGAAGTCAAATTCCAACCTATTTTGACTTCGGGATTTGATTGTTCTTTCATGTCGGGAATCTTTGAGAGCTTTGTTGATGGCCAATCCGGTTCGACTTTGACCCAAGCTTCTGGCTCCTTCTTCCTTGTATTGTTAGCCACGGTTTGCTTCTGTATTTTTTGTGTTTTGGTGCTAGGAATCTCAATGGGAGAAGAAGGAATGTGTTTTTTGGTGATTTCGGGATGATTTCGGTATAGATTCGAGGCTCGGGGTTGCAAAAACGTTGGAAGTAGGTTGACGGCTGAGTTCTCTGACTTTGGGGATGATCTCCTCTGCCCTAGGTCGTTTTTGGAAGGTCCTTTTATAGAAAGAGCAAGGCCATGTTGATAGAACAAGATTTTTATCTAAAACCCTGATTTTGTGCTCTAAGGGAATCTGATTTTTTAAAATATGTTTCAGGCCGATAAAAATTATGAAATTTTAACTGAAGGTAAAGGATGAATTTTAAGAATTTTGAGAGTTGGAATTGGGTTATTTTGATAAAGAACCGATTAGATAAAAATCTCACAATCTGGAATCTCCCATAATTCATAACTTATTATTGGAAAGTTGAAATAACGAAATTCCAACGGCATTAGTCTTTAATAATCATCCTCTATCTTGTGTTAAAATTTCATGACGTTTTGTTTTGATTTCGGTATTTTCCATAGGAGAGAGAAAATTGCAAAAATGATTGAATTTCTCTTTTAAATTTTGGGATAAGGTTCCAAATAAAATAATTTCAGGTTTATGACTGCATGTAGTCATGATAACCATGTGACAATTTTATTTTAATTTTTGAAACCTTTTATTATTTCTATTTCGAGGTTATTTCATGTGTTAATTAAAGAAATTAGCTTATAATATGAATTAAAAGCTAAATTTCCAGAATAAATATTATCAGAAAATCATGAAATACCTTTCATAATGACTACGATATTTGGAATTGTTTGGTGATGATGTACAAGTCATATGAAAATAGAAAATCCCGAGAATGTCCCTGGAAAATCCTGCATTGGTGCACTTTGACCATTTTGCCCTTTGTAACACGTATGCCTTTGAGACTACTAGGGGGGTTGAAATTTTGGGTATAACAGATTGCCCCCGTCAACTAGGCTTTGTAATGAAGATGAAAAGACTAGTTGATGCTTGAGTGATACCCCAAAATTTTTGATCCTAAAAGACCTCGTATGCCGTTTGAAATCTAGTGGGTTGTGTCGAGCTATTCGAAGGCGCTGACTACCTAAAGGAGAAGGAGATGTTGTTGAACTATTCGAAGGCGCCAACTACCTGAAATGATGATATGTTGTTGAGCTATTCTAAGGCGCTGACTACCTAAAGTGATGAAAATGATGTCAAGCTATTCTAAGGCATTGACTACCTAAAGTGATGAAAATGATGTCAAGCTATTCTAAGGCATTGACTACCTAAAGTGATGAAAATGATGTCAAGCTATTCTAAAGCGTTGACTACCTAAAAATGGTGAAAATGATGCAATGTTTTTAATGGAAGCAGGTAAACTAGGGAGTGGTGCTAGGTCTTACTACGAGCCTAAAGGGATGATTCTAGGTCTTATGACGAGCCTAAAGTGAATGAATGTAAGGGAGGTCTTATGGGTGCCTGAAATGGTTGAATGTAGGGTAGGTCTTATGGGTGCCTAAGGTTGTTTTTTTTTTTGTGGTGATAGGACTTATGTGTGCCTAAGGTTTGGAGGTGAAACCCATCCTAACTCGGTTGCTTATGGAGACCGAGACCCACCTAACTCGGTTGCTTATGGAGACCGAGATCCATCTAACTCAGTTGCTTATGGAGACTGAGATCCGTTCTGCTCGGTTGCTTATGGAGACCGAGACCCACCTAACTCGGTTGCTTATGGAGACCGAGATCCATCTAACTCGGTTGCTTATGGAGACTGAGATCCGTTCTGCTCGGTTGCTTATGGAGACCGAGACCCATTCTACTCGGTTGCTTATGGAGACCAAGATCCATCTAACTCAGTTGCTTATGGAGACTGAGATCCGTTCTACTCGGTTGCTTATGGAGACCGAGATCCGTCTAACTCAGTTGCTTATAGAGACTGAGATCCGTTCTACTCGGTTGCTTATGGAGACCGAGATCCATTCTACTCTTAACTAGGCTAATTGAGGAATGCAGTATGTTTGATAATGCAAAGATGTGAAGTATGTTTTATGCAAATGATTGTGGCAAAAAGCAAATTGTCAAAGTTCCAAACATGAAAATGAAGAGGTTTACGTGGGTATTGCAAAATGAAATTGAAGTGCTTGAAAAGACTGAAAATTGTCCAAAGTAAGAAATTGCTAGAAATATGCCAAACATGGCCATGATGAGATTTATGAAACCGAAGTGTTTGATGGAAAATTGTCCAGGACAAGAAGTTGCTGAAAGAGGTGCAAACATGGCAATATTTAAAGAAAATTCTGTCTACTGAAAAGGAAAGTGAAATTATCGTTTCCTGACTAAAGATTTCAGATTCGTAATTTATCTCCTAGGAGATGAACATGCCACTGTGTGTGTGTGTGATGTTTAACGTGGAGATGTCTTGAGTGGTGACCAAGGCTTATGAAGGGCCATGGAATTTATGTGGAGGTAAGGGCTCATGTGGGCCTGTGTGGTATGATGTGGAGGTAAAGGCTTATATGGGGCCGTTGTGTGATGGTGGTGCTTAATGTTTGAGTTGCGATTGGTGCTTCATAGCAATTGTTGGAACTAACAATTGCCCCCAGTATTTTAAGACAATCTGAGCTAGAATTCATGGCAATCGATCAGAACGATCGATTGCCCCCAGTATTTTCTTTGATTAAACATGCGAACAAGTCTCATCCTCACAGGGTCGAGGCTTATGCTTTGATGTGGTGCTTCCTAACCTACACTCGACGTGGTTGGCGTTTGCACTCATTTCTCGCTCATGGTCATAACTTCTAGACCATTGAATTCGATATTTGATGGATTTACGCATTTGATCTGTTACTTTCACATGATTGGACACACAACTATCAAGTCCGAAGTCTTTAAAGCTTATAACGTGGCCATAGGGTGTGATGAAAGACAACAGGACCATGGAGGGATATTTGAGGTATATGGAGCTTAAATGGGTGACCAAAGCTGCAACTTACGTCTTCTCTCATATTCATCTTCCTTGTCTTGAAGTCGTTTGGCTACTTCGTGTTGACTTCGCTTGTGAGCTTGGAACATGGGACTTTTGAATTGTTCCTTGCACCTTCTCTCTTTCTTCCAATTTTGGACTTCTTTGAGGCTTTTCAAGTTTGCCTTTCTTTGAATCTCTTTTTCTTCGGGGTTCTTGTGTTTCCCGGTTTTGAACTTTGAGAGCTATTTTTTCCATGTGAGCTCACTTGGATCTGTGTCACTTTGGGACCATTTGTGGATCGTTTCGTCATGCTGATAGCAGTTTCGCTTCCTTGGACTTGTGAAGTTGTTGTTCGGAAGTCGGGGCTCCTTGCTTCCTTTGGTCACCGGATCGGTTATTCATCATTGGCTGGCTTATTTGTGGAGCTTGTAGTGTTGTAAAAGAGGTCATACATGAAAGGCTCAGGGGGGTGCCTAGGGTGTAATGTCAGGGTTCACAAGCTTTTTGGCTGTGTGGTGCTGTACCTAGGTGCTTCGTCATCCCTAATAGTTGTGTATCCGTTCATTGTTACTTTTCAAAGGTCTAAGCGTAAATTTACAAAATATCTCCTTCGGTTGGAGTTATGCCGTTTACCTTACCTTTGAATGTGGTCTCACTAGAGTCATGTAAAAATGACACGCTCGTTCACTCATGGTTTTTCCGCTCAAGACACTCTCGTGAATTTCACTCAGAGACTAGTTCGCACGCTTAAACGAAAGATTAAAGGCGGTGATCCCGAGCTCAGATTGCCCCCAGTATCGATTAGGGGTTTATGACAACACTTAAACAGATGTAGAGTTTGGACCGCTTTGTGGATTGTTTTGGATGTTTTGTGACAGTGTTTGGACGGACATGTTCACCCTTTTGGAAGCAAAAAGACGACTCGTCTTGTTCTATTGCCAGAAGATGATTGTTTCATGTGCCTTTATCAGAAGACATACTCAAACCATTTTTTGTTTTGTTAGAGAAAAAGCATTTTATTATGAAACATTTGTACATGACTTTCTTAAAGATGTGAAGGATGAAGAAGCTTTATTAATGGAAAATAAATTGAACAATACTGAGTACATACATCGAAAAGCTACTCAAAGTATACTAAAAAGGAAAACAAATGGAAACGAAATATTCTAAAGTCTAAACTAAGAACTGTGAATTTAAAGTGATTTCTAACAAAAACATTCTCCTAAATACCGTCGCATTGAAATCCTTGGTCAAAGAGGTCCTGGATCGTGTGCCTCAAAGCCTTGCAATCATCAGTGTCGTGACCGGGTAATTGGTGGTACTGGCAAAACTGACTTAGATTCCTTCCTTTCTGAGGGACCCCAGGCCGGGGGGTGAGAGGTTGTAGTATGTTTCGCTCCAGGAGCCTTTTTAAAGCCTGGCTCAACGGTTGGCCAATGTCTATGAACTCTCTCTGATGGAGTTTCTTTCTAGGTGACTCTGATGCTCCAATGGCCCTACCTGACTCCTTTAACCGTGGAACGGTGTTTACCTCATGCTGCCTGGTTCTCTTTTGGATGCCTCTTTGGATGCAAGCTGCTGTCCTTGAACCATTCCCGGTGTTTTCTGAGTCCCCAAGCTTTAATTCTCCCTTATGGACCAATTCCTCTAGGACACCAACTTGTCCCATCAGTAAGTCAAAATTAGGAAAGTATGTGAATTTCAGCTTGTCATTGTATTGCTTCTGCATATTCTCAATTACCGTTCGGATTTGCTCATGTTCGTCCATCTTTGTGAGCATAGCGGCTGCCTTCATCCTCCAACGCCTGATGAAGTCGGACATTGATTCACCTTTTGTTTGTCGTGTGCTTGCAAGATCAGCCCTGGTGACTCCGAAACTCCTGGCGTACCCAAAATGATGCAAAAAAGCTTCACAGACCTCCTCGTAGGTCTTGGTATTCATCCTTCGAGTTATGTACCAACGCTGAGGAGTCTCATCAAGATAGCGAGCAAACACCTTGGCCTTCTGCATATCACTCAGCATAAGGATAGACATTTCTCTATCGAACATTGCCAAATGAAGCTGTGGGTCGGAGGAACCTTTGTATAGAGGAAGTGTTGGCAATTTCAACTTTGGAGGGAGATCAACCTCGGGATACAGTCCAGTAGAAAAGTAGTCGAAACCGGCTGGCTTGTTGGCCTTCTCCATGCGCTCAATCTTTTTCAGCATCCCATTGAATTCTACGGCTAACTGGGCATCCGTATTGATTGGACTTCCTCCTTCTGCCATGCTTGTGATTCGGGCCTACCTGTTTCCAAGGCGTCCATTATTAGCTAACAAGAGGAAGTGGGCTGAATGAACTAAGGTGAGAATGACACTTCACCGGAACAGGCTTGGACTGAATGCAAATGGGCTAAGATACCCAGAAAATGAGGTGTTTGGGCCGGAGTATTTTCAGACTGCGAATTGGAATTTGGACTGAAACCTGAATAGATGGCTTTGATTGGGCTTGAGGGGTGACACCTAGATCTAGGGTTTTGGGCTAGGGCCCGGATAAAAAGTCTACCTAGACTAAAATGAGCCCTTAGGCTGGAGTGCGTTTGGGCCTAGAGTAAAGCACATGGGCTGGAATGGTCCCTAAATCACAAATGGGCCTAACTTTCTTTGGGCCAGAGAAGATGGTTGCTAAGCCGAAAAAAGATCTTATTTTTAGGACTTGTGAGTTATTTCAAGCTCAGGTGGATTTCCTTTTTTATGGGCCTAAAACTAATTGGATAATTCAAATTGGGCCAGAAGAGAAATCACCTAAGTCTAAGCTTTTGGGCCAAAGCCCGAACAAATAACTCACACATTCTAATCAAGCAAGGCCTTTGGGCCGCGAGCAATAAAGTCGCGATATCAGGTTGGGCTGAGTTGATGTAGGAAAAGTTCCTATCAATTTCTAGGCTGGGTAGTGGGCTGATCATACAGGTAAACAAGGCCCACACAAATTCAACATGTCCTGAAATACCCCAAACCTTGGTATGTTGGTTAAACATTAAAACATGAATTATTCTTAGAAACATTAGTAAACAGATTTAAACAAAAGAAAACACAAAATGTGCTTTAAAGTCAATAAGAGCTAAAATGTGCTCTAAGCTTGGAATAGGCTTGGGTAAACCTAATGAACTTACCAAGACCTATTATATATAATGAACATATTAAACCAATTACCAAAGAAAACCAAGCTTGAAAACAAGTTAAAACACAAAATGTGCTTTAAGAAGTCTTAAAGCACATTTTTGAAAAATTGTCTTGTAAATGGGTTTTGAGTGGCTAAATGTCCATCATTACTCTTAAATATATATGTGTACTATATAGTATCACATTTGGGTGGCTATATTAATGGGAAATCAAAAATTTCACTTCTAAGTGCCTTGTTTAGGTGAATAGTGATTTTTATAAGCTAGTTTATAACATATGTTGTATTAAGTAATTAAATTGACAAACAAAGACTAAAATACCCTCATACTAATAAAGGGGGCCGGTTTTCTAAGTGTGTGACTCACCACTCTCTAGTTGATAAATAAGTAAGTAAAGAAAATAATTAAACTTACTTTTTACTTTATAAGCATAAATATCTTCTTAAAAGCAAATCCTATCTCATTCTCATTTCTTCCTTCATTCCCACGGTCCACACCATCTTCTTCCTCTCTTCTTTGCTCTCTCTCGGTAATACCACTACCACCATAGAACTCCACTTTGACCTCTTGTAAATCTTGCTCACTTGTTCAAATCAAAACAAACACCACCAATCTCTTCCTCTCATCAAGCTCTTCATTCCTATCTTCTCAAAACTCCAAGAGCCCCATTTCGGTGCCAAGGTGTTCCACCATTGAAGGAGCTTGAGCTTGTATTTTGACATATTGTTGATCTCCTTTGCTTCTAGGTAAGGAATCTCAAAGAAAAATCATGTTTCCTCCATGTTCTTACCTTGACCGAAAATACACATTGATATAGCTCTTTGTGTGACTTTGTTCTAGCTTCATTTCAACTCTTCATGGACTAGGTGGAGTCCTCTCTTGTTATATATTCAAACTCCTCCAAAGATCAAGGTAAAACAACTACATTAATGTTTTTGAAACAATGTAAAATTAGGGTTTACAATGAGATGAAGCTCAAAGCTTGAATACTCATTATGGTGTTTGTATATTGTTTAGAGCTTGACAAGGAATCAAAATACCATACGGTTTTGTAAGGAAACAAGAAGGAAGTGTTTTGGAAAAGAGGTAAATCTACTAACCTAATGTTGTTTAATGCCTTAGGAGAAATGAGCTTATAAATGCTTATTAAAACTACCTAAAGAGCAAATGGTGAATGACTTAGTAAAGTGTTCTCAAGGAGACTAGTAAAATAACATATGCCTTGTTGTATGTAATCGCAGGTTAAAGGCATTTATATTGTGGAAATTCAGTGTTTATGATTTAAGCACTTTAAGGGCCTAAGAGCCATGCATTTTAAGGGCCTAAGTGCCATGCAATTTAAATTATGCACTATATTGTAAAGTAGTGTGAATTTGGTGAAGTTGTATATGAGAGTGTTCTTGGTGATTCTAGATGTTCTTGTGTGTTTAATGGAGAAAGCAAAGTGTTTAGGCTTAGTAATGTTCTAGGGGAATCCATGCCAAAATTTAGGTAAGAAGTAAGAAGTTCTAAGTGTTTACATAAGGTTTGGTGAGTTAGAAAATGTAGGAAATGAATAAGGAGTTCATGATGTTTTAAAGGAATTTTGATGAACTAGGAAGTACTCTAGAGTGTAATAAGGACTTAGGCATGATCTTGAGATTTAGTAAGTACCAAAGTCACTTTGGGACTTAGGTAAATACCTAGGCAAACTTTGGTAAAATAAGGAGAAGTGTACACTAGGAAAAGAGTTTCAAGAAGGATATAAGGAGTTAGTTGTGAGAGATGATGCTTGGGAGATGATGTTAAAATAAGGAGAAAGTGCAAGCTTAGAAAAAGAGATTTCAATGATGACATAAAGAGTTTTAGTTTGTAAGAAATGATGTTTAAGTAATAATGTTGTGTAGAAGATATGTCTTGGTATAATGACTAGAATAGACAAGGAATACCACTTAGGAACTTAAGGAGAGGATACTATAAGTGTTGGAGGCCTTGGGGAAATTTGGTTAAGTGTTTGAAGGCTTAGAAATTGGAGTATAATGCCTTGTCCGAACTTCCGTCCGGATGTGGAAGTTCGGACAGGCCCTGTTGGGTAAAGAAATTCTCACTCGCGAACAGTGTCCGAACTTGGGAAGTCCGGACACATGTTCGGACGTACCCACCCATCCTTAGGATTATCCTCGAACTGTGTCCGAACTTGGGAAGTCCGGACACATGTTCGGACGCACGGATTTCTGTCTAAATTTTTCTCGGCTCACGTCCGAACTTCCGAAGTCCGGACATAAGTTCGGACGTGTGTCTGTTTTCTGTCTAAAATCACGGCTTGTGTCCGAACTTGGAAGCTCGGACACAAGTTCGGACAGGCCACTGTATGGACCAAAAATTATTGTTTTAAGATGGGAATTGTTATCTAAAAATAGTAGTTGGTTAGTAATGATATAATAAGGTTATATAAGACATGTTAGGTGGGTTTTAAAGGCAATTAAAAGGATGAAAAGATGTAACAAGTGTAAAATAAAAATAAACTAGTAATGTTGAGTAGATAATGTTAATAATGGATTAGTGCGTTAATTAACCGACGTTACTAATGTGTTTAGGATTCTCTCAAGGTGGAAACGAAACGAGGCAAGGACCAAGGTATGGTTTTCTTGCAGTCTGTTGTCTACCGGTTTACACCGGCTTGGATGTTGTTTGCTTTTCTGTGTGTTACGACCTTATAAGATTAAGGCATGAAAAGAGTTTACAGTTGTTATATAAGATGTTGTAATTGTGACTCCTTTCCCTTGGTTGTCTAACAAGACCTAAATAATTGTTGTGTGTGACTTAACAAATATTGTGTGATCACTAACAAGTGCTAATCGGGGGAATGAGGAGTCCGGTTGTTCCGGCCACGCGTGTGATGGATGGGAGTCGATATCATATCCGGTTCGGCTCTCTTGGTGTATGTATAGGTGGTATTCCAATTTGGTTTCTACCTTCCCTTAGCTTATCCAAAGCTAGTTACTGACTCACGTCGGGCCATAGGGGCATACGTATGTTATTTCGGTGTGCTTGGGATTACTATATCCGACACACCTTGGGTATAAGTTAACCGTTCTATATAACTGGACGGTAACGAGGTTGGTAACGAGCTTAACATGGGATTGGTAAAAATCTCTAGGCTCACATGGTATACTAACTATGGTGGAAGGTTCCTTGTGAGGACCGATTTTATGGTGTTGTGTATTGTTATGATGCTATGCAATTTCCCTTGCTATGCTATGGTATATATATATATATGTTGGATGTTCTAAAATGAATGCCATGTTATTATGACAATGGTTGCGCGTATCCCGGTAGCCGATGGGCTGCGCGTTAGCCATACCAGCAAAGGTTGCTGACCCCCTCGGGGGCTCCATATTTTATTGCAGGATGAGGATCGAAGAAGCAGAGTGGCTCTAGGTCCTAGGTCGTTGATGTACTTTTGGCTATGTTGGTTGTTGAGCCCGGGATGCGCCTGTGCTCCCGAGGCATTACATTTTGGTACCGTTTGCTAAAATACTGGTGGATGTTTACGGTTGGAAGGTGTGTTGTAAATTAAATACTCGGTATGGTTGGCTATGTTATATATATGGAAGTTAGATTCTATGCTCGGGAGTCTGATCATCAGACCGATACATTGTATTTATTCTGCCTAGTTAACCACGTGGGTGGTTAACGGCGTTGTAACACCAAAGCGTTTAGTTATTGTTTGGTTGGTTATTTCCGCTGCGATTTCGGTAGTTGTTAGGAGCGTTGTAGGGGTGTTACAAAAAGTGGTATCAGAGCGAAGTATCGCTCTGATGACTAGAATACCGAGCTTAGGGATATACCGAGTTAGGAAACCTAGCTACAGATACCTAAGTGAACAGATTTGGAAAGGTTAACCACTAACTAAGTGTGGAATTACCTGGTTGTCGGGAAGATGCTATAACCATTGGACCGATAAGTGTGCAAGCATAATGCTAATGAAATGTTCATATGAATTCAGATGGCAGGTAGACCACGAGGTAGAGGCCGCGGGCGCGGTACTGGAGATTTGGGTGACCAGGGCGATGATACTACGGCACAGACTATGGCTGAGGCAGTTGCAGCCGCCGTAGCCCAGTTGGTACCCGACTTGGTTGCTGCTATACAGCAAGGGCAACAGCCCGGAGTTCAGCCACCACCACCACCGCCACGAGAGACCAATTGGGTCAAGGCGTTGGCTGATCTTAGACCGCCATCATTCAATGGGGAGACCGATCCTCGAAAGCTGGAGGCGTACATCTCCGAACTGGAGACCGCCTACGAGACCTTGGCAGTACCTGCTGAAGCTAAGGTCCGTCTTGCCGCTTACTACTTGAAGGGTACGGCACAGAGTTGGTGGAAGTTGGTGAAGGAGGACAGGATGGCTGATCCTGAGTTTGGTTGGAGGGAGTACACGGCTCTACTGCGAGCCAAGTACTACCCTGTGCATGTGCAGGAGGCCAAGCGCCTCGAGCTGGACAGTCTGAGGCAGGGGGACAAGATGTCGGTTGATGACTACTACACCGCATTCACCGGCCTTATCCACCTGTTACCAGACCTTGGGTATTCGAACCGGGTTGGTGAACCGGTTCTACAATGGACTGAGCCACCGTCTCCGCTATGGGATGGGGCCAGCTGAGTATACTACCTTGCAGGTAATTGAGTACTTGTTGTGAATCAATTTACCCATGAATGTTAATGTGAGTTGGTAAGTTGTTTTTGCGGGGCATGACTGACATCCTAAAATTCAGGAGTGCTATCATGCCGCTGCTAAGGTTGAAATTACCGTCCGTCTGAGGGACGAGGAGAATGCGCACAAGCGCAAGGCCACCAACGAGGGCCAGAGTCAGCAAGGGTATGGGGGAGGGAAGAAAAAGAAACCCTACCCTCAGCCCCAGAAGGGTCAGTACCAGGGTGACAAGGGCCAAGCCCAGACCACCACAGCTGATGAGCCACTGAAGCTCACGTACGCGTATGCGGCGAAGCCTCTACGCTCCTACCCGCCTAAGGGTAATTACTTAACCATGTGTATCTAGTTGAGGTGTATGTTGTTAAGATGGGAAGTGAGTATTGATTGTGTGTTGTTGTAGCAGCTAGCGCGGGTTCTGGACCGGAGCGCCACTTTTACTGTAAGTGGTGCAATGGAGACCACCCCGGCAAAGACTGCAAGGGGAATGATGTGAGGTGCCGTCACTGCCAGAAGATGGGGCACCGTGAATTTGAGTGTTGGACGAACCCCAACAGCAGGAACTACAAGCCAAAGGGGCAGTGGAAGGGTAATACTACCACGACCACTGAGGGCCCGAAGGCGATCATTCAGCAGACTTCTGACAAGAAGTACACTGAATCCCAGAAGGGGAAGGGTACGGGGTCCGGCAAGGCCGCCCTGAATGTGGTGGACCGGTCTGAGGCACCAGGATCCTCTTCGAGACCAGGTACCGCCTAAACTGTTAAATGAAAAAGTGATTGCTTACCGCATTTCATGCATGAGTGTTAGCAAGTCTAAGGGTATAAACATATGAGTAAAGAGTTAGAATATAATGTGGAAAACACCTAAAGTTAGGCAATTTGAAACTTAGGAACCTTCAATATCTGTTATCCAATCCCGCCCACACCAAACCCCGAAGAGACCACCATCAGCATCACCGAATTCCCACTGGAGCAATGTCAGGTTATCCAACCAGGTATGATACTCTTAAATGGATACCTGACACCGGAAGCACAAATCCACATCATCAGACGTTGCAACGAACTTGGAGCAGCACCAGGAGGTTTCTATACACCCGAATACCCGAGCGGTTCGAAGATGAAGCTGAAGATGATGTGCATGGGTAAGGACTGGAATCCCTACACCAAGTCATATCAGGATGTACGAGCTGAAGACGGAGCAACTGTACCAGGCATACCTGAGGAGTTCCTTGCGGTTGTTAACCACACCGTGGGAATTGCTCAGCAACTTGAATCGGAGCCGATTCCGAACGTGGAAGCAGACTTATGCATTGTGAACTTCTACCAGAAAGGTGGACGGTTAGGGTTACACCAAGATAAGGACGAGTCACCCGAGTCTCTAAGTAAGGGAGTACCCGTGGTGTCTTGGTCCATTGGTGATACCGCTGTGTTTATGTACGGCGAGCAGAAGCGTGGTGATCTCGCAAGGAAGCTAGTGTTGAAATCAGGTGATGTATTAATCATGGGAGGACAATCAAGGATGTTATACCACGGTATCAAGAAGATCAAATTGAATACCGCACCATCGACAGTGGTAAATGCCACACACTGAAACCCGGACGTTTGAATTTGACTTTCAGGCAGTTTTGAGCCTTGTGTAATCATGTAATGTATTAAGCCAGTGGTTTGACAAAGGAGCTATATCTAGCCATGCTACAATGTAACCAACTTATGGTGTAAAGACTATGTTAATGAATAAAGGAATGTTGTTTTGGAGTGTATCAACGTGTTGTTACTACCGTATACTTATGAGTTTGCCAATGAATTAGGCTGTGCACTCGGAACGGGAGGTATACTGAGTGTCTGCAATAAGGCAGAAGCCGGCAAGAGCGGCACAATCCTCACCGGTACCTTTCCAGTGAATGGCGTGGATGCATCGATCTTGTTCGACTCTGGAGCCTCACACACGTTTTTTCGCTAGCATTTGCGAAGAGGCTGGGGTTAGACGGTGAAGAGATGCCAGACTTCGTGGTCACTCTCCCGTCGAAAGAGCGGATCAGGTGTACCCGCTACTACCGAGATGCTGTTGTTCGAATCATGGATGAGGAGTTTCCGATCGACTTGATAGAGTTCGACGGACTAGGTTTTGATGTGATTGTCGGGATGAACTGGTTGGAGCGGTACAAGGGTAGAATCCTATGTGCCGAGCATCGACTGCTTCTTCGGAGTCCATCTGGGGTTACTATATCATACCGCCAGAGGCCCAGGGAGCCTTCGACACAGATCATCACCGCCATGGCCATGTATCGTGAGTTGCGACGAGGAAATGATGTATACCTCTGCTATGTCCAGGACATAGAGAGAGACCCTGAGTTTAGCCCAGATGTGCCGGTAGTGTCGGAGTTTCCTGACGTCTTTCCTAAGGAACTGCCGGGCATGCCGCCAGCACGAGAGGTTGAGTTTGAGATTGATCTAGTTCCGGGCACCGGACCCATTGCGAAGGCACCTTACCGTATGGCTCCAGCAGAGATGACAGAGCTCAAGGAGCAGCTGAGAGACCTACTCGACAAGGGCTTCATCCGCCCTAGTGTTTCACCATGGGGAGCGCCGGTCCTCTTCGTGAAGAAGAAGGACGGTAGCCTCCGCCTATGTATCGATTATCGGGAGCTGAATGCTGTTACGGTGAAGAACCGTTACCCTTTACCACGCATCGACGATCTATTTGATCAGCTGAGGGGAGCATCAGTATTCTCCAAGATAGACCTACGTTCTGGATACCACCAGATTGCCATCCGTGACAGTGATATCGAAAAGACAGCATTCAGAACTAGGTATGGGCATTATGAGTTCACAGTTATGCCGTTTGGCTTGTCAAATGCACCAGCAAAGTTCATGGACTTAATGAACCGTTTGTTCCAAGATCAGTTGGACAAATCAGTGGTAGTCTTCATCGATGACATACTTGTGTATTCGAAATCGAGAGGTGAGCATGAAAGCCACCTGAGAGATGTATTGCAACATTGAGAAAGAATCAGCTGTATGCTAAATTTTCTAAGTGTGAATTTTGGTTGAACCAAGTATCATTCCTTGGACATGTGATTTCTGAGGCCGGGATCGCTGTTGATCCGGCAAAGATAGATGCAGTGCGCACCTGGCCTAGGCCGAAGACAGTTACCGACATCAGGAGCTTCCTCGGTCTGGCAGGTTATTATAGGAGGTTTGTGAAGGACTTCTCCAGTGTGCCAGAGCATGACTTCCTTGATGAAAAAGGATGCACCATTCGAGTGGACAGTCGACTGTGAGAGCTTTCACGAGTCTCAAGGATGCTCTGACATCTGCACCGGTTCTGACATTACCAGACGGTCCAGATGGTTTTGAGGTCTATTGCGACGCATCAGGCAGGGGTATGGGTTGTGTGTTGATGCAACACGGGAAGGTCGTGGCTTACGCCTCCCGACTGAAGAAGCATGAGGAGAACTACCCTACCCACGATTTAGAATTGGGGGCCATTGTCTTCGCACTGAAGATATGGCGACATCATTTGTATGGGGTAAGCGTGACAATCTATTCCGACCACAAGAGTTTGAAATACTTGTTCACTCAGAAAGAGTTGAACATGAGGCAGAGAAGGTGGGTTGAATTCTTAAATGATTATGACATCAATTTACAGTACAAGGAGGGTAAGGCAAACGTGGTAGCTGACGCATTGAGTCGCCGAGCACACTCTCTCCATTCGCTAGTCTCTCATACTGGCTTGGTTGAAGAGGTGCGGAGTGCTCAGATGACGGATCAGTATATGGTGGAATTAGACAGAAGCTTATTGATGGCACATTCGAGGGTCAGAAGTATGACTTCAGACTCCACGATGATGACCTGATTAGGCTTAATGGCCGGTTGTGTATACCGAGGAGTAGCGCTGAGCTGAAGGAGCGCATACTGAGTGAATCCCATTGTTCTACGATATCGATTCACCCCGGAGCTTCAAAGATGTATAAAGGTATGAAAAGATATTTTTGGTGGACTGGAATGAAAAAGGATGTGAATGACTATGTGTTGAGGTGTCTCACTTGTCAGAAGGTCAAGTTTGAGCACCGACGGCCTGGTGGTATGGTGCAGCCAATGCCAGTGCCGGAGTGGAAGTTCCATGACATATCTATGGACTTCGTGGTAGGGCTTCCGCCTACAAGGGGAAGTCTGAATATGATTTGGGTTGTGGTAGACCGACTGACCAAGGTGGCTCGATTCATACCGATGAAGGACACCTGGAAAGTGGCTAAGCTTGCAGAGCTCTTCGACAAGAGATTGTAAGACATCATGGGGTTCCGAAAACGATTGTATCTGACAGAGATACCAGATTCCTATCCAGATATTGGAAGTCTACGCGAGAGGCACTGGTACTGAACTGAAATTGAGCACAGCGTTTCACCCACAGACAGATGGTCAGAGTGAGCGCACCATCCAGACACTTGAGGATATGCTACGTGCATGTGCACTTGACTTTCAGACCAGCTGGATTGATAAGTTACATCTGATCGAGTTCAGTTACAACAACAGTTATCATGCATCGATCAAGATGTCTCCCTTCCAGGCATTGTACGGTAGACCATGCCGCACGCCATTATGCTGGGATGAGTCGAGTGAGACGGTCATTATAGGACCAGAGTATCTTGAGCAAGTTCAGGCAGAAGTTCGCCAGATCAGGGCTAATATGAAAGCAGCTCAGGATAGACAGAAGTCGTACGCAGATGTGCGCCGACGTGACCTGGAGTTCGCCGTGGGCGATCAGGTATTTTTGAGAGTCCCCCATGAAGGGAGTATTTCGTTTTGGCCAGAAGGGCAAGTTGAGCCCGAAATATGTGGGTCCTTATGTTGTGACGGAGCGGATCGGCCCGGTAGCTTATAGACTTGATTTACCCGCCGAGCTGGGCAAGGTACATGATGTATTTCATGTGTCCCAGTTGAAGAAGTATATGTCTCATCCGTCTCATGTGCTTCAGCCGGAAAGGCTAACTTTAGAGCCGACCATGCGATCAGTGGAGACTCCGGTACGGATTCTGGATACTAAGACTCGAGACACTCGCCATAAGTCCGTGAGACTGGTGAAGGTCCTCTGGTCTAACCAGGACGTTGAGGAGGCCACTTGGGAGCTGGAAGAAAAGATGAAGGCGAAGCACCCGTCATTGTTTGCTTCTTAGTGTTTATATGTATAGGGTACGGGGCGTACCCCTTTTAAGGGGGGTAGAGCCGTTTCGGTTATGGTTGGGTACGACATGTATATGTATACATTGTCTATGTTATGTTACAGACCGTTGTGTCTGAATGGTTATGTGGTTTGGACCTCGAGTCCGTTGTGGTGTAAGTATGATGGTTGTGTTGGTAATGATGTTTTGGAAGCGTGGTGTTTAAGATGTTTCCCGTGTTCTAATAAAGATATGTGGGAAGTATGAACTTTGGGGACAAAGTTCTTTTAAGGGGGGTAGATTGAAATACCCCAAACCTTGGTATGTTGGTTAAACATTAAAACATGAATTATTCTTAGAAACATTAGTAAACAGATTTAAACAAAAGAAAACACAAAATGTGCTTTAAAGTCAATAAGAGCTAAAATGTGCTCTAAGCTTGGAATAAGCTTGGGTAAACCTAATGAACTTACCAAGACCTCATTTATATTAATGAACATATTAAACCAATTACCAAAGAAAACCAAGCTTGAAAACAAGTTAAAACACAAAATGTGCTTTAAGAAGTCTTAAAGCACATTTTTGAAAAATTGTCTTGTAAATGGGTTTGGAGTGGCTAAATGTCCATCATTACTCTTAAATATATATGTGTACTATATAGTATCACATTTGGGTGGCTATATTAGGGAAATCAAAAATTTCACTTCTAAGTGCCTTGTTTAGGTGAATAGTGATTTTTATAAGCTAGTTTATAACATATGTTGTATTAAGTAATTAAATTGACAAACAAAGACTAAAATACCCTCATACTAATAAAGGGGGCCGGTTTTCTAAGTGTGTGACTCACCACTCTCTAGTTGATAAATAAGTAAGTAAAGAAAATAATTAAACTTACTTTTTACTTTATAAGCATAAATATCTTCTTAAAAGCAAATCTATCTCATTCTCATTTCTTTCCTTCATTCCCACGGTTTCCAAACACCATCTTCTACCTCTCTTGCTGCTCTCTCTCGGTAATACCACTACCACCATAGAACTCCACTTTGACCTCTTGTAAATCTTGCTCACTTGTCCAAATCAAAACAAACACCACCAATCTCTTCCTCTCATCAAGCTCTTCATTCCTATCTTCTCAAAACTCCAAGAGCCCCATTTCGGTGCCAAGGTGTTCCACCATTGAAGGAGCTTGAGCTTGTATTTTGACATATTGTTGATCTCCTTTGCTTCTAGGTAAGGAATCTCAAAGAAAAATCATGTTTCCTCCATGTTCTTACCTTGACCGAAAATACACATTGATATAGCTCTTTGTGTGACTTTGTTCTAGCTTCATTTCAACTCTTCATGGACTAGGTGGAGTCCTCTCTTGTTATATATTCAAACTCTCTCCAAAGATCAAGGTAAAACAACTACATTAATGTTTTTGAAACAATGTAAAATTAGGGTTTACAATGAGATGAAGCTCAAAGCTTGAATACTCATTATGGTGTTTGTATATTGTTTAGAACTTGACAAGGAATCAAAATACCATACGGTTTTGTAAGGAAAAGAAGGAAGTGTTTTGGAAAAGAGGTAAATCTACTAACCTAATGTTGTTTAATGCCTTAGGAGAAATGAGCTTATAAATGCTTATTAAAACTACCTAAAGAGCAAATGGTGAATGACTTAGTAAAGTGTTCTCAAGGAGACTAGTAAAATAACATATGCCTTGTTGTATGTAATCGCAGGTTAAAGGCATTATATTGTGGAAATTCAGTGTTTATGATTTAAGCACTTTAAGGGCCTAAGAGCCATGCATTTTAAGGGCCTAAGTGCCATGCAATTTAAATTATGCACTATATTGTAATGTAGTGTGAATTTGGTGAAGTTGTATATGAGAGTGTTCTTGGTGATTCTAGATGTTCTTGTGTGTTTAATGGAGAAAGCAAAGTGTTTAGGCTTAGTAATGTTCTAGGGGAATCCATGCCAAAATTTAGGTAAGAAGTAAGAAGTTCTAAGTGTTTACATAAGGTTTGGTGAGTTAGAAAATGTAGGAAATGAATAAGGAGTTCATGATGTTTTAAAGGAATTTTGATGAACTAGGAAGTACTCTAGAGTGTAATAAGGACTTAGGCATGATCTTGAGATTAGTAAGTACCAAAGTCACTTTGGGACTTAGGTAAATACCTAGGCAAACTTTGGTAAAATAAGGAGAAGTGTACACTAGAAAAGAGTTTCAAGAAGGATATAAGGAGTTAGTTGTGAGAGATGATGCTTGGGAGATGATGTTAAAATAAGGAGAAAGTGCAAGCTTAGAAAAAGAGATTTCAATGATGACATAAAGAGTTTTAGTTTGTAAGAAATGATGTTTAAGTAATAATGTTGTGTAAAGATATGTCTTGGTATAATGACTAGAATAGACAAGGAATACCACTTAGGAACTTAAGGAGAGGATACTATAAGTGTTGGAGGCCTTGGGGAAATTTGGTTAAGTGTTTGAAGACTTAGAAATTGGAGTATAATGCCTTGTCCGAACTTCCGTCCGGATGTGGAAGTTCGGACAGGCCCTGTTGGGTAAAGAAATTCTCACTCGCGAACAGTGTCCGAACTTGGGAAGTCCGGACACATGTTCGGACGTACCCACCCATCCTTAGGATTATCCGCGAACTGTGTCCGAACTTGGGAAGTCCGGACACATGTTCGGACGCACGGATTTCTGTCTAAATTTTTCTCGGCTCACGTCCGAACTTCCGAAGTCCGGACATAAGTTCGGACGTGTGTCTGTTTTCTGTCTAAAATCACGGCTTGTGTCCGAACTTGGAAGCTCGGACACAAGTTCGGACAGGCCACTGTATGGACCAAAAATTATTGTTTTAAGATGGGAATTGTTATCTAAAAATAGTAGTTGGTTAGTAATGATATAATAAGGTTATATAAGGCATGTTAGGTGGGTTTTAAAGGCAATTAAAAGGATGAAAAGATGTAACAAGTGTAAAATAAAAATAAACTAGTAATGTTGAGTAGATAATGTTAATAATGGATTAGTGCGTTAATTAACCGACGTTACTAATGTGTTTAGGATTCTCTCAAGGTGGAAACGAAACGAGGCAAGGACCAAGGTATGGTTTTCTTGCAGTCTGTTGTCTACCGGTTTACACCGGCTTGGGTGTTGTTTGCTTTTCTGTGTGTTCGACTTATAAGATTAAGGCATGAAAAGAGTTTACAGTTGTTTACACGGTGTTGAATTGTTACGACTCCTTTCCCTTGGTGTGTCTAACAAGACCTATACATTGTTTGTGTGTGACTTAATAAGTATCTGTATGATCACTAACAAGTGCTAACGGGGGAGTGAGGAGTCCGGTTGTTCCGGCCACGCGTGTGATGGATGGGAGTCGATATCATATCCGGTTCGGCTCTCTTGGTGTATGTATAGGTGGTATTCCAATTTGGTTTCTACCTTCCCTTAGCTTATCCAAAGCTAGTTACTGACTCACGTCGGGCCATAGGGGCATACGTATGTTATTTCGGTGTGCTTGGGATTACTATATCCGACACACCTTGGGTATAAGTTAACCGTTCTATATAACTGGACGGTAACGAGGTTGGTAACGAGCTTAACATGGGATTGGTAAAAATCTCTAGGCTCACATGGTATACTAACTATGGTGGAAGGTTCCTTGTGAGGACCGATTTTATGGTGTTGTGTATTGTTATGATGCTATGCAATTTCCCTTGCTATGCTATGGTATATATATATATATGTTGGATGTTCTAAAATGAATGCCATGTTATTATGACAAATGGTTGCGCGTATCCCGGTAGCCGATGGGCTGCGCGTTAGCCATACCAGCAAAGGTTGCTGACCCCCTCGGGGGCTCCATATTTTATTGCAGGATGAGGATCGAAGAAGCAGAGTGGCTCTAGGTCCTAGGTCGTTGATGTACTTTTGGCTATGTTGGTTGTTGAGCCCGGGATGCGCCTGTGCTCCCGAGGCATTACATTTTGGTACCGTTTGCTAAAATACTGGTGGATGTTTACGGTTGGAAGGTGTGTTGTAAATTAAATACTTGGTATGGTTGGCTATGTTATATATATGGAAGTTAGATTCTATGCTCGGGAGTCTGATCATCAGACCGATACATTGTATTTATTCTGCCTAGTTAACCACGTGGGTGGTTAACGGCGTTGTAACACCAAAGCGTTTAGTTATTGTTTGGTTGGTTATTTCCGCTGCGATTTCGGTAGTTGTTAGGAGCGTTATATGGGTGTTACATGTCCTCACCAGACGTTAAAATCAAACCGGGTATGGATCGATCCGGAGAGGTGCTTGGGGCATGGGCCCAGGTCGCCACAACGGAATAGGGCTTGCACGCTATTCTCTTTGGGCTTCCCCACTTTTTTCACATCACCTGAGGGTGTGCGTCTACGATCGGGTCTTTGACTGACCAAACAATGGGTTAGGTAAGGACACTGCCAGGAAAACACTTGGGGCTAAGGCCCAGGTATTAAGGGGATGTGGTTAGACGACATCCTCCTCTTTTCCCCCGCTTATTCACATCACCTAAAAGGTGTGAGTCCCTGACAGGGGACCCTCAAACGGGTCCCGGGATGAAATCGGTTTAGGTGGACCCTCGCTCTCATATGATGCAAAGGTGCAGCAAATTAAAGTGCGCACAAAAGTAAACAAACAAAGTAATAAAGCCATAAATAAACATTTTTCGAGTTAAGCCCTCTTTCTTAAAATTAAACAAGTTAATATTAAGAAGTTTAGTCCCCAGCAGAGTCGCCAGTCTGTGAGCCTCGATTTTAAACCCTATCCTATGTGGATTAAGTTGATTGGGATCTAGTCGGGTTTTAGGTCCACTTATAACCTAAGATTAATAACTATGTCATAAAAACAATAATTATTAAAACCTAAGCTAGCTCACTGGAACCTATTATGAGTCGCCACCTAATTTTAACCTAGATCAAATTAGGAAAGGAGAGTTCGGGTTCGGGGGCTTGATATTCGACTTATTTAGGGTTCAATTACTTCCATTACCCTTCCTAGGTCGTTTTTCCTCTACTTGGTTTATTTACGGCTTATTACGAGTCATTTTAACCTAAGTGCGCGAGCTTCTGCTTTTTTTGTGTTTTTTAGCATTTTTTGACAGAAAGTTAAAGTGAACTTAAAAGCTACCTAAACTAGGGTTTCGGAGGCAGAATTAGGTCGAATTTTGCTTACGTCCGTAGCCACGGACCCCATGTCCGAGACCACGGACCCCAGTTAACCTAATTATACAGAAGAGTCAAAATTTAAAGGAAAACAAAAAATTGCAAAGTCCGGGGCCACAGACAGGCTGTCCGTGGGCCCGGATATTATTAGAAAACCTAAATTTTGAATTTTTTAAAATCCCGCCGTCGTCCGTGGGCGTCCGGGCTTACGGACAGGGAGTCCGGGACCCCGGACATGACGTCCGTGGGTGCGGACCGCCCTCGGACGGCGGCGTTGAGGCTGTTCCCGAAGGTGTTTTTGGCTCAAATTTTATGGGTGTGTAACCTTAAGGATGTACAAGACGTTAGTGATTGAAAGAATTCAATTTGAAGTCAAAATTAATACGAAACTTAGTTAACAAGTTATTAGACAAAAACACAAACAAACCTTAATTTAGAAGCAATAAAAAGCCAATTCGATTAGAAATTTCACACATAAGTGTATTCTGATCAGAGGGGTTAAGGAAGTCAAATTCCAACCTATTTTGACTTCGGGATTTGATTGTTCTTTCACGTCGGGAATCTTCGAGAGCTTTGTTGATGGCCAATCCGGTTCGACTTTGACCCAAGCTTCTGGCTCCTTCTTCCTTGTATTGTTAGCCACGGTTTGCTTCTTTATTTTTTGTGCTTTGGTGCCAGGAATCTCAATGGGAGAAGAAGGAATGTGTTTTTTGGTGATTTCGGGATGATTTCGGTATAGATTCGAGGCTCGGGGTTGCAAAAACGTTGGAAGTAGGTTGACGGCTGAGTTCTCTGACTTTGGGGATGATCTCCTCTGCCCTAGGTCGTTTTTGGAAGGTCCTTTTATAGAAAGAGCAAGGCCATGTTGATAGAACAAGATTTTTATCTAAAACCCTGATTTTGTGCTCTAAGGGAATCTGATTTTTTATAATATGTTTCAGGCAGATAAAAATTATGAAATTTTAACTGAAGGTAAAGGAAGAATTTTAAGAATTTTGAGAGTTGGAATTGGGTTATTTTGATAAATAACCGATTAGATAAAAATCTCACAATCTGGAATCTCCCATAATTCATAACTTATTATTGGAAAGTTGAAATAACGAAATTCCAACGGCATTAGTCTTTAATAATCATCCTCTATCTTGTATTAAACTTTCATGACGTTTTGTTTTGATTTCGGTATTTTCCATAGGAGAGAGAAAATTGCAAAAATGATTGAATTTCTCTTTTAAATTTTGAGATAAGGTTCCAAATAAAATAATTTCAGGTTTATGACTGTATGTAGTCATGCTAACCATGTGACAATTTTATTTTAATTTTTGAAACCTTTTATTATTTCTATTTCGAGGTTATTTCATGTGTTAATTAAAGAAATTAGCTTATAATATGAATTAAAAGCTAAATTTCCAGAATAAATATTATCAGAAAATCATGAAATACCTTTCATAATGACTACGATATTTGGAATTGTTTGGTGATGATGTACAAGTCATATGAAAATAGAAAATCCCGAGAATGTCCCTGGAAAATCCTGCATTGGTGCACTTTGACCATTTTGCCCTTTGTAACACGTATGCCTTTGAGACTACTAGGGGGGTTGAAATTTTGGGTATAACACACATAAAAATGTGCTTTAAGGATTTTCAAGCTTTAAAACCTACCTTAAGATAACCTTGAGATGCTCCTTGGTTTAATGTTGGTTTGGACAATCTCCTTGGAGAACTAATTGATGCCGAACACACCTTGTTAAGCTAGGAAGAGTTTTGCTTCAAGACTTGCCAAGAAATGCTAGGAAATTACCTTAAAGATGAAGATAGAAGTTAAAACTCCATTAATGGACTTAAGAGCTTCAAAGGAAGAAGATGAAAAAGAAGAGAGAGCTAGGTAGCTTACCAATTCGTGGATGAAGAGGGCAAGGAGAAGAATGAGACTCACGAATTGTATAAGGTAAGAAAATGCATTTGGAATTTGATTTTTGCTTTGTCAATTTTTAATGTCAAATGACTTTACTTTTCCTTAGTTTATTACATGGGTTATTGGCTCAATAAATGCCCATGTTACTTGCATAAAATCGGACATGTGGTGTGTGACAAGGCAAGAGTTGGAAAGGAAATAATTGTGAGCTAGAAGACAAGGTAATTTAGGTAAGTTATTCTTTTGATTTTTCTAAATTAGGCTTGTCTTCTTCCTCCCTTGTAGAGTCACGAATTCAAGGGTCAAATGGGGTGTCTTAATTTACATTGAAGAGCCAAGGACAAGCATGTTAGGTCACATGGAAAAGAAGGAATCTAGAAAAGTGAATTCTAGATCTACTTTTTGCTTTTTCTCATTTGTTTTTGTTCTAGCTCACATGGCCTTATTCCATGGCCTAATTTCGACAGCTTGCTGGTCATATGAGACCTACATACTTTGACATTAAGTAATACAACACATGGGAAGGTGAGTCACCATGTATTAAACCTTTTATAAACTTTAAAGGCAAATTTTATACTAGTTTTTGCTCTAAAATTCGGCCCCTATAGAGAGCCTTTTTGACTAGTCACACCAACTGATTTAGAAGGTCATTTTAACCATATTTAAGATTACCAATTCGTGGCATGTCAAAAACTACATGGCAATTGCGTAAAACGCGTTTTTGTGACACCCGAAGGTGTGTTTTTGTGCTCTAAGGAAATTTTGGGAAACGAATTGTTTTTATGAGTTCCAAGTGTTTTTAAACACTTATTATGGTAAATAAACATATATTAAGATGTTACATTGGGTTATATGGGGTTATATCAACCCATGACATAATTTACGGGCCATCGGGACACACCCGGGCAAAAAGGAGCGCTAAGAAATCCTCCTGTTGTTTTTGCTGAATTTTGAGAAACCACTTCGTGGGTTTCTTTATAATGGTTAATAATGATGTTAGGAACTCAAGGAATTAATTTTATAGGAGTTCGTGCCACCTCGGCACTCCTCCGGACTTTTCGTGCTTTAAGGGGCGTGCGTGAGCACTCCCGAGCGTTTTGCGTTTTTGACTGAATATAGCTTAGGGAATATATTTATATATTCATATAATATTGTATGACCATTTGGTTTGAATATTAGAGGGTCATACAAGGTCATGTTTGACCATATGCTTCTAAGGCGTCTTAGCGTTTATGGAGAAACGACTGTTTTTACGTAACGTTCTCATGCATGGGTTTGCATGCGTACGTGAAATGATTTATAATAGGATTATTTTCCATTAAATAATGGATTAATAATATTAATTAGATTTGGGGTATTTCATTAAATCTAGATAATTCTTGTACTTGATTTCTCCTTGAATTCCAAGCTCCTCCAATGGTATTTTGTTGAAGAAATTTCGGCCTCCTTGTACATATTTAGGAGATCCATTTGTTAGAATTCTAACAAGGATTTATAAATAAGATTTGGAGTAGTTTTTCAAGAGTTTACCTTAGGTATTTAACAAGGTATTTTCGGTACACCTTGGAATGGTTGGAGATCCAAGTTTCCTTCATGAAATAATGAAGAGAATATAGATTTAGAAGCTCTAAATTAATTTTCGGTAATAGCTTAGGTATCTATTTGGGATTTTCAAACATGAAAATATATCTTAACTTGATCTTGTTGTTCCTTGTGTTGTTGTTGAATCAACACAACTCCTTGGAGTGTCTAAGCTTGGCGAAAACTTGTAGTGTTGCTAGGATGATTCTTGCTTAAAGACTTAGTAGATTTAGCAAGGAAAATTACATAGAAATGGTGTTAGAACTTAGAACACCATTAATGGAGCTTTGAAGCTCTAAGGAATAAACTAGCAAATGTAGAAGAAAAGAGAGGGAAAGAGAGCCTTACCAATCGGCTATGGTTGGGCAGGGGATGGAATGGCTCACGTAAGGCCTTAATGAAAGGAATGAAAGAATTTCTCTTTTGATAAAACAATGTCAAATTTGACTAGACTTTTCCTTTGTTTATTCATTGATTGTTTGGCTCCATAAATTGCCTATTATTGACTAGGCTTTCGGCTGAGACAAGGAAGGATGGTGGCTTTGTTTGACAACTTGTAACAAGAAGACAAAGAAAAGAATTCTACGAATTAAGGTGAGGTATTTCTTTTGATTTTTCTAAGCTAATTATCAATACTAACTTGTCACATTCCCTTGTTTGTTTACGGTAATAGGAGATGCTGTAGGAACTTGATTCTTGATAATTGAAGACATTAGAACATGCCTAGGTAGGTAGGTATCTTAGGATAATTTTTATAAAGCAAACAAACCTCATTTCCTTGCTTGATTTTCGGTAATATACATGTAGGTAGACAATTGATTTTTGTCAATATTAGATATAGGCACATACTTAGTTAGGTGGTTTTTTTATTTGACTAATTATGTAGCAATCATACCCCCTTTTCTACACATGAAATCGGCAGCCACAAGGCTAGTAACATGGCTGTTTTGTTTGTTTACTTGCACATGGAATAAAGTAGATTCTAGCCTTGTATTTATTTCATTACTTTTCAAAGATTGATTCCTTCTCATCTCCTTGCAGGAAATCGGTAATGGGGGTCTCATTTGACTGAATTATTTGACATTATATCACATGGTATATGTAAGGATGAGTCACCATGTCTACTAGACAATTTAAAGGCTAAAACCATACTAAAATCACCCAAAATGGCGCCCACATTTGTGCCTATATGGGACTTATTTTTAATTTGATTCCTGTCACACTATATTTTATTAATACCATATTATAACATTTTATAAGTCACAATAATTAATTAGTACATTTATACTATGGTAAAAGGTGAAAGATTCTAAGGAAAAATGCTGATTTATGGTACCTTTTTTATCATAATTTCGGCCCTGTTTATGCTATTAGTTTAGCACTGGATTTATTTGATTTAGATAGTCAATTAATCCCCTTTTAAGATTATCAACTCGTGCCTCCTCAAAAACTTCAAGGTAATTGCGTAGAACGCGTTTTTATGACACTCAAAGGTGCGTTTTTGTGCTTTAAGGATTTTCTGGAAAATAAGTAGTCGCTATGAGTTCCAAGTGCTTATAAACATTTATTATAGTCAATAATAATATGTTAAGGTGTTACATTGAGTTATATTGGGTTATATCAACTCAAGACACAATTTCCGGGCTACCGGGATACTCTCGGGGCAAAATAGGAGCGTTAAGAAATTTGCCGAGGATTTCGTTGAATTTTGAAAAAGTAGCTCAAGGGTTATCTTTAGAATGATTATTAATGATGTTAGGAACTCTAATAAAGAATTATATAAGACTTCGTGCCACCTCGACACTTCTCCGGGTCATTCCCGAGGGTTTATGAGGCCCTCATCGGGAACCTCCGAGCGCTTTGCGTTTAATTGATAATATACCATGAGGAATTAATCCTAAATGTTTAATAAGGTGTTATGGTGCATTTGGAATGAAGTGTAATGCTTTACTTCAACCTATAAAGTATTTCCGGGACTTTCGGGCCCTTAAGGGAACTCCTGAGCATTTTGTATTTTTACTCAGTTTTAAATGAGGTCATGTGTTCTAATGGTCATATAATGATCCTTGAATATCTTCATATGAGTTTTATAGCATATATAACTTGGTTAGCTTAAGGTCCGGCTTAACGCTCGTTTTTTACCTTAAGGAGTTTAGGTGCGTTTTAACGCCTAAGTGTTTATGTACTTTCTTAGGGTTTAATAATCCCCCAAATAATATTTATTTACTTATATTTAATTATTTAAATGTTAGGGGTATTTCAGTCTACCCCCCTTAAAAGGACTTCGTCCCAAAGTCATAACTTATACTTGTTATATGGAATCAAGTTCCTCATATCTATTCCATGTATACATATCATTCCTGGGTGCCAAAACTATACTGACACCTCTAAATTCCATCAGTAATCCGAGTGTATGTAACTCAAATAAACACGTATCCTTTATTCATGATAACCAATGTAATCACAGCATAAGTAACTTGATAAATACTGTAAAGCAAATAAGTGTGGTTTTATTAACCATCCAAGTGTTACATAGAACACATCAATACCAACAACCAAGTGTTACATAGAACACATCAATAACCATTCACTTAAGTGCACACATGCGCAACAATCAAACACAAACAACCATACACAAAACCAAAACCAGACTGCAAATATGCAAGTCGCATGTGGTGCTCTACCCCCCTTAAAAAGGTTACACCACGACCCCCCAAGTATACCAAACTAAGAGAACAGTGCGGGATACTGTCTCGCATGGAGTCCTCCTCAACTCCCATGTCGCCTCCTCAAAGTTGTGGTTTGGACCACAGAACCCTGACCATTCTAATGGTCTGTTCCTGGTCTCCCTACTTTGGTTTTAAAATGCGTACTGGGGTCTCCTCATATCTAAGTGTAGGATCTAGCTCGAGTGTCTTGGGCTCTAAGATATGTGTGGGTGGGCACATACGATTATCTGAGAAATGTGAAACGCATTGTGCACTCTCCCAAGCTCAACAGGTAAATCTAATATGTAAGCTAATGGGCCCACTCGCTCCGTGATAAGGTACGGTCCTACATACTTCGGGCTAAGCTTGCCCTTCTGCCCAAATCTGAAAACTCCCTTCATAGGTGAAACTCTGAGGAAGGCTCGGTCGCCTACTGCGAACTCGAGTCTCTCCCCGGACATCAGCAATGATTTGTTTGTCCTGGGCTATCTTCATGTTCTTGCGTATTTGCACTATATCCTCTGTCATCTGGTCTAGGTATTCTGGCCCTAAGATGATATTCTCACAGGCCTCGTCCTAACATAGTGGTGTCCTGCATGGCTGTAACGCCCCTATTAACCATAAATACAGCGGAAATAAAACTCTAAGGCGATTACAAACCATCGGGTTCCAAACACCCGGCACCAAACCTCACCAATTTACAACTTACAATCCACAAAAGCTACGGTCTGAACTCGAGAAAAACTTAACACAACATAATAGAAATTAAACATATTCTCTCTCCATAAAACCTAGTCCCATCCCAAACGCTCATTCTCTTCGTGGCCACCTGTAAATCAATTCGTACCTGTAAGATGAAACCAAGCAGCCCACCCCAAAGGGGCGGGTCTTCCCTGGAATGGAACTGGTAACAATTCTCCAAAACAAACTTATAAAACATAACTCTTCAAAATAAATAGTAACATGAAAACAAAACTCTTAAAATAAAACAGAGATAAAAGCACTTCAAAACAATCAAGTTTAAAGAGAAAGGAAAACAAGACAAAGATAAGAACTTCCAAAACAAGTCATCCACTTAAGTAGTCACACCACATAGTTAGTAAGCATTCATGTTGATGTTAGAACCAATCCCGTTTGGAGTATAAAGACTCAGATAGTCACAAAGGACTAGGAACAATAAGATAGATCCAAGAACCAATAACTCAAGAGTGGATAATTCAATTGGGAGAGATGCCCCCACCGCCAGATATCAATGTCCATCTGGACGAGGGATATACAGCCCCCTGCTGTCAGATTTAAATGTCCTGGTGGACGAGGATATAGCCCCCTGCTGTTAAATATCAATGCCCCTATGGGCGAGGGATATACAGCCCCCTGCTGTTAAATTAAAAATGTCCTGATGGACGAGGGATATACAGCCCCCTGCTGTTCAATATCAATGCCCCTATGGGCGAGGGATATACAGCCCCCTGCTGTTAAATTAAAAATGTCCTGATGGACGAGGGATATACAGCCCCCTGCTGTTCAATATCAATGCCCCTATGGGCGAGGGATATACAGCCCCCTGCTGTTACCATTGAAGACGCGCGCACGTCGAAAGAAGGATTTCCAAGATTGACCTTTTCCAAAAATCCCGCTAGATCACCAACTACCCAGAGCAATACCAAAACACTCAGTCCTACAGAGTGCAGAAGCGTAAACCGTAAGCAGCCAATGTCTAACGGGCAACCAAGTAGAAGAAACCAATACCCAAGTGAGTTCCACATCCAAGGCTCAGTTAGTCACACAAGCTGAGTCAGTCACACCACCATTTCTTATGTTTAGAAGTTCCTCTTAAAGTCAGTTAGCGTTTCCAAAACATTCCACAAGTCAACCAGCAAAAATATCGTGGTACGAGAAATCGTACAAAACATTCCATAAAGTCCAAAACACGTCAAGCTGAGTACGAGAAATCGTACCTGGGTAACGCTGTAGCAGTTCTAATCAACTTGCACAAACAATTAAAAGTACTCTGAAGAATATTAAAGGTAGTCTATCATCAATCACTTGTAGCCCACGTTAAACTTAAATAAACTCCTCACTGTTATATCTAAATCTCAATTGTCTTTAAGCCCTCGCTTAAATGCTATGAATAACCTTTGACTTGTCTCAGAATGTTGTATAACTCGAGGTTGTAAGACCAAGGAATGCATTTTATTAACACTTGTTAATTGTTCCACCCTATCCACTTTACCCATTCCTAACCATAAAATTCACATTAAAGACCTTTATAACATAAGTGCATTATACGTTATTCAATCAATCTTAGAATTTCAATAACAATTCTTAAGCCCAATACTTTTATTCTTACTTTAGGACATACATCGTGTTATGACCAATGATGGGTTTATCTTAGAATACTATACTATTATTTCACAATTTATTGACTATGTATCTTTATCAATATTTACTAGATAATCCATATAACTAAGTTTTCCCCCTAACTGAATTATGATCTACATCCCGTATACTGAAATCGTAGTGTTGTGGATGCATTTTAATATAACTTATTTGAGCTACTAAACTCAATTATCTTATCTTTAGTTCAGAATGGCCTTTAATTACAACCATCTATTAATCTTGTCATAAGTTGTTAAATTACTTTTCATCTTGAAATAACCATATTATAGTTAACTCAACTTATCGAACTCTCACATTTAGTATCCACAAGGTATATTATTTACTTAACCATAACTTTATAATAAGGTGTTTTAAGATAACCCTTTTTATGTATCCTTACTTACATTTTAATTCCCAAGTATTTAATTTTTACACACATTCTCTCCATAGAGTATGTATAATCCTTTTGTACTAAATTTTAATAAACTTATGTCTTAAATACATTTTATATTACTTACAAGACCAAAGGTTTCAAAGGAATAACTTAATAAATTAATTTCCTTTATTGTATTTAGGATGGACAATATATCTACATAAAGTAGAATTTATCAAAGAATTAAATTCTGGTTCGTAAGTGAAATTGTTAATTATTTAATAAGATAATCTATTATGAAAAATCCCCATACCTTATATTCAAATGACACATTAATATTTCCCGTGTCAGAAGGTAAATCCTTATAGCCTCTTATGTAACTTAGTTCCTCTAAATAAAGGTTCAAAGGTTTATGTATCTAATTTCTATTTATAAACCTTTCAGTAAATCTTTAACTATTATGTACAACACTTATTTATAAACTCACATCTTGAATATTAGTAATAAATGTATTTTATATGGCTAACTAATTCTAAGAAACTTAAGGATTATTATTTAGAGTAATTTCCTAATCATAGTTTAATATAGTTTTATACCATAATCCTTTTAGTGATTTAATCTCAGAATATTAAGTTATTACTCAATACTATAAATATTAAGAAATGATTAAATCTAGACTTATTTATCCTCTTCACCTTTAGATGTAAAAGTAACTCATTTACTTTATTATTGTTTATATAATAATAACATTTAAATGTAAAAAGTATTTCATTCATTTTATTATCAATTATATAATAAGATCTATTTGTGTAACACTTTATGTAACTAATTACAAATATTCCTAAATTTCAACTTATTAATTCTTAACCAATTATAGATTTACATTGTGGACATTGACTAAATATATACATGTATTTTAATACTGTTTATATAAATCTTAGAAATTCAAGGGTAACTAAAACTCAATTCATAACCATAACTTAATACCACCTCATATAGTATTCTATTATTAGTACTATGTAGAGGTTTTATCTTAACTCATTAATTCCTTCATATTATATTTTCCATAAGGTATTTTATTTCTTTTATTTATTTATTTATCGTATATATATATATATATCCTTCCTAGTATATTTCTCACAAGGAATGTTATTTCCTTTATCTATTTTTTATTGTAATTATATATATATATACATATACCTACATATATTAAGATTTATCCATAACACTCTTTAAGAAATCTATTGTATTTAATTATACCTAATATCTTGTAGACATAACCAAAACTGATTTATGGTTTATAAATAAAGTATTTCCCTTAGTTTTAGTTAAAATATATTAACTACCATATTATATAATCAATATAAATGTAGATTAATTTAGCTCCTTGATTTAACCTAAGTTACTATTTTATTTCTTTTACATATATGTGTAAATATATATATATATATATACACCTTAGTTTTAATTAAGAATATTAACTCCCATATAATATGGTAAATAAAATGTTGGATAATTAATTCCTTAATTTATATAAGTTCCTACTTAAGTAAGTATATATACATAAGTGTAAATAATTTCACTTCTCTTAAAAGCTAATACAAAAACATCTATAAACTTACTGTTATAAAATGTTAATTTAGTTCCCCTTATTTTCCCCAGCTTAAAAGTTAATTAACACCATACTTTAATTTTTGATTACATTAAAAACCTATATTATAGGTTATTCTTATGAAAACTCATAAACACAATTTTTAAAACCTTTTACCGTTGCCCAAAAATTCCCAACTTAATATAAAGTAACTAAACATTTAGACATATTATAAAATTTTTATTTCACAAAGACATCCTTTAAATTTATCCAGATAATTCCACAATAACCGAAACTTGCAAAAATTATATCTTAGGTTTAAAAACTCAAAAACCATATTAATTTATATCAAAATAAACTAGACTTTATAAGGAATCTGTGGTTAAAATTTCAAGTCAAAATACATTCGGGAAGGTACCTAAATTAATTAAACAAGTTAGGGTTTATTCCTGGAAACAATATAAAAAACTTATACTTTAAAATCGTATGTTTTAATCGTGGCCGTCCATCTTTATTAACTGAGATCGGACGGCCGTATTGCGCGAGTTCTTCAGAGAACTCAAATCGAAACTGAGTACTAATTCACCTATATCTCTCGATCTACAGAACGAAATTCAACGATTCTTGTTTCTGTGGGTTCGAAATCGAATTCCGGTTCTAATGGTACCGATTTCCCCAATTATCATGCAGTATTCATCGAGTTTCGAATTCAATTCGAAGGTTAGGGTTTATTTAGAAACAGAATACGATTCGGATTATAATTCGCCAAATTCTACTAATCTAGAGCGTAATTGACACAATTGAAACATGGGTTAGGTCGGAATTGTAAAACCGGTTAGCATAATCGGAGGAATTTGAAGAAAGCTCACCGGAATTGCTCGAATCGAAGTGATTCGAGATCGGGTTCTGGAAAAACTCGAACTTCCGACCAGTTCGTGAAGCAAACTTCGAGGATCTATAAGTTATTGCACAGATCGAGTTAGGCTTTTTTTTGGGCTCATTAGAAAGATGAAACTTAGATCTACACATGGATAACTAGAACTAATCCTAACTCGCATTATACAGAAAGAAAATTGACCCGAAAGTTACGAGTTTACCTCTCTGTTTCGGTATGATTTTATGTGCTGAAAAAAATCCGGAACTTTGAGCGACTATAACTTCAAAACGGTTATGATTCAGGCTTGGGCATAAACATAAGAATTGTAGACGGGTTAGAGATCTACACAACGAGCTAAAGAAATCAATTTTGGTTGAGAAACGAAGGATTTATGGCTAGACGAATTTACCTGAATTCGAAGGGAATATGAAATCTGGGTTACGACTGTGAAAGGTGCCAACTTGAGAACGATTTTCCCGTTGATGTAGAAGGGTTTAGGGTTTGTATGAGTTACGGTTGTGAAGATGATTCAAAGGAGAAGAGAATAAAGAAAACGGCTTTGAAAATATTGAAAGATGAAGAAGATATAGCCGTCACAAGTTAGGTCAAAATCGGTTGTTTGCTGGAGAAAAACAAGGAGGTAAAAATCAGCTAAGTGTTGGGACGCACGAGAGGCTGACACGTGGCACTTTATGAAATTTTGGCTCTAAACTTCAAACTAGCATAACTTTGGCTAGGATGATCCGTTTTTGACGTTCTTTTTATCGATCTTCATGGTTTTTCATAACCTATTTTTTGGTATAGGTTTCATGGCCTGGTTTGACCATTCTCAAAAAGTCAACTCCAGCAAGGCTAATAAGCTTTAAGGTTTCTAGAATTTTATATTGACTTTTATGTTTCAAAACAATGTTCCAACACTTCCTAAAATCTTTATAATATATTTGGAGTGTTTAGAAATTTCCCCAAGATTTATTGACTTATAAATCTTATTATTAAATTCATAATACTATACAATAATATATAATAATTAGGAGAAAACCCCTAAATAAATCTCACAACCCCATATAATAATTTAATATTCATAATTCCATATAATAATTTAATATTCCTCATTCCTTATAATAATTTAATACTTAATAATATTATTAAAGGTTTAATAAAGGAAATCCCCTAAATTAATTTAAATTAATTTAGGGGTATTTCAATGGCCTGCCGTACAATGCCTGGAATGGTGGCATCTGAAGGATGCATGATAACTGTTGTTGTACGCAAACTCGATCAGATGTATCGATCTATCCAGCTTTCCTGGAAGTCTAAGGCACAAGCTCTAAGCATTCCTCTAATGTTTGAATTGTTCGTTCACTCTGACCATCTGTCTGTGGATGAAAGGTTGTACTTAGCTTCAGCTTCGTACTAATGCCTCCTGAACTTGCTGCCAAAATCTAGAAATGAATCTTGAGTATCTATCTGACACAATAGACTTACGTACACCGTGGTGTCGAATGATCTCTCTCTGGAAGAGGTCCGCCAGCTTCGGGACTTTCCAAGTGTCCTTGATAGGAATGAACTTTGCTACCTTCGTCAGTCTATCGACGATGACCCATATCATGTTAGCACCTCCTCTAGTCGGTGGAAGACCTACTACGAAATCCATGGATATATCCTCGAACTTCCAAAATGAATGAGCATCGGCTGTACTAAACCGCCCGGTCTCCGGTGCCCAACTTCACTTTCTGACACGTCATACATCTCGCCACAAACTTTGCAACATCTTTCTTCATACCACTCCACCAAAAATGTAATTTCAAATCCTTGTACATCTTCGATGACCGGGGTGTACTGATAAGGTTGAGCAATGAGCTTCCTGTAATATCTTTTCCTTCAAGTCTGGGCTAGACTCTAGAATACACAATCGACCATTCAGTCTGATTAACCCGTCTTCACTGTGTACAAAATCATATTTTGTCTCTCAAAGATACCGTCAGTCAACTGCTGCCTGATAGTCTTCATGTACTGGCCATTTTCTTGAGCACAACGTACCTCCTCGATGAGGCCATTGTCTCCTGTCATGGCAAATAAGGAATGAGCTCTACGGCTCAGGGCGTCAGCAACAACATTTGCCTTACCCTCCTTGTACCTGAGGTCGATGTCGTAGTCCTTCAGAAACTCGACCCATCGTCTCTGTCTCATGTTCAGCTCCATCTGTGTGAATAAATGCTGAAGGCTCTTGTGATCTGAGTAGACTATCACTGTAATTCCATACAAGTAGTGGCGCCAAATCTTCAGTGCAAACACAACTGCTCCCCATTCTAAATCATGAGTCGAGTAGTTCTCTTCATGCTTCTTCAGCTGTCGTGATGCATACGCAACAACCTTCCCATTCTGCATAAGTACACACCCTATCCCTGTGCCTGAGGCATCGCAATAAACTTCAAACCGTCGGTCCCCTCTGGAATGGTGAGTATGGGTGCCGACGTCAGTAGGTCCTTCATGTCTGAAATGAATGCTTGCAATCTTCAGTCCATACAAATGGAGAGTCTTTCTTCATCAGACTAGTCATTGGTTTCACCAGTTTGGAGAAGTCTTGCATAAATCGCGATAGTAACCAGCTAATCCCAAAAAAGAACTACGGATATTTGTCACCTATCTTCGGTCTCTCCCAGGCAAGTCTTAACTGCCTCAATCTTCACAGGGTCTACAGATATACCGCTAGCAGATATTACATGCCCTATAAGGCTACACTGTCTCACCAGAATTCACACTTTGAAAGTTGGCATACAATTGGTTCTCTCTCATGGTCTGCAAACTTGCCTCAGATGCACCTCGTGCTCATCCTTGTCTTAGAATAAACTAGAATGCTCTCGATGATTGTGTCGTCGATGAATACAACCACTGATGTATCTAACTGCTCTCTGAATAACCGGTTCATAAGATCCATGAATATTGCTGGGGCGTTCGACAAGCCAAATGGCATAACTGTGAACTCGTAGTGCCCATAGCGTGTTCGAAAAGCTGTCTTCTCTATGTCTCCATCAGCTATCCGTATCTGGTGGTCCTGATCTCAGGTCAATCTTCGAGAAAACTGTAGCGCCTCTTAACTGGTCAAATAGATCGTCAATCCGTGGTAAAGGGTATTTGTTTTTCACCGTGACTGCATTAAGCTCCCTGTAGTCGATGCAAAGTCGCATGCTACCATCCTTCTTCTTCACAAACAAAACTGGTGCTCCCCATGGTGATGCACTCGATCTGATGAAACCTTTGTCAAGCAGATCTTCTAACTGAATCTTCAGCTCCTTCATTTCTACTGGTGTCATTCTGTAGGGTGCTTTAGCAATAGGCCCTTTGCCAGGTATTAAGTCGATGAAGAACTCCACATCTCGCTTGGGTGGCATCCCTGGTAAATCTTTAGGAAATAGATCAGGGAAATCTGAGACGACTGGTATGACTGACTATGTCTGCTCCTCCTGCCTCATGTCCTGGACATAGCACAAATAGACTGGTTATCCCGTCTTCACTTTCTTCATCAAAGTGATAGCAGATACTAGCTTGAAAGTAGGTTCCCTTGGAGTACTGCGATATGAAACTGTCTTGCCCTTCGGGCTCTTCAGTAGCAATCTATGCTCTGCGCAAT